>CM039123.1:29415157-29955564 GCA_022036555.1 Microstegium vimineum
TTCTTAGGCAAGTTCTTAGGCAAGTTTTGCCCTCCTATGGATCTATCCTCTCGCCTAGCATACTTGTATTGAGGAATCATTCGATGTTTATATCAATTGTGTGCCATAGTTAAATCCACAAAGGTAGAAGTTGGAATCACAGAAGTCCTTTTTACTCTCTCATTATCCTCCCACATAGTTATACGCACTACTTATCTCTTACTTATCTTTATCTCGGTTTGTTACATCATCACCTTCCTATCATTATTCGATTACCCCTTTACACTAGTTGATACTAAATTGAGGTGATCTCTAGGATCTCTCTTTTATTATTATTTCTAGCTCCGCTTTCCCTTGGGAGAATATAAATTATGATACCCCGGAATACTCCTGGGTGAAGTGCTACAACGGTATAATCTGTGCGCTTGTGGATTTATCCAATAGTCATAAGAAATACCAACAAGCATTTCTGGCACCGTTGCCGGAGAAAGCATAGCCTAGAAATTTTAATAAAATTGAATTCGGAGTTTACTATCAAATTAGTTATCAATTAGTTGTAGGGGCTTACCCATTGACTTTGTCCTTCTTAATTGTGAAGCAAGGCATTGTATGAGTGAGTTCCAGTTTCGAGCAACCACATCTGAAAATTCTAAGAGTTTCCGAAGAAACTCTAGACATCGTCTAGTTTCTCCTCGAAAGCCCACCTCGAACTTAGATCCACTCAAGGAAGGAGGCTCCACTCCGTTCATCAAGAAATCTATGGCTCAAGAGGCTATTTCTGACTTCTCGGTACCTTTAGTTGCGCACGTGGCTCAAGGACCAGATGTTAATACAGGGGGTGCTACCTTTGAGCTGAAGCCAGCCTTGATCAACTTAGTACAAGCCAAACCTTTTAGCGGGAAGTCTCATGAGAATGCTAATGTACATCTCCAACACTTCTTGGAGGTAAGTGGCACCATTTCCATTAAGAATGTTGCATCGAATATCATTTGTTTCCGCCTTTTCCCATTCTCATTACTGGGGAAGACGAAGCAATGGTTCTATGCTCATTCTGAGGAAGTTGCCACTTGGGAGAATTATGCCAATGCTTTTCTCAAGAAGTTCTTTCCGATGGGCAAAACCACCGCCCTTCGCGGAAGGATTTCAAGCTTCCAACAACAAGCGGACGAGACTATTCCCGAAGCATGGGAACGTCTCTAGGAGTATATTCGGGAAGGCCCTCATCATGGAATTCAAGATTGGCTCTTGATCCAAGGTTTCTACTATGGGCTAACAAGAATAGCCCGTAATCACCTTGATGATGCCACAAGAGGAGCATTCACTTCACTCAACGTCACACAAGCTGAAGATCTCATTGAAAACATGGTGACGAACCAAGGGTGGAAAGATGAAAAGCTCCAAGTCAAGAAGAAGAGTGCAAAAACTATTCATGAAGTAAATGCACATCTCTTGATGAAGAAACTCGAAGAATGATGAAGAAACTCGAAGAATGAGCTAATTTCAAGAAAGATAGAGAGGCCATCCAACACTATGCCTCCGCACACGATAACAAGGCAGAACAATGGTGTGAGGTATGTGGTGGAAATCATTCGGGAAACAATTGCCCCGAAACAAACGAAGGCGTGAGCTTCATCAACAACAATGAGAATCAACCTCAACAATTTGGATCAAAGCCACGACCCGTCTATCAAGGTAATGAAGGTAAAAGGTTTAATAATTTTAATCAGCCTTCATTTAAAGATCTTGTCATAAGCCAAGCTAGGATTAATGAAAGCATAAACAATAAACTAGCTGCTGATAGTAAGACCCTTGAAGCTTTAAATCATAAAATGAATGACTTTGCTTCTGTTGTAAAGAATCAATTGAATCTCAATAACATGTTAGAAAGAAAATGAACTCAATTGATATCTTCTACTCCAAGTCTTAGTAAATCTGAAAAAGTCTCTAGTTGTTGACATTTCTTAACGTCGTTACCAAAAGTAGATTAATTTCTATTTCTGATAACGGCGCTAAAAATAGTTAACCACCTCTCATGCCACTTAAGCCAAGTTGTCATCCCCAGCATGGCAGAGAGATGCAATATTGAAATATGCAATTGCTCCTCTAATAAATATAAATGTGTTTCTATAAGTGCATATATTATACCGAAGTAGCATTTTAACCAGGAGTATTCCAGGTAGCGTTATTTATATTTTTACCACTAGGAAGGGTCTGCTAAGGAATAAATGAGTAATGAGTATCACTGCATGTGTAACGGAGAGGTTCCATCTATCTCTCTCAATACAGGGTAAGTGTCACATAAAATATAGGTAATGAATGAGTAGTGACAAAACATAAATACTGATCAGCATATATAGCCACATAAAATAATGATAAGAACCTCAATAGATATTCTAGCAAGTCATTAGCATGAAATTAGGACGAACTACAAGAATATTTCCTAAGTTATTCTAACTATACAGTCTAGCATATTATGATTAGTGCAATTATATTTGGCAATCATGGCGAGATAAGATTATAATCATGCATAGTGAGATTACTAAGGAAGATGAGAAACATAGCAATCATTTCCCCGTAATGGTTTCGCTCCGCCTGTGTTGACGATAATTACGAGCTATTTTGTCACCATCAAAATACCGTCAACATCCTCATATTCAAAGGAAAAAAGCATAACATAAACATATTTTACTCAATAACTAGTTCTACATGTCCTTTGACTATTTGAGTGCAGGTAATGACAAATGGGGACTTTTGGGAGCTAGTGGGCCCACTTAGGGGCTCGGCCGACCACCCTGTGGGGTCACTAGGCCTCCCAAGCCCCCATGATCCAAGTAACACTCTCCAAAGCACTTCTACCCCTTGGATCCAAGTGTGCTACCTCTCAGCGGTTCTGGATCAAAGCACGAGAATCCATGGGCCCAACATGACATATTTCCAAGTATGGAAAATGTGCAAATCCAATAAACCATCATGATGGGCATTACCTCTAGAAGCTACCTGCAAAAGATGAGCTTATTTGGCCACAAAAGACGGTCGGCCGACCATACTTTGAGCCCAATTTCGGATAGCAGAATCCACACCTATCAAGGATGTCCCACGCCGAAGGGGAGGCCCATGGCTGTCTAAAGGAGGTCGGCCGACCACCAAGGTAGGCCCAGAGGCCACCCACAGGCCCCCTGACCAGTGGGGTCAGCTTCTAGAAGAAAGGGGTAGGGCCCACCTGTCAGGGGGTGGTCGGTCGACCATGCCCAGGTGACCAGAAGATGCCCCGAGCTCTCCACCGCCTTCCTGCATGCCTCCATGCATCAACTTCATCTCCACCGTTGATCTAAGGCGGTTACAATGACGGTTTGATCCTACGGTGGCTGATGGAGGTGACACGGATCACTGACGTGGCACTGGAGTAGCCCCTACTCCACCCTCTAGCTATAAATAGACCCCTAGAGCTCCCTTATCATTCATGCCTCATTGGAGAAACACTACTCCTTAGTCTTTTAGTGGAGCTCTCTAGTAGTGCTATGCCTGCTGGAGGGGAGTGAAGGAAGTCTTCTGGAGAAAGCCCCGGGCCTGTCGGGAATCTTCTGAAGAGTTTTGCCCTCTTTCTAATCTATCCCCTCGCCTCCTGCAAGAGAAGGGCTGATAAAGCCAGTATAACCAACTATACCTTGTTAGATATCTTTGCTATATCGAATCTCTCAACCCAATTATCATAGTCTCCCTTGATCCATCATAGGACATATCCATATTCCTAGTTAACTCACTTCTCGTTCCCTGTGGAAAATACGATACCTAGAATACTCCCAGTGAAGTGCTACAACGGTATAATCTGTGCGCTTGCGGATTTATCCAATAGTCATAAGAAATACCAACAAGCATTTCTGGCGCCGTTGCCGGAGAACAGTAGCTGTTTTAACTAGAATCCTTTGGTCCTATTATCCTTGTTTGATTTAAACCTTTCCTTCCACATATACACTTATGGATCAAACACTCCTCTTTGAGTATGGTGCTCCAACGGGCGCTAGGTTGGAGCCACCTAGTTCATCTCAGGCCATATTGGCCATTCCTTATGAGCTTCGCCCAAGTCTCATAGTGATGGTTCAGAACAAACCTTTTTCTAGGGACGAAGATGAAAATCCCTACACTCATCTACGTGACTTTGAACAATTATGTTCATGTGTCCACATCCATGGGATGAGGCGAGGTACCCTTAAGTGGAAGCTATTTCCGTTTTCTTTGACGGGAATAGCCAAATGATGGTACCTTCGCCACGTAGATGATGCAAACGGAGAATGGGAGAAGTTACAATCCAATTTTTTTCCTAGCTTTCTTTCCCACCTCTCGAGTTGTTCATCTTCGAAAAGAGGTCATCAACTTCTCACAAAAGGAGAAAGAACCTCTTGATGCGGCATGGGCCCGTCTCTTAGATCTAGCATCATCTGGCCCTGATCTTGCTATAACCGAGCCAACATTGTTACAACACTTTTATGACAGTCTTAGCAAAGATTCCGCACAAATTCTCGATATAACTTCTAGGGGAGCCTTCCTGTGTTTACCCATTAGTGAAGGGAAGTCTTCTCATGAAGATTCTTGAAAACACCCCCTACACTAACGTTTATGATGAAGGACTCATAGAAGAAGAAAAACCAGTCCCTAGAAAGGAAATCTCGATAGCCGAATCACCACCACTTCTATCTAAAGATTCTGCCATCGATCCTGAACCACAAATACCACAAATCTCGAAGGAAGAAGAAATCCAACACATAAAACATTCCTTCGAGTTCGAGGCTAACTGTTCATATGATCTTGCTGGTTTTGGGAATGCCCAAAATGATCCTTTCCTAAAGAGACCTTCTAAGAAACATCTTTCTAGACCTCTCATGAAGGGATCTCTTCAAAAACCTCCCAAATCAACATCATCTTATGCCTCAACTTCCCACATGACACATCAGAAAAAGCTTGGGATATTTGATGAAGAAATGTCGAGTGAGCCTATAGAAGAACTAAAGTGTTTAGAAGCCAAATCTATCCCCTCCTTCTCTATGCCCACATTTGACTTATCTTACAAACCCATCCTTGATCCTGATGATCCTCCATGTGTTCCTTCATTCAAGTCTTATGATGACCCACTTAATGGCTTTGGGAATTCATTAAGACACCCGAGGCATGGAAGCCATGAGGGCCATAAATCTGACCAAGAGGAGCAAAGACAACGGTTAGAACATCTATCTACCGTTGTAAGTCAAGAATGGTTGGATGAGGCTGAATCCTCAAAGGAAGTCACTAAAATACCCACACATGTGAGGAGAATATCATGTCAAGTGTTGGGCATTGATGGTGAAATTTGCTATGATCCTAGCCTCGGGATCAACATCCTTCCTCATTTGCATGTTCCAACACCATCAAAGGATCATCTATCCCAATCACAAAAACACCTTAGACTTCCCAATGGTCAAGTCCTTGATTGTTTAGGAGTCCTTCATGATGTTCTTGTGGTGGTTGATGATCTCAAGATCTTCCGAGATTTCCATATATTTGACCTTCCTGGGCTTTCCTTTCATCTCACCTTTATCGGAAGGTTAATCATGGGAATCTTGGAGAACACAATAGGAAATGAGAAGCTTGGTCATAGAATAGGTGAAGATTATCTACCCATTTGGTCTTCCCGACCTCTCATCAAAGGGTTAGAATCCAAACCAGTTCTTGATCCAAGGGGTGAGCTAATGTCAATCTCGCCAACAGCCAAGACCCATTCAAGCCTTGAGAATGACTTGAAATGTCATGAGAAAGAAAGTGCTCACCCACTCTTTGAAAGGGAGAATGATGTCAATGAGCATGGAAGTTATTCCCCGATCTTCCAATCAAATCCATGCTCAAATGATAAATCTCCCAAATCAATCCTTCCCTCTACCATCACTACACACATGATCTACAACCCCTTCATTCTTCTTGTTTCGAAAATCTTTGCAAGGATGGTTGTAGATGTGTTCGTCTATCATAAATTTTGCAAATCTCGTAGGGGTTTTGGTCTTGAGGATAGGGCTGAAAATGTTGGAGTTGAAGGGGAAACCGCTTCACCAACATGAGTTGCAACTTCAAGGTTTCCCAAAGACAAGCTTGTGTCTTAAAATTAAGCACTTTTGGGAGATAACCCGAACCTTCTTCTTTTCTATAAAACTTTTCTTGTAAAAAAATATATAAAAATATTTTTAGTTTCCCAAAATTTTGAGATGAATAAAATGACATTGTAAAATGAGGGAATATTTGTGAAAGTGTTCCTTCGGATATTTTTGTCACTAACCATTTCAGGTTTGAACAAAAAGAATGATGGAACAAAACACAAGGTAAGTCCAACCAAACATCCTTCAATAATGAAGCACATTCAAAAGAAAAATTCCACATCCTAGACTTGGATTTACTCATTGTCAAATGTTGGAAAATCCAAGTATGGGGGAGTGGATTTCTCTAAGAAATTCATGTCATGCTTCATTGTTTAATTTTGTTTGATTGTCTTTACCTTGCTTTCTCTTTATACCTTTCTCATCTTGCCAAGTCATAGAAATAAAAAAATGCTCATCTGGTTCACCGTCCATGCTCTTGTCTCTTTTTAAATGAATCTCTTTGTGTCTTCATGCTTCCTTGTTCTATTATCAGTATGCTTTGGTTTGGAGTACTTCTCGAGTGTATTTCCAAAAGCTCTTTAAATTAAGCATGGTTCTTAGGTTAAATATCCTTCCTTAATCAAATTAGACATGTGTCAAGTTTGATTAATGAACCAAAAGTATACTTGTATGGAATTTGGTTGTGCTCTTGGACGAACCAATGCATGATAACTTCAAAATTTTGGTGGGTAAGTCATGAGATCATTCATAGAGACAAATCAAGGTTGAGGTAGTTTTGTAATAATCTTGCACACCTTTGCCTTAACCTTGCTTGGTTTTTAATTGGTGAGCAATGATAGAACATCCCTTTTTGTGCTAAAATGCTAAAACCAACTTTTCTATAGCATAGAAGATGTCCTCTATTTTTATGACAATAATACCCTTGCATCAAATTATTCGTGAATTCCTTCGGGTATGTGTTGTCCACTAATCCTTCGTAGGAGAGAAGCAATGAATGAAGAAAAAGGGTATGAGTACAATGCAATGATTCACAGAAGAAAGACCATTCGTCATCATCAATATCATGACATAAGGAATTGTCACGCTTCGAGATTACGGCTGCAACACCTTTAAAGGTAAATGGTCAGTGTCTTAAAAGTTTTCATGAACATGAATCACCTGAGCGTGAAATTGACATGGTAGATTTTGTCCTTAATCCAATTTAGAACTAAAATCTACATGTTTTAATTTTTGTTCATTTTTTGTATTTGACCCTAGAATTAGCATGTACCTAGCCTTGTCACCTCCCACACGAAATCCTGGCCCATTTGGCCCCGAAAGGCGGTCAGCCGACCACATGTTGAGGCTTCTCAGCCCGACGTTGCACGACCTACCGAACCTGATTTGTGATACCTTCAATCCAGGCTCGGTCGAGCCAAAGCTCACTAAAAGCGGTCGGCTGACCGGGGTTCTTGCCCTTCAGCCTTGCACGTTGCTCCTGAGCGTTGGACCAACATTCCTATCTTGTTTCCAGCACAATCCAAGTGAAAATAGAGGCGAAGGATGTTGGATTCTCTCTTCTTAACCTCTCCCTCTCCTTCTTCCTCCTCTTACCTTGTTATTCTTCACCACCAGTAGAAATTCCATCTCCTCTTGTTTCCCTTCTCATCTTCCTTGACCTCACCATGGCTCCACCAAGGAGAAGATCAAAAGAGCGATATGAAAAAGTTTCCATGTGTTGTTGCCAAAGAGAGCATTACCAACTTAGAAGAAAGGGTTTCTGAGGAGAGAATGGCGCGTCTAGGTCTTGAAGATAGCTTTAACGATCTCCTTGCCCTTCCTTCTCCTTAGTCATCCTCTAGAGCCATTAACACAACCTACCTCATGGCCCTGATAGAAGAGAGCATGAAGAGATGCTTGTCATCCCTTATGCTAAGGCCATAGGACCTTCTCTCTCCACCTTATCCCTTGGCTTACCTTAGCCCTTCATAGCAACATGATACTTAGGCTTGATAATCTATCGCTTATGAATCAAAGAACATATGCCTAAGCTATCAATGACAAATGAAACTCTTGGTTCTGCTGGTATCTTACCCTAGCAGAACCCCTGCATTTGATCTACTTCTGTCACTGTTTTCAGCATGCTCCGAAAAAAGTATGGGGGAGGTCGGTCGACACCCCAACATGTTAAAACACCAGTTCGGCCATTGAACCATGCTGTACACATCCATGACACGTTCCACAAAAAAGTTGGACCAAAACGACCACTTTTGTGAATCGGCTAATGCACTTTGAAGGCCAAATTTCAGAATGAACAGAACAGATCAATGTTCAGAGGTAAGGTAGTCTAATGCAGAGACCGAAGTGGCCAAATGGCCCCGAAGGGTGGTCGGCCGACCGCACTAGAGCCCTCGGGTCAACCAACCAGAATCTACTCAGCCTCAACATACACCCTGATTGGTTTGCGACGTCTCTCCTCTCTTTCTTGATGTTTTTATTTGTTTTACTCATTTCCCTTCTAAAAAAATAAATATAAAAAAAATATCTTGATAAAAGCGTTGACTAAAATTTGAAAAGTGACATGATCTATGACGTTCTGAGGGTAAAAGCGTCATAAAGATAAATTCTTGCTTTTGCTTATGCTAGTGGGAAAATATCTTGATAGGGAACCATATTGACTAAGTTGTTGATTAATGTGATATAGTTCTCGGCTCATGCTTCATACCCTATCTATTTAAGGTTCTTGGAGATTAACTTTTGAAAACGTCATAAAACCATAATGTCACTACTCCTCTATAGTCAGAAAATTCCTACCACGACCATATATGCTCTTTCATGATTTAAGCTTTCTACATAAGCTGTTTACTTTGTGTTGAGTTTGGTCAAGTTTTGTGACCCTTGTTGAGAGACTTATCATGCTCCCAAGATCAAGATCACGTACACGCCACAATACATGCTGCTTCTATACTGGAAGTACGCAGAAACATGCCTTACATTTTTCACATAGATTCGTGCTCCATGCTCTAGTAGAAAACTCTCTCTCTAGTATAATGATAGTAAATGAGACATATACTATGCAAAATATAGGGGCACATAAAACCCCAAGTTTTAGAAAAAATTGATGAGCACATCAAAGCTCATTCAAATTTTTTTTGAGCATTCCCAAAGCTCATAGAAAAAAGATAGTTATGTCTCAATATAATAAGTTAGGAAAGAGAGATCTTATAAAGGAGTTTTGATCATTCACCATGTTTCCACACACTTGCACATCTTGATCTAAGAGTATGACATTTCTCTCCTTGGATCCGGAATTTGACTTTACAATATATGCAAGGTAAGTTTGCTACATATTTATCCCTACCTAAGCTCCACATAAGCCTTTTAGAAGTAGGAAGATAAAAAGAAGGCAAATTTCAAACATATTCCTTGGTGAGGAACCATACACCTTATGAGTGATCTAGAGTACTATATGAGGAGTAAGTTGACTTATGTTCTTTCTTTTGAAAAACTTATCAAAAACTCCAAGTACTTGTTGACACTGTTTTTCGGCATGTGTCAAATGAGCTAAGACTTGCATTGATCAGTACCCGTTTTCCATCGGCATTGGGAGGTCATCAGTCAATGTTACCGATAGGGATATTGCTGATAAGGATGTTGCCGATGGAAGCTGGATATTTCTTGCCGATAGGGATATTGCTGATAAGGATGCTGCCGATGAAAGTAAAGAATGGCCGATTGGAGACCTTACCGATGAAGAGATGATGCCAATGAGCACAGGATGACATGGCGGTTGATTGTCAGCAGAAGATTGCCGATGGCAATAAAAGGAAGTTCCGGATTGAAGAGTCTGCCGATGGAAAGTTTCATCGAAGAGAAGACATAAGGAAACTGGTGATCTCATACCAGTATTGTTATAGAAGTTTGAGTCCGACTCTTGCACGAGTCGTTTATTTCCTTAAAAATAGAAGTGTCTGTTTAGGAAAATAGTATTGTTATTTGGGTCCGGCTCCTGCGCGAGTCAGTTATTTCCTTTAAAATAGGAGTTTGTTTTGTTTAGGAAAGGTATAAGTCGTGTCTGTATACAACTCCTATTGCTGGAGTATAAATATGTACCTAGGGGTCGTGAGAAAACAATCATACATCAAACAAATCAATTACTCTTATCTACTTTTACTGCAATTTACCCTTTTATTGCATTAGTCTTAGTTATATCTATGAGTTCTTCAAGCTTCGACGGGCTGCATCACCTTGATCTCCGTCAAACTCTTGCAAGTTCCGCGTGGGAGTAATCTGAGCCTTGACATATGGGCGCATCGCTGTTGTCTCGTTCAATTCTGCTCTAGTTATCCTGATCAAGTCTGAGTCTTGACATCTGGGCGTATTGCCGTTGTCTTGTTTAGATCTTGTTCTAGTTATCGTCCTTGTCGATTAACTGGTCAAATCGACTGGCACACCTTTGGATATCGAATTCGGGTAATAGCCCGAGGTGTTCGCAGATCTTGACGCTTTTTGTGTCAACAGTACTAAAATATGATTTGGGGAGATGACTTTGCCTTGAGAACTGTTTCATTTCTCAATTTCTCAAGGATATATGTTAGCCAGTACCACACATCCCACTAGTATGACAAAATGTCTTGAGTGAATCTTTATGCTTGCTTTATACTTTGAATAGCATAGTCTTGTTATCTTTTAACCTTTACTCGAGGACGAGCAAAGAGGTAAGTATGGGAGATCTTGTTGATGGTAATTACGAGCTATTTTGTTACCATCAACATCCTCATATTCAAAGGAAAACAAGCATAACATAAACATATTCTACTCAATAACTAGTTCCACATGTCCCTTGACTATTTGAGTGCAGGTAATGACAAATGGGGACTTTTGGGAGCTAGTGGGCCCACTTAGGGGTCGGCCGACCACCTTGTGGGGCCACTAGGCCTCCCAAGCCCCCATGATCCAAGTAACACTATCCAAAGCACTTCTACCACTTGGATCCAAGTGTGCTACCTCTCAACGGTTCTAGATCAAAGCACGAGAATCCATGGGCCCAACATGACATATTTCCAAATATGGAAAATGTGCAAATCCAATAAACCATCATGACGGGCATTACCTCTAGAAGCTACCTGCAAAAGATGAGCTTATTTGGCCATAAAAGACGGTCGACCGACCGTACTTTGGGCCCAATTTCGGACAGCAGAATCCACACCTATCAAGGATGTCCCACGCCGAAGGGGAGGCCCATGGTTGTCTAAAGGAGGTCGGCCGACCACCAAGGTAGGCCCAGAGGCCACCCACAGGCCCCCTGACCAGTGGGGTCAGCTTCTAGAAGAAAGGGGTAGGGCCCACCTGTCAGGGGGTGGTCGACCGACCATGCCCATGTGACCAGAAGATGCCCTGAGCTCTCCACCGCCTTCCTGCATGCCTCCATGCATCAACTTCATCTCCACCATTGATCTAAGGCGGTTACAATGACGGTTTGATCCTACGGTGGCTGATGGAGGTGACGCGGATCACTGATGTGGTACCGGAGTAGCCCCTACTCCACCTCTAGCTATAAATAGACCCCTAGAGCTCCCTTATCATTCATGCCTCATTGGAGAAACACTACTCCTTACTCTCTTAGTGGAGCTCTCTAGTAGTCGTATGCCTGCTGGAGGGGAGTGAAGGAAGTCTTCTGGAGAAAGCCCCGGGCCTATCGGGAATCTTCTCAAGAGTTCTTCCTCGGCGGATGCGAGTCTCTTGTAAGTTCAGCTCTTATAAGTGACTTCTTCCGAGTTCTTTATAGCATTTAGTATTCTAAATCTGATTTAGCTGTTATACATCTTTTCACGCTTGTTCATCGCTTTACTTTAAGTAGAGTGCTTTAGCCATAACGTGGGGTTAAAGTAGTAAGAATAGTGTAGACGTGGTGTCTTGACTAGATCTTGCCTTTGTAAACCGCTTATCGCGTGGATTGTTTGTGGATGCTAGTAGAAGGTGACAGCTCTATCTAGTCTTCGTATTCCACCACGTGTGTCAGATAAGTTCTTAAAAGGTAGGGCCTCAATACAACATGATGGCGCGGTCCGGTTAGAGTTTTGCCCTCTTTCTGATCTATCTCATCGCCTCCTGCAAGAGAAGGGCTGATAAAGCCAGTATGACCAGCTATACCTTGTTAGATATCTTTGCTATATCGAACCTCTCAACCCAGTTATCATAGTCTCCCTTGATCCATCATAGGACTTATCCATATTATTAGTTAACTCACTTCTTGTTCCCTGTGGAAAATACGATACCTGGAATACTCCCGGTGAAGTGCTACAACAGTATAATCTGTGCGCTTGCGGATTTATCCAATAGTCATAAGAAATACCAATAGCCTACCCTATAAAGGGGAGGAGGACTACAAAGGACTCAATAGGACTATCACTCCCGCGATCTACCTCTCGATCCAGAATATAGGGTACAATCGCATATAAATACGGTCTAGGCACCACGCCTACACAATACTTATCATTTACCCATAGTACTGATGGATAAACGCTATACGATCCTAAACATGAATATGATTCAGATCTAACTACGCCAAGTATATAATCATAATAAACTAAGAACAATATAAATGAGAACATAATCGAATAGAGTAAAGTCATAATCAACATAATGAAGTAGAGAAAAGTCATATTCATAATACTGAAGAACAAATGATGAACAATGAAGAACTAGAGAGAGAATTACCACGAATCCTCTTGATAGATCTAGAAACCAATCGAAGATTGACTCCTTCTAGTTCTAATCCAATGTAGCTATGCTAAACTAGAGATCTAGTTGATGTGGTGGCTCTAGGGCTTGATCAGGGGACTCTCCTCTTGAGATGAATAATGAATTGTGTCTCTTCCTCAGGGTCAGAGGGGCCTTCTTTATATAGCCTCCTCAAATGAACGTCGGTCATCGGATCAAACCGACCTTAGGCATAGGGTTTAGATTGATCCTCAAAGGCATTGGGGCATAATCCACGAGGTGGACTATGATTGGCCACTGGCCTATGGCGGCCTCCCCAGGGGGTAGGGCGGGCGCCCTACCCCTGGGCCCGCTGGCCCTCTCGTTTCTTCCCACGCCTTCTTGACCCTTCTAGACTATTCTTTTTCCTGCGAATGATAATTATCTCTATGCAAACCTTACATGCGGGCCTTTCCTCCATATTTCTTGATAACCCCCTGCAAAAACAGACATTCACCAAAACTTGTGGAATTCTGTTAGTATAAACCCTAATTCTAACTATTAGTTTCATATAGATCCTTTTCCTTGTGTAGTTGACGGTTGAATTTGGTATTTAAGGATTGTCAACAACTCCCCCAAGCTTACCTTTTGCTCATCCCTGAGCAAAGATAGACTCAGTGATGGATCAAGAGTTGCTACAATGATTTCATGCCTTAAAGGCACACATGCTTTCATATAAGATCTCATCTCTGGGTCAGATCAACTATTAAGACTTAAAACTTACTCATTTTACCTTCCACCATGGGGCTTGTAACCGTCACCTGTGTCTTGGGTAGTTGAAAGATAGAACGGTCCAGTCAAGCACCATGTATGTTTCTCTTTGATCAACTATACTCCGGAGATTTTACAGATTTTTCAAAATAAAACTCAGAGATTCCTTGTATAACTCTCTCAAGTCTCCCTTTTGTGGTATTTCTGGATCCTCACCAAGGCATTGATGGTGTATGCCTTTCAAGATGTGGCATAGTGACATCTCCTCTCCTCTCACCCTACTACTAATAAAGTTGTTAATATCTAGAGCTTATAGGTGGGAGATAAGTATACATACTTACAAGACATTTATTGCATAGTCAAACTATGGATCTAGAGGAACAAGTCAATAAGTCAAATCAAGATGTGCATGTGTGGCGAATGAATGGTGTATGATGATGATGGTGGTAGTGATGATGATAACAAAGGTGAAAGTCTAATTCTACTTTTGCTCCTTTTGATGGAACATACCTTTCTCGTATTTGAAACCTTTCGAAGGGAATGAGATGCTCGATATATATATATATATATATTATATTTTTTTTCAGGTGGGTATCTTGTACCCCTAATTCTAGTGCCGGACACTTATCCATTTTTACCTCTCTTTTCTCACTTTTTATTTTCCGAGGTTGGCGTGCACTTGCCCCTTTTTATTTCCTCGATCTCTCTCTTTGTTTAGAGCACTCATCCTTGTTGAGCAATAAAGCAAAAGTAACTCGAGTATTTATTTCACAGGGAAAAACAAGAATATGAGAATATATATTTGTTTCTATTCTCTGTCGGATTAGGAGTAGAAAATTTTTGGGTGGATCTGGAGATGGAAATGAGTGGATGTATGTGGATGCGTACTTCTGGGATAGAAGCAGCGTGTATGGGTAGAGTGTACGTGAATCTTGATTCAGACCGCATGACTAGTTCCTGAGGGTCTACACAGCTTGACCACACTCAATGCTCATAAGTAGTATGTAAATGTGTGGTTTCTTAATCTAGTAAGCATGTATATATGACTATGGTATGAATTTAAACTCTCGTCATACAAGAACTCATCATGCAACATTTTTAAAGTTTTCAAAAGATAAAATTCTCCAAAATTCTAGTATCTCTAGGAACAGATAAATAGCAGCTCAAACCTTTCTATATCATATCCGTTAACGACTTAAACTTTAGATCAAGTACTCTTCCCACAAGTTCAGGTTTAGAGTAAATTTCAAATCATAACAGTTATGCCTAAACTTGAGAGAGAGTTCAAATGTGAAAACTAGGTACTTGAAAGGAATTACGGTAGAGCAACTATTCATCATCTCCATATTAAGAGTTTATTATTGGGGTTTATTTTAGCATAGCTACTTTATTTTATTTCCTTTTATTATTTAGCAAACTTTCTAAACTAAGAAAAAACATATATATATATATAAGTGGAAAAATATTTATTGGGTTTTTATGATTATGCATCTTTTTATTTTTAGCAGATTATAGATATAAAACCGATAGGTAGAAATAATTAGCTGAGTATGGGGGTGCTCTCCCCCAAGCTGGATTTTGACGTAATTTCTTCTGATGTAACTGGCAGGTAGCAGAGGTGTCATTGTCTTGTCAGAGTACTCTGACAGCGGGTAGGATGTCCTCTAGTTGTTGTTCTCCTTTGATCCTTGAATTCTGTGAAGCTCAAATAGACAACAAAGCTTGTGGAACTGATTAAGTGTTAGTCATAGATCTCTAGCCTGGATCATGTCGAGCTTCCTCTAATGGATGTTATTATTTAGCAGGATCATAAACTCACTATTTTTATATTTTTATTTTATAAGACAAAAACATTTTTATTTTATTTTTATGCCACCACAGCGAATATTCTTATGGGTTTTATGCCACGAGTCTATTCACATGGGGCTTAACAATTTTAAACATTTTTATTTTCTTTTTAAGATAGTGTAAACATGATTAACTATTTAGGGAAAGTAAATAATTGGGGGAAAAGGGATAACTACCAAGTTTTACCTCTTGGCACGGCGTTCGGTGGTTTAAGTCCTCCGAACATGACTCCTTACATCCTTAGTTGTCCTGGGGTTTGTTGGATGGCGTGGCTGACGCCTCCGGCTGTGCTTCTTCTATGATTTCTTTTTCTTTCCATACTTGTGTCGGTGTTGTAGCCTCCTTAGGACAAGCCGTCTTTTCTGGATACTTATTAAAATTGAAAGGACATACCTTTATTTCTTCCCATGATTCTCCGCTCTCGTGCCTGGGGTAGTCATAGAGTGATCTTTCATTTCCTAACCTTGGTGTTGGTGGTGTGTTTGGCCTAGAGAGTGGAGTTGAGTATATTGGCTCTTCTTCTTCTGGATATCTCTCTTCATATCTTGACACTTCTCCTTCATAGTCTGCCCATCCATCCTTGGTGTTCTGCTTCTTCTGGTTGCGGTAGCGATGTCTTCTTCTCGTTCTATTCTGTTTAGATTCTTCAACAATATAGTTAGCATTAAAGTAACGACGTACCTTCTCAGAGGGGAAGCATAGGTGCACTTCTCTTGTCCCAATGTAGATGATAGCTTTGGTGGTGCTTAGAAACGATCTTCCAAGGATGATAGGTGGATCATAATCATCTTCTCCCATATCAACGACTAGGAAGTCTGTAGGGATGAAGTGGTCATCAATTTGGATGGGGACATCTTTTGCTATGCCTTCGACGATGCGGCATGTCTGATCTGCCATCTCGAGTTGGGTGTATGTTGGATGCAGAGGCATTGTGCCATACAGAAACTCATAGGTCAATTTGGCCATAATGTTGATGCCCGATCTGGTGTCACAGATTGCTTTCTAGAAGGAGCATCTGTTGATTGTGCATTCAATAGTTGGGACACCTGGGTCGTCTTTCTTGATCAAATGAGAGGACTTGATTTGGTGATCTTGATCATTGTGGATTGCAGTGACCATCTCTGCTTATTCTGTCCATTCTTGCTTCTTGTTCTTGTTCTTGTCCTGATTGTTCCTCCTATTGGTCCTCTTCCTTGGCTCATATTGGGGTTGTTTAGGAGACTCTATGGTTTTGTTCTTGAAGGAAAATGTCTCCTTCTTCCATTTGATGAAGAAACTGATCTTGGCAGCGCTAGCGTAGATGACAACTCGAGCAGTGTTCAAGAGTGGCCTCCCTAGGATGATGGGTGACCTCTCATCAGCACCGGTCTCTATCACCATGAAGTCTGCTGGGATGTATGAGGTACCAATCCGGACACGGATATCTTTTAGTATTCCACTAGGGTAGCATAGTGTCCGATCTGCAAGTTGCAAACACAGGGTTGTATCTAATAAAGGATAATTAAGGAATTTCTCATAGATTACTCTGGGCATGATGTTGACGATTGCACCAAAGTCACAAAGTGCTTCAGGAAAGTCCATGGTGCTGATGGATATCGGGATGACGGGTCGTCCCGGATCACCTTTCTTGATTGGCATAGAGTCGCCATACCACCATTCTGTGGGGTTATTCTAATAGGCACCTGCATCAAATATGTCTACAAGATTCGTAGATTCTAATCCTTCCGGTTGCGATGGAATACCGGGGTTAGTGGTAGGAACAACAACAACTATTTGATTTAGCTGAGATTCAATCATTTTATTGAAGCTAATTTGATTCTTGATGGCAACAGAAAAATTATCCATTCTATTATTTATAGTTTCTAGTATTTTATCATTGGATGCTAATTTCTTAGACATGTTATCCATTAACTTTCCTTGGTTAGCTACTAACTCTCTCAAAGGTGGAAAACTAGGATTATTATAGGAATTATTACCTTGATAATTACCTGAGTAGTTAGGCCTTTGTTGTTGGTTCCAACCTTGATTTTGTTGAGGACGATAGTTGTTGTTGTTGATGTAGTTCACATCCTCTTGCACCTCAGGACAATGGTTACCTGAGTTTCCAGTTTCTCCACACTCCTCACAGGTTATGTGAGAGTCATAAATGTGCATAACTTCTTTCTTTTCTCTAGCTTTCTCATCGAGCCTCTTCATGAGCAGGTCTAGCTTTTGTAGACAACATATCTACCTCTTTGAGCTGGTGCATACCTCCACTTTTCTTGCGAGTTTGGGTTCTTTCTTCACTCCAACCTTGGTTGGATGCCATCTTCTCCACAAGTGTTGTGGCTTGTGGTATTGTAAGTGATAGGAATGCTCCTCCGACAGCAGCATCCATGGTTTCACGTGTGATGTTACTGAGCCCATGATAAAAGGTCTGCATAAGTAGCCAATTCTCCATTCCATGATGGGGACATTCTAGGATGTAATCTTGGAAGCGCTCCCATGCTTCTGGAACGGACTCGTCATTTTGTTGCTGAAAACTTGAAATCTTCCCATGGAGAGCATTGGTCTTTCCCATGGGAAAGAACTTTGCTAGGAAATTGGTGGAGCAGAGTGCCCACGTAGTATTCTTCTCCTTGGTTGCATAGAACCATTGCTTTGCTCTTCCCAAGAGTGAGAATGGGAAAAGGTGAAGTAGTATGGCGTCTCTGGGGATATCCTTGATAGTGAACGTGCTGCAAATCTCCAGGAAGTGTTGGAGATGAGCACTAGCGTCTTCATGTGCTTTCCCACAGAACTAGCTTGCTTGCACCATGTTGATGAGCGCAAGCTTGAGCTCAAATGACCGATCAATGTTCGTAGTAGGTCCAATGCGGATATTGTCCGTAGTGGGAGTTGAGAACTCACGGATTAACTTGTTTGCCATGGCTTCGAACTCTGATGTCATGTCTCGAATGATGTTTTGATGATATTTTTGATTGGATGAAGCTTCAAGCTAAAATGTTAATGATGATGATTCTGTTACTTTCTTGAGCTTGGCTTTTTTTTCCTTCTGATTAATGCTTCGGGATTTTCAACAAATTTTTTTGTAAGATCAAATCTAGTCATACATTACCCTGCATAAAATGATAGAAAAAATAGGCAAAGAACAAGGGTAAGGCTGTATGAGTAGAGGGTTGATGTTTTTCCTCAATCACATTAGTGATGTAAGTGATAACTCATTTATTCCTTTGATAGCTAATCAACCTTCCCCGGCAACGGCGCCAAAAATGCTTGTTGACATTTCTTAATATCGTTACCAAAAATAGATTAATTTTTATTTCTCATAACAGTGCCAAAAATAGTTAACCACCTCTCATGCCACTTAAGCCAAGTTGTCATCCCCATCATGGCAGAGAGATGCGGTATTGAAATATGCAATTGCTCCTCTAATAAATATAAATGTGTTTCTGCAAGCGCACAGATTATACCGAAGTAGCATTTTAACTAGGAGTATTCCAGGTATCGTTATTTATATTTTTACCACTGGGAAGGGACTGCTAAGGAATAAATGAGTAATGAGTATCACTGCATGTGTAATGGATAGGTTCCATCTATCTCTCTCAATACAGGGTAAGTGTCACATAAAATATAGGTAATGAATGAGTAGTGACAAAAGATAAATACTGATCACTGATCAACATATATAGCTGTTGATGGTAAGAATAAGCCATTTTTTCACTATCAAAATACCGTCAACATCCTCATAAACAAAGAAAGACAAGCATAATATGAACACATTTTATCCAATAATTAGTTCCACATGTCCCATGAGTATTTGAGTATAGATAATGACAAATGGGGACTTTTGGGAGCTAGTGGGCCCACTTAGGGGGTCGGCCGACCACCCTGTGGGGCCACTAGGCCTCCCATGCCCCCATGATCCAAGAAAGACCCTATCAAGTGATCCTTCACCCTTGGATCCACCCTGTGCTACCTCCCAATGATTCAGATTCAAAGCACAAGGATCCATGGGCCCACACCAAGGAGATTAACGTGACACACATCTCACAACAAACACCCAAAGCTTATGACAAGTGGGACCAATATCCAGAAGACAGAGGTGGGCCAGAGACCCCATAAGGGGGTCGACCGACCTATCATTGGGCCCACCGGCCCTCCACTTGGTCCCTGACCAGTGGGACACCTTCTAGAAGAGCAAGGGAGGGCCCACAGGATAGGGGTAGGGTCGGCCGACCGCCTCTATGGCGGTTCCAACTCCCACAACCGCCTCACTCACTCCCCACATGCTGAAATCAACACCATCCACTGAAAGACGGTTCTGATGTCGGTTTGATCCTACGGTGGTTGATGAAGGTGACGTGGATCGTTGGCGTGGCACCGGAGTAGCCCCTACTCCACCTCTAGTTATAAAAAGACCCCTAGAGCTCCCTTATCATTCATGCCTCATTAGAGAACACTACTCCTTAGTCTCTTAGCAGAGCTCTGTAGTAGTGCTATGCTTGTTGGAGGAGAGTGAAGGAAGTCTTCTGGAGAAAGCCCCGGACCTGCCGGGAATCTTCTTCGGAGTTCTTCCTCGGCGGATGCGAGTCTCTTGTAAGTTCATCTCTTGTAAGTGACTTCTTCTGAGTTCTTTATAGTATTTAGTATTCTAAATTTGATTTAGCTGTTATACAACTTTTTACGCTTGTTCATCGCTTTGCTTTGAGTGAAGTGCTTTAATCTTAGGCCAAGGTTAAAGTAGTAAGAATAGTATGGACGCGGTGTCTAGACTAGATCTTACCTTTGTAAACCGCTTATCGCGCGGATTGTTTGTGGATGCTAGTAGAAGGTGACAACTCTATCTAGTCTTTGTATTCCACCACGCGTGTCAGATAAGTTCTTAAAAGGTAGGGCTTCAATATAACGTGACAACGTGGTTCGGTTAGAGTTTTGCCCTCTTTCTGATCTATCCCGTCGCCTCCTGCAAGAGAAGGGCTGATAAAGCCAGTATAACCAGCTATACCTTGTTAGATATCTTTGCTATATCGAACCTTTCAACCCAGTTATCATAGTCTCCCTTGATCCATCATAGGACATATCCATCTTCCTAGTTAACTCACTTCTTGTTCCCTATGGAAAATACGATACCTGGAATACTCCCGATGAAAGCTACCTTGACAACCGTACTCTTGCGGTCTTTTCCGTTTGCCACCTTTGGTGTCAACAAGATTTCTGGCGCCGTTGCCGGGGAACGGTAGCTATTTTAACTAGTACCCTTTGGTCCTATTTTATCTTTGTTTGATTTTATCCTTCATTCCACATACACATATGGATCAAACACCACTTTTCGAATATTGTGCTTCAACGGGCGCTAGGTTGGATCCACCTAGTTCATCTCAGGCCGTGTTGGCCATTCGTTATGAGCTTCGCCTAAGTCTCATAGCGATGGTTCAGGATAAACTTTTTTCTGGGGACGAAGATGAAAATCCTTACACTCACCTACGTGACTTTGAACAACTTTGTTCTTGTGTCCACATCCATGGGATGAGGCGAGGTACTCTTAAGTGGAAGCTATTTCTGTTCTCTTTGACGGGAATAGCCAAACGATGGTACACTCGCCACATAGTTAGTGCAAAGGGAGAATGGGAAAAGTTGCAATCCAAATTCTGCTTAGCTTTCTTCCCTATCCCCCGTGTTATTCGTCTTCGAGTAGAGATCCTAACCTTTAAACAAAAGGAGAAGGAATCTCTAGGTGCGGCATGGGCCCGTATTTTAGATCTATCTTCATCCAACCCTGATCTTGCTATAACCGAGCCTACATTGTTACAACACTTTTATGACGGTCTTAGCAAAGATTCAGCACAACTTCTTGATATATCTGCCGAGGGAGCCTTCCTGAGTTTACCCGTTAGTGCAGGGAAGAGTCTTCTTATGAAGATTATTGAAAACACCCCCTATACTAACGTTTTTAATGAGGGACCCATGGAAGAACAAAAACTAGCCCCCAGAATAGAAACAACATCAATAGCCAAAACTCTTCCTTCTATATCCCAAGATCTTGCTATCGAACCTGAACCACCAAGGGAAGAAGAAATTCGACCCTTGGAATTCCCCTTTGATATCGAGGCTGATTTATTTTCCGATTTTGGAAATGCCTTGAATCAATCTGTGCAAAAGAAGTCTTCTACTCGAAAAGCTCCGAACCTTCACATTCCCTATCGCATAGAGGAAGCCTACCACCAGGAGACGGTTCAAGAGCTAGCTTCTATCATGACCAATGAGTGGTTAGAAGAGGCCGAATCTTCATTCGAGCCAATTTGAATCCTTTCTTCCTCCACAACAATTCCTTGTCAAATCAATAGAGCAAAGTTAGACTCTCTTTATGATTCTACCGTAGGAGTAATGTAACACCCAAAATTTTGATTTCATTTAAAATAATAGAAAATGACTTATTAATGAATTGTGTGAGCATTCCATTTAGGGAAAAAAATAAAGTTTATTGAATTAAAATCAATTCTTAGTTTAGTAACATGTTAATGCATACATGCTGCGGCATAATTTTTATTGTGATGATTGAATTTTGCAAAACAAAGCTCAAACGAATTCAAAATTTGTTTTGAAATTGGATTTGGAAAAAGAAAGAAAAAGAAAAAAAATTAAATCTCTCCCTCTCTCTCCATTTCTGGCTTCTGGCCCGCTAGGCCCACTCGCCCTTTCCCTCTCTTTCTCTCTGCGCGGCCCAGCAGACCGGCCCAGCCGGCCGCACAACTGCTCTCTCTCTCCGACCAGTCGGTCCCACCTGTCGGCGCCGTTCCCCTCTCTCTGCCGCATGACCCCACCTGTCGGCACCATCCCCAACCTCCCACCCCGCTCCGCTCGCCCGAGTACGCGCGCAGACGCGCAGCGAACGGGAACCACCCGCACGCCCCTCTCCCTCTCGCCCCGCACCCATGTCCGAATCCATCGGCCGTAACCGCACGCTCCCTAGCGTTTTAAAGAGACCGCCCCTCTCCCTTCCCTCCCTTTACCCTCTGCTCCGCTGAACTCGAGCTCTGCCGAACGCCACCACCGTCGCTGAGGAGGCCACACCGGAGCCCTAATTCGCCTCGGTGAGTTCCGTTCCGTGTCCACGTTCTCCCCGCGAACCTTCCCGGCCTAATTCCTCTCTGTGTTATCTAATCGGTGGTCACAAAACGCACGCCGGCGCGAGCTCTGCCGACGCCGACCGCCATTGCACGCCGACAGGCCACACCGAGCCGTCTCCGCCCTCTTCGTCGTCGCGGTAAGCATCGCCATGACTCCCTCTTCCTCCCTGACCTCTCAATTCGGCGAATTGAGGCCTCCATGGCCTTGCCCGCGTGCACAGTACGCCGCCGGCAATGGCGTACGCAGTGCCCGTCCTTCCTCCCCTCTCTGCGATGAGTCAGTGCCGCCTAGAGGACCGCCGTGAACTCCTCTTCTTCCCATGACCTCGGTTCGGCGAATCATGGCCCCTAAAGCCCGTGCCGTGAGCACAGCACGCCGCCGGCCATGGCGTGACGTCGCGCCACCTCTGCCCTTCTCCCTGAGTCCATCCGAGGGTACCATCACACTCGCCTCATTCTCCTCTTCCTCCCCATGCTTTCGGTTTTCGAAACGGACGCCGGACGGTCAATTCTGATGAACTCCGGCGAGCTCGGGCCGCCGGAAATGGAGGCGCCGCCGCGCCCTCTGTCCCCTGCGGCCGACTCCCCCTCTCTTCTCCCCTCTGTTCTTTTTCAGCCGTCCGATCTCCGATCTGTGGCCAGGATTAGATACCCCTTCGGGGTTAAGTGATCGGTCCACGGTGGACCGGTGGACCGGAGTCCCGCACACGGTTCACGGCCGACCCGTGGACCCGCCCAATCCCGAGCCGCCACGTGGCAGCCCTGCCGGCCCCGCGCCACAGCCCTGGCGCATTTGTGAGTTTACGCTTTCTCTGTTCAAAAGCGTAACTCCGATCGGTTTAATTAATTTTGGAAATTAAATGGAAATTCACTATTTACAGAATTGCCACTGCACTGTTTTGCTTATAAAAACTTTATTTTAAATCTGATTTGAACGATTCGAATTGCGTTAGATTCATAATGAAATTCTCTACATGTTAAACCCTCTGTTAGTCATGTTTGAAACATTTAAATTCGAGGTTAAGTTTAAATAATAAAGATGCTCTTAGAGAACTAGTTAAATTCATATCTTTTTCGTTTTAAATCCGTTTTTTGTGAAATTCACGTTGAAATGATCGTAGCAGTGCGTAGTATCTTTTTATAAACCTTTTATCTTCTGTTTACTGTTGCTGGTGTACTGTTCTAATAGTAGTTTTGTTTGCTTTGTATGTATGCAAATTGGAATGCGTGTTGTTGCAATGCCGTGATCGAGTTCAGACGGTGAGGAGTTTGGTTGTGACCAGGATTTCTTTGACCAGCAGCAGGACCAGTAGAAGTTTGATAACCAAGACAAGTATAGCATGGGACCTACCTTGTTATCCTATTCACCATAATCATGATTTCATGTGCATGTGTTTAATTTGATACCCGTAGAATATTTCCATGGAATTGAAATCCTATTCCTTGACTCCTATGGTTTATGCATATGGGTAGATGGCTAGTGCTATATGAAATAATACATGATCCCTGCCAAATGTTATTACTTTGAATGAATTGGTGAACCTGATTATGGCAATTGGAACATAACTTTTTACAACAACTCATTGTTGGCAAAAGCTGGGACTGACAGTGCTACCGTGAGAGCTACATGGCTCTGGCTTTAACTCAGTAATAGGCTCTTTTCTAGCTCGTTAGCGGTTACCCGAAAGGGCGCATTAGGCTCTTGCCGAGCTGGTTATAGTGCGGCCTCTGTCCGAGTTTGAGCGTAGGCTGCGGTCTTTATGCTACTCGGAATGGGGGCTCTATCGCCCCTTGCCAATCCTAGCGGCCCTAATCTTGTTAGACGAGATACTATGAAAGGCTTCATATTGAACCCCGCCCACTCACCTTGGCAGTGTTATGGGAGTAATTAACCCGGGCATTCGGGGCATCACGACTCACGGGTAAAGATGCACAACCTCTACAGAGTGTTAAAACTGATATGTACGCTATGTATTAAACTCTGTGATGGTACTTTGTAATTTGTGAACTTATGTGTGGATTATTTCCTGGGCACACATAATGTTATGCATCCTATTTCATCCTTGAAATTGGGTGTGACAAGTAAGCATCATGTCTAAATCTCTAGCTAACGCTCTCCTAGGTGAGGTAACTCTAACTCCAACCAATAAGTTCTTGAAGCTTCCTTTAGGTCAATTGATTGAGAGTTGTGGGATCGCACAGACCATTCCTACGCTAATTAACAAAGTCAATATCATCTTAAATTTCTTCATATTTGATATAGAGGACTTTGACTTATTAATTGGACATCCACTCATGAGATTTCTTGATGGATCTCTTGATGAAAGTCTTAAGGGTTATCTCGGGAGTAGTATCAAGCTCTCGATTCCGCTAACCAGTTCCATAAACACCATGATGGAATCGCTCCCAGAATCCGACCCCATAGAGGAAGTGATGGTTGCATCTCTTCTAGAATCATCTCATCCTGATCTAGAAGAAGACGCTGAAGATTTCATCCAAGAAGAAGACAATCTAGAAGAACCCATAGATCTAGAGAAATCCGAACCCCCATTTAAACCCTCTATAGAACTTAAACCTCTTCCAACTGGTTTGAAGTATGCCTTTCTAAACAACGATCGTGAGGCGCCTGTGATCATAAGCGACAAACTCTCCCCCGAAGAGTCCTTTAAGCTCCTCACTGTCTTAGAAAAGCATCAATCCGTCCTAGGCTACTCTCTGCAAGATCTCAAGGGCATTAGTCCCGCTCTTTGCACACATCGCATCCCCATAGAACCTGAGGCCCTTCCGTCTAGAGAACCTGAGCATAGATTAAATAATGCGATGAGAGAAGTAGTAAAGAAGGAGGTCTTGAAACTCTTGCATGCAGGGATCATCTACCCTATTCCTCATAGAGAATGGGTCAGCCCTGTGCAAGTAGTGCCTAAGAAGGGAGGTATGACGGTCGTTCAAAATGATAAGAACGAGTTGATTCCTCAACGGAACGTCACGAGTTGGAGAATGTGTATAGATTACCGAAAACTTAATAAGGCTACAAAGAAAGATCACTTCTCGTTGCCCTTCATCGATGAGATGTTGGAACGGCTTGCAAAGTATTCTTTCTTTTGTTTCCTTGATGGTTATTCGGGATATCATCAAATACCAATCCACCCCGATGATCAAAGTAAGACTACCTTCACATGCCCCTATGGAACATATGCATATAGGCGAATGTCATTCTACGTCTTTCCAAAGGTGCATGATGTCCATTTTCTCCGATATGATCAAAGAAATCATGGAAGTTTTCATGGACGACTTCTCTGTCTATGGAAAGACTTTCAATGATTGTCTTAAGAATCTGGATAGAGTCTTACAAAGATGTGAAGAAAATCACTTAGTCCTGAACTGGGAGAAATGCCACTTCATGGTTTGCGAAGGCATAGTGCTAGGACACAGAGTGTCTGAACGTGGGATAGAAGTGGATAGAGCTGAGATTGAAGTCATAGAACAGCTTCCACCTCCCACGAATGTCAAGGGAATTCATAGCTTCCTTGGGCACGCAGGCTATTATAGGCAGTTCATCAAAGATTTCTCTCAAATTGCCCGTCCTTTAACAAACCTGTTAGCTAAGGATGCACCCTTTGACTTTAATGATGAGTGCTTAGATTCTTTCTAACATCTCAAGAAAGCACTCATCACAGCTCAATTCATTCAACCCCCTGATTGGACGCTTCCCTTTGAAATAATGTGTGATGCTAGTGATTATGCTGTCGGCGCGGTTTTAAGCCAAACCAAAGATAAGAAGCATCACGCTATCTCTTACGCTAGCAAAACCTTAACAGGGCCACAGCTGAACTATGCAACAACTGAGAAAGAGTTGCTGGCCGTGGTTTTTGCTATAGACAAGTTTAGATCTTACTTAGTTGGAGCAAAAGTGATTGTTTATACAGATCATGCTGCTTTAAAATACTTGCTCACTAAGAAAGATGCTAAACCCCGCTTAATATGATGGATCTTGCTACACCAAGAATTTGATCTTGAAATAAAATATGAAAAGGGAGTAGAAAATTATGTTGCCGATCATTTGTCTAGAATGCAATTCAAAGAAGCACAGAATTTGCCCATCAATGATTTCCTTAGAGATGACACCCTCCTCAAGGTAACAAACTCCAACCCCTGGTATGCAAATATAGTCAAATTTATGGTTGCAGGCCATGTCCCACCAAGGGCAGATATGAAGAAATTAGTTCAGGAGAGTCGAGTACATCTGAGGGATGAACCATACCTCTATAGAGTATGCAATGATGGATTGCTAAGAAGATGTGTACCTATAGAGGAGGCAATCAAGATCATGGAGAAATGCCATGGAGCAGAATATGGAGGTCACTATGGAGCATTTAGAACTCATGCTAAGATTTGGCAGAGTGAGTTTTTCTAGCCAAACATGTACAAGGACACCCATGACTATGTCATAAAATGTGCAAGGTGCTAGAAGCACGGGAACATCAATGCCCGAGATGCCATGCCACTCACCAACAACTTACAAGTCGAGCTCTTCGATGTATGGGGCATCGACTACATGGGGCCCTTTCCTCCATCGAAAGGGTATGAGTATATATTAGTAGCGGTGGACTACGTGTCCAAATGGGTAGAAGCATTACCCTGCCGCAAAGCAGATGCAGCCAATTCAAAGAGAATGTTCCATGAAGTGATATTCCCCAGATTTGGAACCCCAAAGTTAGTCATAAGTGACGGGGGATCTCACTTCATTGACAAAGGCTTCTGCTAGTTCCTCATTAATCAAGGAATTCGGCACAATGTTGCAACTCCATACCATCCTCAAACAAGTGGTCAGGTAGAAACATCCAACAAACAAATCAAGAACATTCTGCAGAAGACCATGGATGAGATGGGTACAACATGGAAACACAAGCTACCAGAGGCACTCTGGGCATATCGGACCGCATACAAGACTCCAATTGGTATGACCCCATACCAACTTGTATATGGAAAGTCATACCATTTGCCTATGGAACTGGAATTCAAGGCACATTGGGCAATCAAGAAATGAAATATGGATCTGCCAATTGTTGAAAAATTCAGGAAAATGCAAATCTCTGAATTAGAAGAGTGGAGAGAGAAAGCATACCACAATGCTAGAATTTACAAGGCGAGAACCAAAAGATGGCATGAAAAGAGAATCAAAATCAAGGAATTCAATCCAGGAGATAAGGTCTTGCTCTTCAACTCAAGATTCAAACTCTTTGGTCATGGAAAGTTGAAAAGCAAGTGGGAAGGGCCATACCTCGTCGTCAACGCCGCAACTCATGGAGCAATCACACTCCAGGACGACGACGGCAAAATTTTTAAGGTAAATGGCCAACGTCTTAAAATTTTCCATGAGCATGAAACCCCTAAACAAGAAATTGATATGATAGATTTCGTTCTGAATCCAAATTATAACTAAAATCTAGATGTGTTTAACTTTTTTGTTCAAATTCCATGTTTGACCTTAGATTTAGCTTAGACTTAGCCTTGACTCCCCCTTCGAAAAAGTTTCACCCGTTTGGCCTCTTTACGCGGTCGGCCGACCGTGTCTATGGGCCTTTCAGCCTGAGGTTTCACGGCCTGTCTCACCTGACTCGTAGGAGTCCCAAACTTGGCTCAGTCGGACCATATCTTTCAAAACACGGTCGACCGACCGTGGTTCGAACTCGTTCAAAGTGCCCGTTGCACATGAACGTTGGGCCAATGTTCCCCTTCTGTTTCATCACGATCCGAGCGAGAACAAAGGCGTTGAACGTTGGATTTCTCCTTCTTAACCCCCTCTCCTTCTTCCTCCTCCTCCTACCTTGCTATTCTTCACAACCAGAAGCACCAGCACCACTCCTTGCATCATCTCACACCCACCTTGATCCTCACCATGGCTCCACCAAGAAACAATGGAAAAATTCCACCCATTCCTTTCGATGGAAGCCCTTCCAAGGTCCAAGACCCCATCAACACTGACGCCATGGCCGTCGAGGTCCTTGACGTCGCTCCACTCGCTATGGCGCTGCCGCCTTCCTAGCCAACCACCCCTAGGGGGGGTCGGCCGACCGATAGCTGGAGCTCAGAGAGGATGAGGAGCATTGCTCGATCAATGTCTCCTCGTCGCAATCTGAACAAGCCAGCAGTGCATCCAGTAACTCGCAAAAGGCCAACCACAGGCCAATTGGGGGTGAAGAAGGCCATCATCTCCACTACTGAAGGAGACACAAGGACGGGCAACACCAGCTCGTACTTGCCATCAACGCCGATGTGGGCAAAGTGCATGGTGGACCGGGAATGGGCAAAGTGCTTGTTCCTCCCCTCACCTCCTAAGAACGGAGAGAGGCACGTAACTCCATAGAATCGAAGGCGTGCCGCAAGTCAGTCTGGCAGACTAGCAACCCGCCTTCCATCTCCGGCCCCCTAGGCCAATTCCAAGAGGAGGACAAAGAGAGTGACATGGAGACGTTACTGCGCATAGTTTCTAGGCTTAGGGAGAATAATACAAAGCTAGCAGAGAGGGCAGCGGAAGAGAGGATGGCACATCTAGATCTAGAAGACAACTTCAATGATCTTCGCATTAGCACTAGTGCGAAGATCAAGCGCTTGGCCCAGGCAATCAAGAGAGAAGATCACTAGTAGTATCACTAATAAGCTAGGCACTTAGGTTTATTTTTCAATCATTTTCCCTTCATCAATGTAACTTGTGCCTAAGTGAAATTTTGAATTGAATAAAGTTTGGTTCTGCTGGTATTTTACACCAGCAGAACCCCTGCATTTGATCTCCTTCTATCACTGTTTACAGTATGCTCTGAAACAAGTATGGGGGGGTGTTGGTTGACACCGCAACATGTCAATTCATCATTTCGGCCATGGAACCATGGTGTATACGGTCATGTCAAGTACCACAAAAAAATTGGACCTCAACGACCACTTTTGTGCATCGGTCGATGCACCTTAGAGGCCAAAATTCAGAACTGACAGAGAAGATCAACGTTCAGAGGTAAGGGAGTCTAATGCAGAGACCGAAATGGCCAAATGGGCCAGGGGTGGGGTCGGCCGACCGCACCTAGGAGTCTCGGGCCCACCAGCCAGCGTCCACTCAACTTCAGCATCCATTATGTCTGGTTTGCCACGTCTCTCCCCTTCTCCTTTATGCTTTTTAATTTGTTTACTCATTTTCTCTTTTAATAAAAATAAAATAAAAATAATTTCTTCATGAACATAATCACTTAGTTTATTTCCCTTTTTAACATTAAATAAAACAAGAAGATCACATCCAAATTTAAAATTTGAAAAGTGACATGATCTATGACGTTTAAAGGGCAAAAGCGTCATAAAGATAAATTCTTTCCTTTGCTTATGCTAATTGGGAAAATACTTTGATAGGAAGATCATATTGACTAAGTTGTTGATTAATGTGATATAGTTCTCAGCTTATGATTCATACCCGTTCTATTTAAAGTACTTAGAGATTGAATTTTGAAAACGTCATAAAACCATAATGTCACTACTCCTCTATAGTGTGAAAATGCCTACCAAGGCCATAAATGTTTATACATGTTCAAAACCTTTCTCATATGCTTCTTGTAATTGCTTTGAGTTTAGTCAAACCTTGTGACCCTTGTTGAGAACTTTGTCATAGTTTAAAGATCAAGATCACATACACGCCACATACATTCGCTGCTTCTACACTGGAAGTACACAAAACATGCCTTTCATTCATATGTTCCATAAAATACTCTAGAAATAAATGATATGACCTCTCTCAAAATTCCTCAAAAGAGATATGGCTATCATGTAAAATAATGATGAGCAAAAGCTCTAAAAAATGATGATAGCCATATCTCCAATATCTTCAAGTTAGAGAGATCATACATAGTCAAATAGTACAATGAGTCCACTAACATATTCCATACACATGCATATCTTGATCTAGGATTATGACATTATTCTCCTTGGATCCTTGTTTTGACTTTACAATATAAGTAATGCAAGTTTCCTACACTACTTATCCCTACCTGAGCTCCACATAAGCCATTTAGAAGTAGGAAGACACAAAGAAGCCAGCCTCTTTATGCCTTGGTAAGGAATTATACACTTTGAGAGACTTAGAGCGCTAAAGAGGAGTAAGTTGACTTATGAGATTTCTTTTGAAAAATTTATCAAAATCTCCTAGTACTAAATATATGATTTGGGAAGATGACTTTGCCTTGAGAACTGTTCCATTTCTCAACCTCTCAAGGATATATGTTAGACAATACCACATATCCCATTAGTATGACAAATGTCTTGAATGAATCTTTGTGCTTGCTTTATACTTTGAATAACATAATTATGTTCACTTCTATCCTTTACTTGAGAAAGAGCAAAGAGGTAAGTATGGGGGATCTTGTTGACGGTAAGAATAAGCCATTTTGTCACTATCAAAATAACGTAAACATCCTCATAGACAAAGAAAGACAAGCATAACATGAACACATTTTATCCAATAACTAGTTCCACATGTTCCTTGAGTATTTGAGTACAGGTAACACTACTACAACGCAGGGATATAGTAACACCAATTTATGTTACTATAGATTCAAAAAAGTGTTAATAGCTCTCTTTGTAACACATTTTTATTTGTTTTCCAATTTCCTATGTTACTATAGATTAGTTTATTGTAACATATTTACTTATCTACAAGATCATTTGTCTAGTGTTACAATATTTTTTGTTGTAACACTTTTTTATATATAGTAACACTTTACATTATGTTATGAAAAACCCAAAAAACAAAAAATTGCTTAAACTATGATTTGATCTTACAACCTAACGTATAACACTAAGTCTCTCTACCATTAGACCACACAATCATATATGACTATACTATATGTGATATCTTTTTATATTAGTGTGTTCTGATCTTATATTGAATATTTGGCTACTAAATGAACTCAAATGAAAAAAACTCTTAACTACAAAGTTTTTAATCTTGTCAAGAACTATAACTTTGGTATAGAATATTTCTCCACCTCAGATAGTTTAAATTTTTTAAAATTTGAATATAGAAAAGTGATTATAAAACAAATATTTGAGACCCTAAACAACTTCAAATAAAAAACTTATCAACAATGAACGAACATGTAGCTCAAATCAACCACTAAAATTTATGAATTTTAAATTTTATAAACTTAAAATACATATTTAAGACTCCAAATGACTTAAAATAAAAAAAATAATTACAAAGTTATAGACTGCGCTGAGAATTATAAACTGCATAAGATTATTTCATAATTTTAAATTCCAAATTTATAATATGAGAACTTATAATACTATTTGAAATTGGCTCATAAATTATTTTTCTAGTAGTGCTAACAGCCTTAACGAGACTTAGGTGCGAAGAAGGTCCAGATGTTATATTTTTTCTGTAACACATGAATTGCAATATTATTATGTGTTACTATAGGGTATATATTTGTAACATAACTTTATATGTTCCATTTATGTGTTACAACATAGTACACTTTTGTAACATTTTTCTTGTAACATTAATTTTGTGTTACTATAAATGTTGTTAGTAACACATTTTTATAAAAAAAGTGTTTATGTTACAACTAAAATTTGTAACACATATTTTATGTTACTATAAAATTTCACTGGAACACATCGTTAAACATGTTACATAAAAGTGTTACAATATCCTTGTTTTGTTGTAGTATAATGACAAATGGGGATTTTTGGGAGCTAGTTGGCCCACTTAGGGGGTCGGACGACCACCCTGTGGGGCCACTAGGCCTCCCATGCCCCCATGATCCAAGAAACACCCTATCAAGTGATCCTGCACCCTTGGATCCACCCTATGCTACCTCCCAACGATTCAGATTCAAAGCACAAGGATCCATGGGCCCACACCAAGGAGATTAACGTGACACACATCTCAGAACAAACACCCAAAGCTTATGACAAGTGGGACCAGTATCCAGAAGACAGAGGTGGACCAGAGACCCCATAAGGGGGTTGGCCGACCTATCATTTGGTCCATCAGCCCCCCACTTGGTCCCTGACCAGTGGGACACCTTCTAGAAGAGCAAGAGAGAGCCCACAGGCCAGGGGTAGGGTCGGCCGACCGCCCCTATGGAGGTTCCAACTCCCACAACCGCCTCACTCACTCCCCACATGTTGGAAATCAACACCATCCACTCAAAGACGGTTCCGAAGTGCTATGCTTGTTGGAGGAGAGTAAAGGAAGTCTTCTGGAGAAAGTCCCGGACCTGTCGGGAATCTTCTCCGGAGTTCTTCCTCGTGGATGCGAGTCTCTTCTAAGTTCATCTCTTGTAAGTGACTTCTTCCAATTTCTTTATAGTATTTAGTATTCTAAATCTGGTTTAGCTGTTATACAAATTTTCGCGCTTGTTCATGGCTTTGCTCTGAGTGAAGTGCTTTAATCTTAGGCCAAGGTGAAAGCAGTAAGAATAGTGTAGATGCGGTGTCTAGACTAGATCTTACGTTTGTAAACCGCTTATCGCACAGATTGTTTGTGGATGCTAGTAGAAGGTGACAGCTCTATCTAGTCTTTGTATTCCACCACGCGTGTTAGATAAGTTCTTAAAAGGTAGGGCTTCAATATAACGTGACGGCGCTGTCTGGTTAGAGGTTTGCCCTCTTTCTGATCTATCTCGTCGCCTCCTGCAAGAGAAGGCTGATAAAGCCAGTATAACCAGCTATACCTTGTTAGATATCTTTGCTATATCGAACCTCTCAACCCAGTTATCAATCTCCCTTGATCCATCATAGGACATATCCATCTTCCTAGTTAACTCACTTCTAGTTCCCTGTGGAAAATACGATACCTGGAATACTCCCGGTGAAAGCTACCTTGACAACCTTTGGTGTCAACAATAGCCACATAAAATAATGATAGGCACCTCAAAAGATATTTTAGCAAGTTATTAGCATGGAATTAGGACGAACTACAAGAATATTTCCTAAGTTATTCTAACTATACAGTCTAGCATATTATGATTAGTGCAATTATATTTGGCAATCATGGCGAGATAAGATTATAATCATGCATAGTGAGATTACTAAGGAAGATGACAAACATAGCAATCATTTCCCCGTAATGGTTCCGCTCTACCTGCCCTATAAATGGGAGGAGGACTACAAAGGACTCAACAGGACTGTCACTCCCGCGATCTACCTCTCGATCTGGAATATAGGGTACAATCGTAGATAAATATGGTCTAGGCACCACACCTACACAATATCTATCATTTACCCATAGTTTTGATGGATAAACGCTATACGATCCTAAACATGAATATGATTCAGATCTAACTACGCCAAGTATATAATCATAATAAACTAAGAACAATATAAGTGACCATAATCGAATAGAGTAAAGTCATAATCAATATAATGAAGTAGAGCAAAGTCATATTCATAATGTTGAAGAACAAATGATGAACAATGAAAAACTAGAGAAAGAATTACCAAGAATCCTCTTGTCAGATCCAGAAACCAATAAAAGATTGACTCCTAGTTCTAATCCTAGTAGCTATGCTAAACTAGAGATCTAGTTGATGTGGTGGATCTAGGGCTTGATTAGGGGATTCTCCTCTTGAGATGAATAATGAATAATGAATTGTGTCTCTTCCTTAGGGTCAGAGGGGCCTTCCTTATATAGCCTCCTCAAATGAATGTCGGCCGTTGGATTAAACCAACCTTAGGCGTAGGGTTTAGATTGATCCTCAAAGGCGGTGGGGCATAATCCATGAGGTGGACTATGATTGGCCACTGGGCTAGGGCGGTCGCCCTAGGGGGTAGGGCGGGCGCCCTGCCCCTAGGCCCGCTGGCCCTCTCGTTTCTTCATGTGCCTTCTTGACCCTTCTAGACTATTCTTTTTCCTGTGGATGATAATTATCTCTATGTAAACCTTACATGTGGGCCTTTCCTCCATATTTCCTGATAACCCCCTGCAAAAACAGACATTCACCAAAACTTGTGGAATTCTGTTAGTATAAACCCTAATTCTAACTATTGGTTTCATATAGATCTTTTTCCTTGTTTAGTTGACGGTTGAATTTGGTATTTAAGGACCGTCAACACTAGTATAAATGCGGTGACCACAAGAGGGGGTAAGACCACTCGCGATCCACCACATCCTAACACTTTAGGAAAATCAACAAGAAAAGAGAAAGATGTTGAAGCAGAAGAACAATATGAAGATAAAGAAGAAGAACTTGCACCACTCCAAGACTCTGTCAAATTCCATGGGAGAACGGCTCCACATGAGTACTACGACACAAACGTACTACTACCATTCCCAAATAAGCCAAGAAGACAATCCCCAGATGAGCAATTCGGGAAGTTCGTTGAGGTAATTCGTCAATTATGTGTCCATATACCTCTACTTGATGCTATGTAGGTTCCAACCTATGCCAAGTATTTATGGGACATCCTCAACAACAAAAGTCCATTACCCACCACCAAAGTCATTAAGTTGACGGAAGAGTGTAGCGTAGCTATACTAAATCAAATTCCATTAAAGAAGAAGGACCCAGGGTGACCTACCATTGATTGCTCCATCGGGACTCAGCAGTTCGAGCATGCACTATACGACTTGGGAGCTAGCGTCAGCGTCATGCCAAAGGTAGTATTTGATAAATTAAGTCATACTACTTTGTCCCCTACACCAATGTGTTTGCAGCTGGCGGATCAATCGATTCACTACCCCGTGGGAATTGCCGAAAATATTCCCATCAAGATATGAGAATTTTTCATCCCTGTGGATTTCGTGGTGTTGGATATGGAAATAGCAAGAAGACTCCACTCATCCTAGGAAGGCCATTCCTCAGCACTGCCAATGCACACATCGATGTAGGAGCTGGAGAAATTCAATTCAACAACAATGGAACCCAGGAGATATTCCACTTCAAGCCAAAAACCGAACAATGCTCCATAGTCAAGGTATTTGAAATTGACCCTTTCGTTAATTATACTTACTTGACAAAGGTAAAGCAACAACCTTGGGCGAAACCCAAACGGGTATGGCGAAAGAAAGTGATTAAGCCATGCACCGCTCCACCTCCAAAACCACGTGTGCAAATCCTCCGAGAGAGAGAGAGGTGGATGATCCTGCTCCAACTCACTGAAAGCACGACTTCTCAAAAAGGTAAGTTCTATTTTTCACTTTCTTTTAAATTCCTAAAATTTTGTTCATCACATTATCATTTTTCTTTTTAGTTTTAAAAACACAACCATGTTTAATCACAATCACCCATGAAAATCAATTTAACCTTTAAAACTTTGAATCTTTCTCCATCCACGAAAGTTGTGCTTCATGTTAAAATGTGTAATTATCTTAGTGCCAAAAAGCTAGGGCCTTTAGAGGCCAGAGTGGGATCAGCCAATTTGGCTCTGGCCCCATTCTCTCCCATATTGCTTGCCTCGATATTCCTTGCATGAGTGTGTTCAAAGCTGGCAGCCAAGATCACATTTAGTGATCGACCGATCTGGCCAAAACTCATTCCCCCTCCTTTTCTCTTATCTAGAGATTCCCTACAAGAGAGGGCAAAGAAAATGCTGCCAAGAGCCTGTGGGGTAGTCGGCCAATATGGCCTTGACCTTCCCATCACTTCCTTGCCTCCCACCATGCTTTCCCTCACATGCCACAAAAGAATCATGCCCTGTCGACGAAATATACGTCGCAGTCTACCTAGGGGGTACCCTACGGTAGTAGATTGTAGGCGGAGGTGTGGCGACGGAGATCAAGCGTAACACAAAGAGCGTAGACATGGCGATTTAGACAGGTTCGGGCTGGCAAATCACCGTAATACCCTACGTCCTATATTTTGGTGGATGGATTGATCTTGTGTATTAGGTTACAAGATCTGTAGATGATCTGAGAGAGAGTTTTTGGAGGGGGTCCCTGCTCACCTTATATAGACGGTGAGCAGGGTTACAATTTCCATTTCCTAACATATTACGATTGGTCCCTTAAGGCAAGGGATCTGAGTCTATCTACTAGGATCTTCCTTGACAAGCAAGGCTTCTTCGGAGTCCTTGGCGAGCATGACGGGATGGTCGTGTGCCGCAAGGCCTTGTGGGCTGGGCCGTCTTCTGGTTGGTAGGCCCATAAGGTCCCTAGGGATATGGCGAGGTAATATCCCCAACAAGTCCTCGAGCATGTTGTATTCTTTTGGCGAGCCCATAGCATCGTCCTTGGAGGTGTTCAGTTGGTCGCCATCATGCGAAGTGGTCGTCGTAGAGTCCCGACCAGGCTGCTTGGTCGAGGTGCTACTCGGAGAAGGCTCCCGACCAGGTCGAGCTGGTCAAGAACGTCGTAGCTTGATGTGCGAGCTGGTCGCCTTGTCGGATGCTGCGGCTGCTTGTTGGAAAAATGTGACATGCTGAAGAAGAAAAACTTTTGAAAAGTCCTTTCCTGGTGAAGTGTACCCACTTAGGCTCTGCAAAAAACAACACCGAAAAATAGCAGAGCTTCGCCGAGAAGAAAATCAGTACATTCACCGCAAGGTGAAGTGTACCCACTTAGTCCCCGAGCATGGTAGCAGGTGAAGTATGCACGTGGTGCTATGCTTTCTAAAACGGTGTGTAAGGTATGTAAGTAAAGATTGAAGCATGAGTTTTGTACAAAACGACTGCGAATACCCGTAGTCTCCGAGCCTGATGTAAGAAACTGGGAGCTTCTTGTATCAGGATTGAATACTTGGAAATTAAAAAACTGAATATGGGATTAGTAAGAAACGACTGCGAATACTCGTAGTCCCTTAGCCTGATGGAAGGAGCTTTAGAAGTTCTTGCATCTGGGTCATTTATTATGTATTCGCAGTCCCCGGGCGTTAGTCCTCGGGTGTTGTCCTTCAGTGTCGTGGCCGCAGTCCCCGAGCCTTGCTCGGTGTGAAGTTGGACGAAGTCCCTGAGCCTGGTCTGGAATGCGACCAGGCAGCCGAGTCATGGTTGCTGTAGACGGAGTCCCCTAGTTTGTTTGTGCCGCAAGCTCTGTGCATCTTGGCAACTAGGCTACTGTATCCATGTTACTGTAGCTACACGGAATAGATTAAAACAAAGTTGCGCGTCCAGTCCCCGGAACTGTGGCGTTGGTTATATTGCAAAAAATAATTAGTCGTAATTTGAGGAATTAATCATGAAATGGGAGATAAATGTAAGTAAATGGGCTGAAATAACCGCGTAGTCAGTGGCCCAAGTTGTGGCGCAAAATGGGGGCGTGGCGGTTCCTTATTTGGACGTTGCGGTTTCCCAAAAACCCTAGGATGCCAAGAGCCGTGCCACCTTGTATAAAGAGGGGAGTTGGTGGCGGTGGTAGTTTCCGCATTTGCATTGCTTGTTTTCATCAATCTCCTTTCATTTGCTCTTCTTCTGCCCTCGCTCATTGCTGCAAACCCTAGCTCTTTTTTCGTCGTGGTCTTATTGATGGTGCCTAGAAGAAAACCCAGTACACGCACATCAGTGAAGAAGGGGGGAAAGTCCTCAAGGATGGTGGATGTGCTTCCAGATTGGACCAAGTACTAGGCCAAATGTACCCTGAAGGAGGAGGATATCCAGCTTCTCGTTACCGCTGGTATTCTTCAGGATAAGTCCCTTGTTGATTGTAGACCGGCGACCGGAGAGGAATTCCCGACACCTAACACCGGTGAGCTTGTCGTCTTTGAGCCTTTCTTCTGGCGTGGATTCGGGGTTCCCCTTCACCCCTTTCTTTGCGGTCTACTGGAGTTTTATAAGATTGCTTTGTGCAACCTCCATCCCAATTCTATACTGCACATTGCGGTTTTTATACACTTCTGCGAAGCATACTTGGGGATTGAACCACATTTTGAGTTGTTTCTCTATTTCTTCCGCCTCAAGCCGAATGGGACCGCCGCATCCTGGGTTGTAGGCTCTGTGTATCTTCAGCTCCGAGAAGGTATGGCGGATGTGTATCTTGCTACTCCATTGCCTTCCAAGGTAGCAGAGTACAAGTCTCGTTGGTTCTACATTCCTCAAGAGAAGTTGTACGCGTGCGGTGATCTGGCGGAGATTCCAGTGTCACAGTCTAGTTGGTCGACGACTCCTTCGCTGGAGGCGATGGAGAAAGTGAAAGAGCTGCTCACGTTAGTAGACCGGTTGTTGCTTGATGGGGTTTCGGTTGGCTGGAATTTCGTTATGAGGCGTTGTCAGCCTTGCAAGGATAGGGTTCATCCTGCCTATCTTTACACTGGTCGCCAAGACCCGACCCGGGAGACACCGCGTGGGATGGAGCTGGACGAGGCGTTCAATCGCCTCTCTGTAATCTTTGATCTTAGTCTGCCATATATGGAGGATCCACGGGATTCATTCCGTGTTGGTGTACCTCCGCCACCGGTGAGTTCTGGCTTTTGCTTTTGTAGCGATCTTCTGGCGTTTATGTTCTTGTTTGCTTATTGATGTTCCTGTCCTAGTTCTGTGGCCAGGATCACGTCGTGTTCTTCTTTAGAGTCCCTTCCGAGGAGTGGCCTGAGGGGGTCGACTGGGTGTCGAGGCGAGTGCCCCAGTCGCGAGAGGTGGATGGTCGCGGTTCTTCCCGGCAAAGGGGAGTTCCCGAGCCTCTTGCTAGAAGGCGCCGGGCGCGCGATGATCCGTTGGGGAAGCGCCCAGTCAACATACCTCGGAAGAAATCAGAACCATCGGTTAGTATGGGTGGCAAGTTTGTGATTAAGGAAGGTGCCAGCCCGCAGCCGGCCTCGCTTTCTGACTCGACCGACGAATGGTTGGCTGGGGAGGATGGTGTTCAGACAGTTTATGTTGATGGTGAGGTAGGGTCTGCATCCAGCAAGGTGCCTCTGCCCATGGTGTCGCTGATCCACCTGCCTGCGTCGGTGAGTGGTGGGGGCGGTGTATTTGGGAAGAATACCGTTCCGACGTCGGGGCGTTCGCCAATGGATGCGCCGGGTGGTTCTACCGAGGGGCTTCCGACCCAAATATTTGTGAAGGTGCACCAAAAGTCGGATTTGTAAGTACTCCGTCCATGTTTTGTTTGAGTCTTCAGTTGTTTCGTCTGCTTGCTTATGATGTGCTTCTTGACAGGGGCGCCGAACGTCGAGGATCCTACTGGTGCCTATGGTGATACGTCGGGAGCTGCTGATAGCTCGAGTAGTGTTCCTGTTCCGGATGGGTGTGGTGCTCCGACGCCCGTGGAGTGCCAGGAGAACCCCGATGTTGCTGATGTTCCGGCTGGTGAACCTTTGGGTGGTGGGCTGCTGTCCGCTGATGCTCCTCTGGTCGGTTTTCCGGAGATTGGTTCTTTTACAGCTTCGGGGTTGGATCCGAGGCCGGTGAAGAGGAAGAGGGTGGCGGTGCTGTTGGAGGAGCCAGAGTTGGTGGAGGAGATTCCAAGCGCAGGGGATTGCCCAAAGCCAACGCCGGCCCGAACCTTTCGTCGTGACGAAGAGGATTTTGTTGTGGTTGAGGATGATGAAGCTGAAGCGGAGGCAGCGGTCTTCTTAAATGACGCGAACAACCTGCTTGGGCGGGCCAAGGTGACTGTTATGCCTTTTGGGTTTGGCCTTGCCGTCGTGCCTTCTCTTGCTTAACCTTCGTTGCATGGCCGTAGGGTCTTTTCAGGGCCAAAAGGGAGCGGAGGGCGATGGCCGACCAGCTTGTGAAGTTAGTTAGCTTGCGAAGTTGTTTGGAGGCGGCGCATCGGTTCTCGTAGGCTTTGGAGGCCACAGTCCGGGAGTGGGAGCACAAAAATGTGGAGCTTCAGTCCCGTGTTGAGAAGGTCGACGAGCTTTCCACCCGTAAGTCTTTGTCATTCTTTGGTTTGATGGCTTGTCGTGGCTGTGTGGTGACCAGTTCTTCCTTTTAGAGCCGGTTGGTGTTTGCGAGGTGAAAAGCCTTGCGGAGGGAAAAGTCGCCACTGCCGAACAGGAGGTTTACAAAATGCGTGCGATGCACGAAGATAGTGGTTTCTTACCCGTCATTTTGTTTGTATGGCCGCCTTATCCGATGTCTACTGTGTGCTCAGCTTATCACGGGCGCGTTCAACTTCAATTTGCAGACCTGCAGGCAAGAGCGGATGCTTACTATGACGGCTTCTGGTTGCTGGCGCGGAAGGTCGCCCCTGTGGTGGAGTGTGTTGACGGCCAGTCGTTAATTCCTGAGCGTGCTGAGCAAACGACCGTTGATGGTGTGCTGTCGAAGGCCCGTGGTCTGTGGGTCAGGCTCCACTCTTTTAAGACTTTGGTGGCGCAAAGTGTGGCTGGTCATGGTCTGGCTATGTTGCAGTCACATTATCCAAAGATTGATCTTGGTCGAGTTGCGGCTAGGTTTGCATTGGGAATGACTAACGAGGAGGCGGACCGTCTGGAGGCTGATGCTGAGCGTGTAGCAGAGCTCGTGATTAAGGATGTCAATTTGTTTGCTGCTGAAAAGAAATGATTTGTATCCTAGATACAAGTATTCAGACTTGTAAGTGAACACTACAAAGCTGTATATATCCGGACGGTGAGCTTTTGGTTCACTTGTATGTCCTATCGTGCCCGCTAAGTCGTGAGCCATAGCGATGAATTGTTCGGCCCTGGGTTCCCTATGGCCCGGATCATAGAGCCCAGAGCTTCTGCACGCGTAGGTGCCATAGGGATACTAGGGAGGTAGGCTGCTGGCAACCCGTGATGCAGAGGGCGAACAGCTCATGCACGCTTAGGGAGATACCAGGGACAGAACCTTTTCTGAGAGGCTCGATCGTGGCGTGACTAGGGCCTGTGGAGACCGTTCCTGCAGATGCTGGGCGCAAAGCCATGCTACTTGTAGAGTCGTCGACCGTACGTGGTCGTATACAGATTCTGGGCACATAACCTCATGGCCTTCAACACAGGTGATATCCCTCGGTTGATGGAGAGACATCATCTGAGAGGTCTATCAATATGACCATAGCGTATAGGGTAGCTACTTCTATGCGATATCGGATTGATAGGCCAGATTTGAAGGCTTCCGGTTATGGCCAGCCTGTTTGGAGACAACGCCGTAATGCATTTTGGAGAGGTCGTCGAACACTATGAGAGTGTTTTGGAGAGGTCGCCGGGTGCCGTGAGACTTCTATGGTGGTCGCCGAACGTCGTGAGCGTTTTGTAGGAGTTGAATTGTACACGAGGTATGAAAAATGTAACACTTTATTTATTTATTGAGGGATAGATAGTACAAACTTTATTGAGACACTAAGCTTTTAAATTGTTCGTGTCGCTGGAGCCGAAGATCTTTATACGTAGTTGCGGGAGGGGTCGGCGCCGTTCGTTGCTGCCTGTACTTCCTTTGGCCTCTTGGCGGTAGGCTTGTCGCTAGTGTTGGAGCTGTACTTGTCTTGGGTACGGGGTTTCTCGACGGCGTTTATTGTTTGCTGCTCGCACTCGTAAGCGACTTTCAGGTTGGTGCAGAGGCTGAGGATGCTTTTTGCGCTGGGATCTTTAGCACCATATAGGTGTAATGCGGGACTGCCATGAGTTTGGCGAGTGCCGAGCTGCCGAGGATCGCATGGTAGGCTGTTTTGAAGTTGGCGATGATGAAGTTGATGCTCTCGATTCTGAGGTGGTTCTTGTCGCCGAACTGTACGGGGAGTGTAATTTGTCCTATCGGCGTGGACACCTTGTCTGGGATGATACGCCAAAAAGGGAAGTTCGCCAGTAGGAGGTCTTTCTTTGAGTAATCGAGCTAGCGGAATGCGTTGGCGAAGATGATATTGAGGGCGATGCCGCCATCCACCAGCACTTTCCTAAAACGACACATAGCGATGGATGGATCTACGATGAGTGGGAAGCGGCCGGGTATCTGTAGTCTGTCCACTCGTCTTCTCCGGAGAAACTAATAGGCTGCTCCGACCAGTCTAGGTATCGAGCGTTGGCCGAATCATCTCCTTTTGCTGCGACTGAGTAGATGTCTTTGCGAACTTGGCGGTGTCACCTTTCTCCTTCAACAACCATGCTGCCCCCGAAGATGGAGTATGTCATTGAAGCTAGTCGGAACTCCGGGGGTGGCGGTTCTTGGTCTTTGCCATTGTCGGAGTCATCTTTCTTTGCCCTCTTGTCACTTCTTCCCCATACTACTGATTTGAGGAGCTCACAATTGTGCATGGAGTGTTTGGCATTTTTGTGTATGGGGCACGACCGTCGAGGATCTTCTCGTAGCTAGCGTCGTAGTTCTTCTTCGGTCGGGCGTTCGTGTTGGCGACGTAGCGGTTGTCGCGCCTGTAGTCGTACCTCTGCGAATAGCACTCGGAATTGCCCGATCGGTAGTCCCGGTGGTCGCCGGCCCTTCCTTCTCCGCGGTAGTCTGGTCGGCGGTCGCTATCCCTTGCACGCTCCGGAGATCGAGAGTAGCGCCGCCTGTTCTCCTGCTGCGGGTGGCGTCGTCTTAATTGGCGTAAGGATTTGCGATTGTCATGAGCTCTTCTATAGTCGTTATGCTCTTCCGCGCCAACTTGTTCCGGAGATCGTCCGTCCGTAGGCCGTTGGAGAAGATGGCGATGGCCTCTGGGTCGGAGATCTCTGCGATGTTCAACCGCTTGTCGGAGAAACGCCTGATGTACTCCCGGAGGCTTTCGTTGCTCCTCTGGCGGACGCTCTCCAAGTCGTACCTCGTCCCAGGCTGGACACACATAGCCTTGTACGTTTTGATGAAGATTTCCTTGAGCTGCTCCTAGGTGTCGATGGTACCTTCTGGAATCTTTTGGAGCCAGCTGTTGGTGGATGTCAATAACATCACAGGAAGGTAGTTAGCCATCACGTCTTGATTCCCTCCGGCGGCGTAAACGGCGATCTCGTAGGTGGATGCCCATTGCTCTGGGTTTGCTTTGCCGTCGTATTTCTCCACCGACGTTACTCTGAAATTCTGAGGCCACCATATGGCACACAGACGATCGGAGAAAGGGCACAGGCCCCTGCGGGGTGCTGGTGGCGATGTGTGACCACGTCGGGGATTGTCATCGTCATACCATGGGAATCTGCGTTGACGTTCCCTTGGAGGGCTTCGACGCGCCAGTGTCGGTGATCGATCGCGCCAGGGTCATTCACGCTCGTCGTCGTCAAGAGGCGTTGATCCTCGCCTTTGCTCCCTCGGTGGGCTTTGGCGCGGTGGTGCGGGTGCTCGATCGCGCTGGGGCCCATCGAGTTCTTCATCGTCGTGAGGTGGGGATCCTCGCCTGGGCTCCCTCGGCAGGCTCCGTGGGTGGTTTCTGCTGTGGGACTAGGCGGAGAATTCAGGCGGAGGACCTGCCTTATTGACCTAGACTACAACCGCCATGATGTGGGCTTCTATCTTCTCAATCATGAGTGTGGAAGGGAGCTTAGACAGCTCGCAAGCGGCTACCGCTATATTGGCGCTGGGCATCGGGTAGACCAGAACGTCGCCCACCTTGTCGAAATCCTGTTGGAGGTTGCGTCGAGGCAGGCCTTCACGATTCCTCTGAGCTTGCTCATCTTGTTCGCGCGTGAGTCGTTCGTGCTCGCGGTGCTCCTCGTCATGCTTCTCTTGCTCGTGGCGCTCCAGTTCGCACCTCCGTGTGCGCTCGGTGTTGTGTTGTTCTCTTACGACGCGGTCGGCGTCCGTCTCATTGTCGGGAGCGACGCTGTCAGCGGAGACCTGAAAAATTATTCCTCCGAAACCTAGAGGGAATTCCGGGAGGCTGCTGGTCGATCTGGAGGAGTCGGCGATTTCGGTCCTCGCGCTGGTGGCCGAGCTTGAAGAGACAGTACCGTCGAGGGATACCGCCTGGTCGGAGTCGCTAGGTATTGCGGAGATGACGACCGTATTCACGATAGGCGCCACCGGGATTTGGCCGATGGTCGATCAGAGCGTCTGGCGTTTGACAATCGCAGCCTAGTCGTTGAGCCCATGAGGCATCGTCAGGGAAGGATGGGCGCTCCTGGTCTTCACAGCCACCATTTTGGCTGGGGTTCGGCGTCGGCGTGTGTTGGTATTTCTTAACGCTCACAGATAAATCCGCAAGCGCACGGATACCACTGTAGCTTTCACCCGTGAGTATTCGAAGGGTATCGATTTCCACGGGGAACGTGAAGTGTACTAGATAAGAACTAAGAGCATCCAATGATAGATAAGATAACTGGGTAGAGAGATTTTAGAGTTTTCTAAGGGAGTTATCTAATCAAAGGTCCACTATACTCCACTTACTTCGGAGCAACAGTACCTTCCTGACTCTCGACAAAGACTAGGAAAAAGGTAGTCGGGAGAGGCTACCAAAAGCTCTACGAAAACACCAACCCGAACGTGGTGGACTACAAAGGCCTTACAGAGCTGTCACCCCTCGGGCTACCACAACTATCCGTAGGATTGGGCGCAAACTCAGGTAAACTCTAGTCTAGACACCACGTCTACACTATCGCTTACTACTCTAATTCAACGTTAAAACTAGAGCACTCAATACGAGCGGAGATCCTGTAAATAGAGTAAAGTAAGAACTGAAATAAGATACTTAGAAATAATAAATGAAGAACCTAGAGATCGCTCCAAACCAGATGTTGCACAAGTACAATGTTGAGGAAGATCCGACAGATCTGGCTCCTCCTAGCTCTCTCCTCCTCTCTCTCTCACCTCTAATTACACGTAGATGAACTAGAACTAGAAGAACTACATCTAGACAACTAGAGGGACCTCTCTCCTTCTCTCTCTAATTGAAACCCTAGCTTTTGCTCTGGAGAAGAATAATGAGATGAGATGATCCTCAGGGGGGTCAGGGGCCTTCCTTATATAGCCTCCTCAAATGAACGTGGGCCGTTGGATCAAACCGACCTATATGAAGGGTTTAGATTCATCCTCAAATGCGGTGGAGCACGATCCGCGAAGCAGAGCCTGATTGGCTCCGGGGGTAGGGCGGGCGCTCTGGTCTCGGGCCCGACTCGGCTCCCGTTCGTTCTGGTGTCTCCTGGAACCTTCTAGAGTACAAAAAATTGTGCGGTTGATAAATATCTCTATGTAAACATAACATGTGGGCCTTTCCTTGGTATTTCCTGATAACCCCCTGCAGAAATAGACATTCACCAAAACTCGTGGAATTATGTTAGTATAAACCCTAATTCTAGCTATGAGTTTCATTTAGATCCTTTTCCTTGTTTAGTTAACGGTTAAAATTGGTACTTAAGGACCGTCAACAGCGTGGTCGGCGGGCGTGGTGAACGGAGAGTCAACACCGTGCCTCCTGCACGAGGTCGACCCAGTCGATGATGGCAGCGCTGGAGCGATCAATGGCGCTGACCAGATCGTCGATGCTGATCTTTTGCGGGTGGTATTCTGGCGTGGCAGAAAAGTGCGGCCAGCAGTGCGTCGGCACTGCACTGCGTGGATCTGACGGTCCAGGACATAGATCCAATCTGGAGCACAGTGCTGGCTGTCGGGAGGACCATCGAATCCAGGAAGGCGACCGCTTGATGAGCCATGAAGTTGATGCACACACCCCCTACCTGGCGCACCAACTGTCGATGAAATATACGTCACAGTCTACCTAGGGGGTACTCTACGGTAGTAGATTGTAGGCGGAGGTGTGGCGACGACGATCAAGCATAACACAGAGAGCGTAGACACGGCGATTTAGATAGGTTTGGGCTGACAAATCACTATAATACCCTATGTTCTGTGTTTTGGTGGCTGGATTGATCTTGTATATTAGGTTACAAGATCTGTAGATGATCTGAGAGAGAGTTTTTGGAGGGGGGCCCTGCTCGCCTTATATAGCCGGGGAGCAGGGTTACAATTTCCATATCCTAACAAATTACGATCGGTCCCTTAAGGCAAGGGATCCGAGTCTATCTACTAGGATCTTCCTTGGCAAGCAAGACTTCTTCGAAGTCCTTGGCGAGCACGGCGGGCTAGTCGCGTGTCGCAAGGCCTCGTGGGCTGGGCCGTCTTCTGGTTGGCAGACCCATAAGGTCCCTAGGGATATGGCAAGGTAATATCCCCAACATGCCCATCCTTGGATTCTTCACGAGAGGCATCCTGGCAAGAGCATTTCACTAATCACAAGGATCCACACTCTTCCATCACCTCCTTGTTTCCTAGCTCTTGCTCCTCAAAACATCAAATAATCATGCCATTCATCCTTATTCTCTAATCACTCAAGGCCAAGGAGATGGAGCATCTTTGCTTGAATTCGCCGACATGGCCAACTGGCTCCTATCATTTCCTTGCTCCCCATTTCCATTCAAAGTTGGCATGGTACAATGTCCATCACCAAAGCACCCTCATCATGATCGGCCGATATGGCCATTGTTGGCACAAATTATGACCAAAATTTATATAACTAAAATAATGCCAACAGACTCAGGATCAAGGATAATAAAACACAACATGAGCATATTTTATCAAATAACCAGTTCCACATGTCCATGGAGTGTTTGATTGCAGGAATAAAGAAATGGAGCAAAGGAGACCCAGTGGAACCCACATAGGGGGTCAGCCGACCACCATGTGGGCCCACCAGGCCTCCTCCCTCGACCATGATCCATGTGAAGCAATCCAGAGTGATTCCCAGCCCTTGGATCACTCTGTGTTTTCTCTTAACGGTCCACAAACAAAGCACATGGATCCATAGGCCCACACCAAGAAATCAACACAACAAACACTTCAGAATAACCAACCAAGAGTCCATGACAAGTGGGGCCAACACCAGGAAGGACGTGGTGGGCCAAAGACCCCTAGGGGGGTCGGCCGACCACCCCCTGGGCCCACCTGCCCCCCACTCAGTCCCTGACCAGTGGGACCACCACCAGAAGGCTAAGGGGTGGCCCATTGGCCATAGGGGGGGTCGACCGAACCACCCCCTAGGTTGGTTGGGACCCACTCAACCGCCATACCAATTACCACGAGACAGAAATCCAATCTATCCATTTCTGGCGGTTCTATGACGGTTTGATTCAAGGGATGAGGTTTGAAGCTCCTTGGATCGATGACATGGCACTAGAGTAGCCCCTACTCCATCCTCCACTATAAATAGAGGCCTAGACCTCCCTGTCTAATCATGATGTAATCCATACAAGCCACTGTTGTTATCAAGTGGAGATTAGTCTAGTGGGTGTTCTCTAGTGTGGGAGTTAGAGTTGAGTTGAGCTTCGCTCGGGTTTTCCGGATATTGTCTGCCTGGAGAATCTGGTATAAGCTCTTGTATCTTTTCTCTTTTGTAAGACTTTACTTATTTAATGCAATATTCCTTCTTTACTTTACTTAGTCTTTACTTTGTGCAATATTATACTTGCTATAGTATTGTTGTGGTTTATCTTGTCAATTAGTTGTTATAAACTAAATTGAGATCCTTGTGGCCTTTCCTGTATGCGATCATCGCCTTTCAAAGGGTGCTCTAGTTGACCGTATACACAATTAGAGTAGTAAGAATAAGTGTAAGCATGGTGCTTATACTTAATCTTGCCTTTGGTTATTTGTTGCACGGATTGTTTGTGGTAGCTAGCAAGAGGTGACAGCCTTGTCTAGTCGTTGTATTCCACCACGTGTTTATAGGCAAGTTCTTAAAAGATAAGGCCCCCGTAAGAAGAGGGCGCGGTCCGGTAGGAGTTTTGTCCTCCTACTGATCTATCCCCTCGCCTAGCATACTTGTATAGAGGAATCAATCGATGTTTGTCTCAGCTAAGTGCCATAGTTAAGTCCACAGAGGTAGAGTTGGAATCATAGGAACCCTTTTGACTCTCTCGTTGTCCTCCCACATAGTTATACTCTCTAGTCATCTCTTACTTATCTTTACTAGTTTGTTACATCATCATTACCTTCCTATCATTATATCATTTACCCCCTTACACTAGTTGGTGCTAGATTGAGGTGATCTCTAGGATCTCTCTTTTATTATTATTTCTAGCTTCGCTTTCCCTTGGGAGAATATAAATTATGATACCCTAGAATATTCCTGGGTGAAGTGCTACAACGGTATAATCTGTGCGCTTGCGGATTTATCCAATAGTCATAAGAAATACCAACAGCCATGCACCCTCCAATCCCATACATGGCTGGCATCTCTTTTGTGCTCCACTACCTTGCAAAGTAGTGCACTCAGAGGGCATAGTCGGGGGTCGGCCGATCTGGCCTAAGTGCACCTAGCACTCCTCCTTCTCTTGGCTATATGTACACATGCAGAGAGCCTCTTCCAAGCACACACACTCGACCATCAAGTCCACGAGCTAAAAATCCTTGCCATCTCTCTCTGATAAGCTTCACCGCTAATCAAGGGAAGGGTTACGATCATTAGCCAATAAACTTTGTTAGAGTGGTAGTGTCCCTTTGTCATAAGATGAAATCCCTCAAGAATGCACTCAAGAAGGCACGTAGTACGGTGTTGACACTTCTTAGCATCACACCACAAATAGAGATAAATCTCTATCCCCAGTACGACGCCAGAAATGCTTATGGGTATTTCTTATGACTATTGGATAAATCCCCAAGCACACAGATTATATCGTTGTAGCACTTCACCTAGGAGTATTCCAAGGTATCGTAATTTATTTTATCCCAAGGGAAAGCTGAGCTAGAAATGATAATTAGAGAGAGATCCTAGAGAGTACCTCAACTTAGTATCGACTAGTATAGGGGGCTAAATGATAAATGTGATAGGAAGGGGTTGATGAATGAAAAAGCCTAGGTAAATGATACTTAGAACGGACTAGACAGATTAGCTAGGTGGGAGGACAACGAGAGAGTACAAGGGACTCCTAAGCAATTCACTCTACTTTAATATACTTAGCTAATTAACTAGACTAAACACTATAGTTTGCCTCCTCAATACAAGTATGCTAGGCGAGGGGATAGATCAGTAGGAGGACAAAACTCCTACTAGACTGCGCCCTCCTATTGTCTTGAAGCCCTACCTTTTAATAACTTATCTGACACGCGTGGTGGAATACAAAGGCTAGATAGAGCTGTCACCTTCTACTAGCATCCACGAACAATCCACACAATAAGCGGTAATCAAGGATAAGATGATGTATAAGCACCACGCTTACACACAACTTATTACTTTGACTACGATCAATAATCAAAGCACCCTATGACAGGCAATGATCTCATACAGGAAAGGTCACAAGGATCACAGACTATAAATGTAAAGGCTATTAAAGAGCAAAAGCATATAACAATACTATATCTAGTATAATAATGCTCAAAGTAAATACTAAGTAAAGTAAAGGGAAAGGGTAATATATTGATATAGATAAAGTCTTACAAAGAAGAAAAGATATAAGAGCTATACCAGACTTCCCCGAAGACGACTCTGGAAATCCCGAGCAAGCTCGACTCAACTCTAACTCCCACTCTAGACTAACTACTAGAACAATTCTAAGGAATGGAGCTGGTAGGCTTCTTCACCATGTCTAGAGAGGGGGGAGTGACCCTCTATTTATAGTGGGAGGTGGAGTAGGGGCTACTCCATCGCCACGTCAACGATCCAGGGGGCTTCAATCCTCCACCCATGGATTAACAATCCTTGGAACCGTCCTTGGGTGTGTGGTCTGCATTTCCACCATGTCTCCTTGCATATGGCGGTTGGAGGGAGGCCAACCGACCTAGGGGTGGTTCGGCCGAACCCCCCTATGGCCAGTGGGCCCTCCTCTGTCATCTTGAAGGTGGCCCCATGTTGGTATTTCTTATGACTATTGGATAAATCTGCAAGCGCACAGATTATACCGATGTAGCACTTCACCGGGAGTATTCCAGGTATCGTATTTTCCTTAGGGAACGATAGTGATCTAACTAGGATTAAAAATATGTCCTATGATGGATCAAGGGAGACTATGATAACTGGGTTGAGAGGTTCGATATAGCAAAGATATCTAACAAGGTATAGCTGGTTATACTGGCTTTATCAGCCCTTCTCTTGCAGGAGGCGATGGTTATACAGGTATAGCTGGATATTTAATTAATTTAATTAATTTTATTATTATTATTTAATTAATTTAATTAATTTTTATTTTTTATTTTTTAAGACACAGGCTTGTCTTTGGGAAACCTTCAAGTTGCAACTCATGTTGGTGAAGCGGTTTCCCCTTCAACTCCAACATTTCCGAAACCTATCCTCAAGACCAAAACCACTACGAGATTTGCAAAATTTATGGTAGACAAATACATCTACAACCATCCTTGCAAAGATTTTTGAAACAAGAAGAATGAAGGGGTTGTAGATCATGTGTGTAGTCATGGTCGAGGGAAGGATTGATTTGGGATATTTCTCATTTGAACATGGATTTGATTGGAAGATCGGGGAATAACTTCCATGCTCATGACATCATTCTCCCTTTCAAAGAGTGGGTGAGTACTTTCTTTCTCATGACATTTCAAGTCATTCTCAAGGCTTGAATGAGTCATGGCTGTTGGCGAGATTGATATTAGCTCACCCCTTGGATCAAGAACTGGTTTGGATTCTAACCCTTTGATGAGAGGTCGGGAAGACCAAACGGGTAGATAGTCTTCACCTATTCTATAACCAAGCTTCTCATTTCCTAAGGTGTTCTCCAAGATTCTCATGATTGGCCTTCCAATAAAGGTAAGATGAAAGGAAAGTCCAGGAAGGTCAAAGATGTGGAAATCTAGGAAGATCTTGAGATCATCAACCACCACAAGAACATCATGAAGGACTCCTAAATAATCAAGGACTTGACCATTGGGGAGCCTAAGGTGTTTTTGTGATTGGGATAGATGATCCTTTGATGATGTTGGAACATGGAAATGAGGAAGGATGTTGATCCCGAGGCTAGGATCGTAGCAAATTTCACCATCAATGCCCAACACTTGACAGGATATTCTCCTCATATGTGTGGGCATTTTAGTGACTTCCTTTGAGGATTCGGCCTCATCCAACCATTCTTGACTTACAACGATAGATAGATGCTCTAACCGTTGTCTTTGCTCCACTTAGTCAGATTTATGGCCTCATGGCTTCCATGCCTCGGGTGTCTTAATGAATTCCCAGAGTCATCAAGTGGGTCATCATAAGACTTGAATGAAGGAACAAATGGGGGATCATCAGGATCAAGGATGGGTGTAGAAATGGGTTTGTAGGATAAGTCAGAGGTGGGCATAGAGAAGGAGAGGATAGATTTGGCTTCTAAACACTTGAGTTCTTCTATAAGCTCACTCGACATTTCTTCATCAAATATCCCAGGCTTTTCCTGATGTGCCATGTGGGAAGTCGAGGCATAAGATGATGTTGATTTGGGAGGTTTTTGAAGAGATCCCTTCATTAGAGGTCTAGAAAGATGTTTCTTAGAAGGTCTCTTTAGGAAAGGATCATTTTGGACATTCCCAAAACCAGCAAGATCATATGAACGGTTAGCCTCGAACTCGAAGGAATGATTTAGGAGTTGAATTTTTTCTTCCTTCGAGATTTGTGGTATTTGTGGTTCAGGATCGATGGCAGAATCTTTGGATAGAAATGGTGGTGATTCAGCTATCGAGGATTCTTTTCTAGAGGCTGGTTTTTGTTCTTCCTTGGGTCCTTCATTATAATCGTTAGTAGAGCGGGTGTTCTCAAGAATCTTTGTAAGAAGATTCTTCCCTGCACTAACAGATAAACACAGGAAGGCTCCCCCAGAAGTTATATCAAGAAGTTGTGCGGAATGTTTGCTAAGACCGCCATAAAAGTGTTGTAACAATGTTGGCTCGGTTATAGCAAGATCAGGGCCAGATGATGATAGCTCTAAAAGACGGGCCCATGCCGCACCAAGAGGTTCTTTATCCTTTTGTGAGAAGTTGATGACCTCTTTTCGAAGACGAACAACGCGAGGAATAGGGAAGAAAGTTAGGCAAAATTTGGATTGTAATCTTTCCCATTCTCCGTTTACACTACCTACGTTGCGAAGGTACCATCATTTGGCTATTCCCGTCAAAGAAAACAGAAATAGCTTCCACTTAAGGGTACCTCGCCTCATCCCTTGGATGTTGAGACATGAACACAATTGTTCAAAGTCACGTAGGTGAGTGTAAGGATTTTCATCTTCATCCCCAGAAAAAGGTTGTTCCCGAACTTTGGCTATGAAGCTAGGGCGAAGCTCATAGCTAAGTGAAAGGATGGGATGTGATGATGGTGGTGGTTCCAAACTATGGCCCTTTGGAAAAGTAAGATGAGAGATGGATGGTTCGTTCATGGTGTATATGAAAAGGATAAAATGAAAAGAAAGATAAAACAAGGATAATAGGACCAAAGGATACTAGTTAAAACAGCTACCGTTCCCCGGCAACGACGCCAAAAATGCTTGTTGGTATTTCTTATGACTATTGGATAAATCCGCAAGCGCACAGATTATACCGATGTAGCACTTCACCGGGAGTATTCCAGGTATCGTATTTTCCTCAGGGAACGATAGTGATCTAATTAGGATTAAAGATATGTCCTATGATGGATCAAGGGAGACTATGATAACTGGGTTGAGAGGTTCGATATAGCAAAGATATCTAACAAGGTATAGCTGGTTATACTGGCTTTATCAACCCTTCTCTTGCAGGAGGCGATGGGATAGATCAGTAAGAGATATAACTCCGACCGGACCGCGTCATCATGTTGTATTGAAGCCCTACCTTTTAAGAACTTATCTGACACGCATAGTGGAATACAAAGGCTATATAGAGCTGTCACTTTCTACTAGCATCCACGAACAATCCATGCGATAAGCGGTTTACAAAGGTAAGATCTAGTCTAGACACCACGTCTACACTATTCTTACTACTTTAACCCCACGTTAAGGCTAAAGCACTCTACTCAGAGCAAAGCGATGAACAAGTAGGAAAAGGTGTATAACAGCTAACCCAGACTTAGAATATCAAATACTATAAAGAACTCGGAAGAAGTCACTTAAAAGAGCTAAACTTACAAGAGACTCGCATCCGCCGAGGTACAACTCGGAGAAGACGCCAGACAGGCCCGGCTCTCCTCTAGGCTCTCCTCACTCTCCTCCAACTAGCATAGCACTACTAGAGAGCTCTGCTAAGAGACTAAAGAGTAGTTTATCCAATGAGGCATGAGTGAGAGTGAGGGCCTAGGGGGTCTATTTATGCCTAGAGGTGGAGTAGGGCTACTCCGGTGCCACGTCAGCGATCCGCGTCACCTTCGTCAAGCACCGTTGGATCCAACCGACTTCAGAACTGCCTAAGGATCAAGGGTGTTGATGTGGGGAGTAGGTAAGCCGGTTGGGGAGGTGAAACCGCCATATGGTGGTTCGGCCGAACCACTAACTGGACTGTGGGCCCTCCTCGGCCTTCTAGAAGATGGCCCAGTGCTCAGGGGCTAAGTTGGGTCCTGGTGGGCCCCACCTATGGATCGGACGAACCCCATGTGGGGTATATGGGCCACCTCTGCCTCCTAGATACTGGTCCCACCTTTCATATGCCTTGGATGTCGGTTCTGAGTTGAGTTGTCACGTTAAACTCCTTGATGTGGGCCCATGGATCCTTATGATGTGAATCTGGACCATTGAGAGGAGATACACTTGGATCCAAGGGTAGAGAGTGTTCCAAAGGGTGGATCTTGGATCATGGGGGCTTGGGAGGCCAAGTGGCCCCACAAGGTGGTCGGCCGACCCCCTGTGTGGGCCCACTGGCTCCCAAATGTCCCCTATTGTCATTACCTACATCAAATATTCATGGGACATGTGGAACAAGTTATTTGGCACAATATGATCAGGTTATGCTTGCTTTCCTTGGAGAATGAGGATGTTGACGGTATTTTGATGGTGACAAAATAGCTCTTAATTACCGTCAACAAGATCCCCCATACTTACCTCTTTGCTCGTCCTCGAGTAAAGGTTAAAACATAACAAGACTATGCTATTCAAAGTATAAAGCAAACATAAAGATTCATTCAAGACATTTTGTCATACCAATGGGATATGTGGTATTGGCTAACATATATCCTTGAGAAGTTGAGAAATGGAACAGTTTTCAAGGCAAAGTCATCTTCCCAAATCATATTTTAGTACTTGGAGTTTTTGATAAATTTTTCAAAATAAAGATCTTAAGTCAACTTACTCCTCATATAGCACTCTAGATCACTCAAGGTGTATGAATCACTCTAGATAAGTCAACTTACTTGTCATGGATGTTGAATGTTGGTTCTGTGGTGGTTGTCACGTTAATCTCCTTTGTGTGGGCCCATGAATCCTTGTGCTTTGCTTATGAGCCGTTGAGAGAAAGCACAGAGTGATCCAATGGATGGATTGCACTCTAGAGTGCCTCTCTTGGATCATGGCCGAGGGGGAGAGCCAGGTGGACCCATAGGGTGGTCGGCTGACCCCCTATGTGGGTCCCACTAGCTCTCACTTGCTTCATTTCTTTATCCCTACACTCAAACACTCATGTACATGTGGAAGTAGTTATTTGATAAACTATGTTCATGACGTGTTTGTTTTTTCCCTAATCTAGAGGTTGGTGGCACAATTTTAAGTATAGAAAAGTTAATCATAACTTGTGCCAACATACGGTTAGTGGGAGTTCTTCCAAACACTCCCGGGAGGAAGCTCATCTCAAGGCACGGAGATCATATCTATTGATTCGGTATATGACTCAAGTGCCACCGAAATCATGGCCAGCAATACTAGCCATGGTGGGTTGAGCAAGAACATCCCAGTGCCAGTCATTATGAACCGGCTGAGATTTTGAAAGATCATTCATCACGGGTCATTGATCCAGACACCGACATTCGTCTCTCACCTCATGAGGTAATCACGCTCAACAAATTGAAGGTACGCGACTACGAGCACACCAAGGTAATTGATCCTACCCTCTTACAAAAAATGGGATTAGACAAAGAGTTTGATGAAGTCTTTAATGCTATAGGGTGGACTAGGGTGTTTTGGGACGTATCTAGAGACCCAGGAAGTAGACTTTTAACGCTAGAATTCCTAAGCACGGTCAACACAAATGCACAAAGGCTTACTTTCCGGTTGCTTAATTTTTCCTATACATTCACTTGGAAAGAATTTAGCCTTATTCTTGGGTGTAGAGAAAAATGCGCTATTAACCTTGAACATGCTAGTCAAGGGTTTAATAGGCGTTACTTTTGGAAACAAATTTCTGGAAAAGATAGTGCTAGATACCCACGAACAAATGAAATTCATAATCCCACGCTACGCTTCATGCATCGTTGGATAGGAATAACCTTGTTCCCTCGAGATGATGTGAGAGTCATAACAGATAATGAGTTAAGAATACTTTTTGCCATGGTAAACAAAATTCCTGTTTCACCTGTTAGAGCCATGGTAGATCACTGGTGCTCAGCTCTTAAAAAAAGAGGAACCTTTGAATTCACATCCATGATCACCAAGTTTCAGCGCAACATGGCAGAGCTTGATAATTATCAATATTTTCTAGACACACCCAAGGTTGTTTTAAACATGGCTTACTTTGTGCAAGGTCACATGGTGGCTAATGGGCCAAATAATCCTGTCATTTATATGTCTAGTGACCCTATAGCCAGGATTCCACTTCCCTGTGAAAGACTTAAACTGTATAGATGTAGACAACTAACCCTGAACCTAGACAACCAAGGAGGACGTAGGATTTTTGCAGGTAAACGGGTGACACGTAGCATGGCATATGCTGCACCAGAAGAAGGCACATCCTTAGGACCAGATTATGAGGAAGATGAGTCCACTAGTGCCATGCAGTTTTCCAGCTCAAGCGGAGGATTTCAGAGATCATCATCACGTGTCCAAAGTGTACAGTTCTCTTTTGCTTCTTCACTGGAAATAGATTATCGTGATTTACTCACTAATGGAGTGGGTGAGCTACGAGTGGAGCATGAAGCTCTCCACCAGAACGCGGTCCAAAATCAGCAGCGGGTTCAAGCAATGAGAGATCACAACACCCAGCAATGGGCTATGTTCTTCACCCAGCAGGGAATGTCTCCAATGCATTTCCCTCCACCAGGACCATGAAAGAAATAAGCTTGGGGGAGGTTCCCTCCCCCACTAAGGTAAGTTTTAATTTTTAGCATTTTAATTCTGCAATTTAATTTTCATAATTTTAATTCGAGCATTTTATTTCTGCATTTCATTTTTCGTAATTGATTATAAAAAAACTGAAAAATATTAAAAACAACAAAAATATTTCCCCATCAATTAATTATGTTTATTTCCTTTAGATTAAATTTGTTTCATGAATATTTATCTCCCTAGTGGGAGTGAAGAATAGCTGCTCTGCTAAATGTTTCTCTAGTACTTAGTTTACAACTTGATATTTCTTTAAGTATGGATTACTTGGCTTAAAAGAAACCATCATGAACCTGAAACTTTTGTGGGTTTGAATGTTGTAACTAAGTCTAAGTTGTTGTGAGATATGATATAACAAGACAAGAGCTGCTATAATATTGTTCTAAACAAGAATGACTATCGGAGTTTTATTTCTTAAAATGATAAAAACACTTTTTGTTCCTCAATGGTAAAAATTCCTACCAAAGTCATATATGCTTTTTCATGATATAAGCTTTCTACATAAGCTATTTGCTTTGTGCTGAGTTTGGTCAAGTTTTGTGACCCTTGTTGAGAGATTTATCATGCTCCCTAGATCAAGATCACGTACACGCCACATATATATGTTGCTTCCACACTGGAAGTACGTAGAAACATGCCTTTCATTTTCCACATAGTTCATGCTCCATGTTCTAATAGAAATTCTCTCTCTAGTATGTTGCTAGTAAATGAGACATAGACTATGCAAAATTGTGAAAAATATGAAAAAAAAAAAAAAAAAATGAGGCACATGAAGGTCCCAAGTTTTAGAAAAATGATGAGCAAATCAAAGCTCATAGAAAAAGAAAAAATATAATAATAAATAAAGATAGCTATGTCTCAAAATTATAAATTAGAAAGAGAGATCATATCAAATAGAGGAGTATTGATCATTTGCCATGTTCCAAACACATGCACATCTTGATCTAAGAGTATGACACTTCTCTCCTTGGATCTGGAATTTGACTTTAAAATATATGCAAGCTTGACATAGAACACACATTCAGCAAGAGATATCCTTGTTAAAAATTCAGTATGAGTATACAATTTCACATGGTCCATGTTATTGGTATCGAAAGTATCATATATATTAGTCAAAACAGAACAATGATCATGCTTGATTGAATAATGGTTATCAACTTTCAAAATTTCAGCACTTGAATGAACATGCGAATGTAGCAAATTAGGACAAAGATTTTGTAATCCTAGATTTGAGTCATTTCCATTACCTTTCAAATTTGATGATGGTGTAAGTATATTACAATGTACCTCTGAATTGTTACTTTCATCATTGTCATGATTGGAGCTTGGGACAACAAATACTTGATTATCAACATTGATTACCTTCTCACTTCTCTCATCAAGTATGGTGGTGTTATGAGAATCAATCTCTTTCTCACATTCCTTGCAATGAAGCTCTCTCTTTTTATGTGGTGTATCTCTCACACTCATAATGCTAATGCTCTTAGCCTCACATTTAGTGTGTCACACAACTCACTTTTGTTTTCACTCTCACTCAATTTGGCTAAGTAGCTCTCATACTCACATGGGTTTTGAGGCCCAATCACTTCGATGTCTTGTGGAGTAGCATATGAATATATGTCATGTGTCTCGGTGTTTTCTAAAAGCATTGGAACAACAATAGGTACAACCATACAATTGACTTTCTCAAAAGATACCAAACTTGCATTGGTAGGAGAAGAATCATGTGCACTGATCTTGCCTTCAATCTAAACATTAGGTGTCATAGTGGAGCACATAATTTCAGCACCATTGTCCAATAATTTCTCATAATTCATAGTTGGTGGTATAACACATATTTGCATCTTCAGATTTGTTGGAGTATGATACTCTTCATTTTGAACTAATTTCTCACTCACAATAGAAGCATCTTTATTCTCATATCCAGCTCTCAAATTGACACTATGGATGGCCTTCAAATTCATATTAGATACCCCATCAAAATCTGAAGTGTTATCAATTGCTTGTTCATATTTTGGCTCTAAATTTTCACCATGTTGCACAGAAAACTTCTGGACAGGTTTGGAGCATATAACTTCACCACTGTTAGCACGAGAACAAGGCTCAAAATATCTGAGATCTGCAGCACTTGTTTTGGTGTATTGAGATGGTGCTTCTTGAATATCAACTTCAAGATTTGCAAAGTGCAAACCTTCAGCTAGTTCCTTCAACTTTGAACTCAAAAGATCAGCCTCCAATAGAGAAAGATTTTCTCTAATTTCACAACTCGATTTATCATCTTTCACAACTTGCATATTTGCTTCTTCTAGCTCACCTTCTTTGGCATGTGCAGCAGAATTTTTTTCTTGATCTTGCTCATAACTGGGAGGACTACAAACCACATCATTTCTCTTATGAACTTGAGGAACAAAGGTACCTTCTTGCTGCTCAACAGAGTTCTTCTTGGGGTTGCATTGCTGATGTCTACTCCTAACAATAGATTCAAATAAAGAAAAATTAGAGACAAGTCTTCTTGTCCTGCATTGAGTTGCTGCTTGCTTCTATCCAATAATAGAAGATACTTTGGGCTACAGCTTAGCACATCTATATTGGCACAAATTAGAGCTCTGTGTGATCTTGCCTTGCTGCACCTTCATCATTTTCTTCTCCACTCTAAGTGCATAACTTAGAAGTTCTTGCATACTTCTAAAATACTTTCCATCAATTACAGCAGCAATTCTTGCATTGAGACCAATCTTGAAGTATCTGATTACTTCCATATCATCAACAACATTTTCTCGATGCAAGAATGAATATAGCTACACATAATATGCATGGACAGATTTACTACCTTGTTTCACATTCTCTAAATGACGACGCAAAATCAACTCATATTTTCTTGGAATAAACTCCTTTTCTCATGGCCTTCTTCAAATCTTCTCAATTCTTGATGAGATGCTTATGTGGATATTGTTTCCACCAATCAAGAGCATAATCTTTGAATTCAAGTACAACTCGTGTTATTTTCTTAGCTTCTGAAAAATCTTGGACTTCAAGTTCAATCTCCATTTGCTCTTGCCAATCAAGAAACTCTTCGGGATCAATACTTCCATAGAATGCAAGACGGATATATCTTCGGCCTGTCATGGTTAATGCATATACAAAACAACAAGCATATATGTGGTATAGGAAAATATGTGGAACTCGCACAATCTCACCTCTCTTACCAACCAAATCTCTTATGAATTCCCTGCAGATTACAGAGGGCCAATGCGAGGTGGTAACCGAAAGTGATGGTTGGGAGAATACAAGATCAACGTTCCTATAACGGTGGGTTATTTGTGGAGCTTGGTGGGGATATAATTAACAAGGAATGCAATCTGAATTCTCGATATTGTAAAGTTAAATCACAGTTCAAAATAGAAGTTCAGTGCCTAGTGCTGACCACAAGATATGAATGATGTAAATGGATCAAACACACACGCAAAGATAATTTCAGATTTGATGCAAACAAGGAGTATGCCTAGGATGCAAGTGTTGCAATCAAACCCAAGCAAAATTTTGCACCAAAGGATATATAATAAATTGATTGTGCAACTTGATATAAAATTTCAGAACTTGTGCATATAAACAAACTGAACTTTTGACTTCTCTATCACAACCTTTCTCAACTCTTTTTTTACACTTTTCTTTCTTCTCTGTTTTTTTGACACACTTTTTTTAACTAAGAACAAGACCAGAGATAATACTTATGCACTTTTTTTAGAAACAAGACACAATCGTCAACGTTCTAACTTGATAGGATCAAAGTTTACGCGAAGGATGATACAGGTTTCTGATTTTTTTATATAGGGATTTGCGAATATATGAAAGAAGCTCAAAGGACAGACGAAGTATAATATGATCAGCAACTAAACAAAGACTCTAATAAACCAAAATTTAACCAAACTCACAAGAACAACAGATTGAAACAAAGGGTTATGGCAGAATATTTTGTGACTTTTTAGTGGATAGGACGAACACAAATATATGTAGCTAAGGGTAAAAATTCCTACCATGCCAACTGAAGCTCTGATATCAGATGATGAGGGACAGTCCCGATCTTCACAACATAGGATCCCGATCTTGATAATTAGCCAAAGATTGGCCGATAACTTGCTGCAAGCAGCGATAACTAGTGCAACCTGATGACACGCATAAGGAGCCAACCACTGTCTTTATATGGCAGCCTGAACCAAGGATTCACCCAACCATACTCTCAAAGAAACCAGCCTGAACTCGAAGATCAGGAGCACGGATTGGGTGCCGATGATGTGGACGCTTCTATAATCTCCGCGAAGGAAAACACAAGAGCAAAGGGGTAGAAAATCTCTCTCTGGGTTTTGTTAGCACACAGCTGAACAAAGGTTCGATATTTCGATTATCAAAAGTCTGCATTTGTTAAGATGCAAAGGTGTATATATACTAGCAACAACCCTGCTAGATAGGTGTAAACACGAGATAGAAATGAAAAGACTAAGAATGTGAAAAGGCCTCCACGAAATGGTTTTCTGAAGTGGCTTCGCGAGGCTGATGGTCTTCTGCGCAGTCATCAGTAAATTGACAATAATTCCATCTTGGGAAGTCCAAATGATGAACCATTAAATGCGTTGGAAAGTTAACTTGACCATATTTCCAACCATGTATACCGTGCAGCACGAACCATTATAGAATGATACAGTTTCGCATGGAAAGTTGTACCAATATTCTGTCCTGTGAAACCATTCACCTTCTGAGTAGTCTTCACTATTCTGTTCGTATCTCAATATTGGCACGTCCAAAAGTGGTGAGGTTTCTTGTATTAGAAAGTAGACTTGATAAGCTTTCCAAAATTTCCTCATGAGCCTCAAAAGCTTCTCGGAGTAAAGAGATATGATAATTTCTTTAACTGGTCCATTTTGGACTCCACTGGTCCGAACTGGTCCATTTTGGACTCCACTGGTCCGAACTGGTCTGTAGCTTTTCTTCATGTAGAGTAACATCCTCCTCTTGATGTGTATACCTAAGTACAACCAAAGTAGAACACTTAGGTAGTATAACATTCTAAAAATTATCAAGATTAAAATCAATAAGGAATGAATTCACCTGCTCTGGCAATTTTCTGGAACGACTTCTTGTAAGAGGACCTTGAATTGTATCATTTATGTTTGATGATGGATGCTTAGTACTTGAAGTATCATACATGGTTGAGATGTCCTCATCAAAAGATTCTACACAATTCCTTGATATAGCCTCTAGAGGAGCATTCCTTCATTTATCCGCTAGTGAAGCAAGGTCTATTCTTGACAAAATCCTTGAAAACACCCCTTACACTGGCATTCATGATGAACTCCCGAGGAAGAAGAGGAAGCACCCCCCAAACAAGAAGAAGTCTTGATAGCTGAATCACCACCAATCCAATCCCATAATCCTACTATCAATCCTGAACCACAAATACCACAAATCTCGAAGGAAGAAATCCAACGCCTAAACCATTCCTTCAAGTTCAAGGTCAACCTCCTATCTAACCTCGCTGGTTTTGGGAATGCCCAAAATTATTTTTTCCAAAAGAGACCTCATCTTTCTAGACCTCTCATGAAGGGATCTCTTCAAGAGCCTCCCAAACCAACATCATATTGCGCCTCGACTTCCCACATGGCACATCAGGAAAAGTCTGGGATACATGATAAAGAAATTCGAGTGAGCTTATAGAACGAGAACTAAAGTATTTAGAAGCCAAATCTATCCTCTCTTTCTCTATGCCCACATCCGACATATTCTACGAACCTATTTCTAAACCCATCCTTGATCCTGATGATCCCCCATGTGTTCCTTCATTCAAGTCTTATGATGACCCACTTAATAATTCTGGAAATTCATTAAGACATTCAAGGCAAGGAAGCCATGAGGGCCATAAATCTGACCAAGAGGAGCAAAGTCAACGATTAGAGCATCTATCTACCGTTGTGAGCCAAGAATGGTTGGATGAGGCCAAATCTTCAAAAGAAGTTGCTAAAATGCCCACACATGTAAGGAGAATATCTTGTCAAGTGTTGGGCATTGATGGCGAAATTTGCTATGATCCTAGCCTCGGGATCAACATCCTTCCTCATTTCCATGTGCCAACATCATCAAAGGATCATCTATCCCAATCACAAAAGCGCCTTAGACTCCCCAATGGTCAAATCCTTGATTGTTTAGGAGACCTTCATAATATTCTTGCGGTGGTTGATGATCTCAAGATCTTCCTAGATTTCCATATCTTTGACCTTCCTAGACTTTCCTTTCATCTCACCTTTATCGGAAGGCCAATCATGAGAATTTTGGAGTTAGGAAATGAGAAGCTTGGTCATAGAATAGGTGAAGATTATCTACCCATTTGGTCTTCCCGACCTCTCATCAAAGGGTTAGAATCCAAACCAGTTCTTGATCCAAGGGGTGAGCTCATGTCAATCTCGCTAACAATCATGACCCATTCAAATCTGGAGTATGACTTGAAATGTGATGAGAATGCTCACCCATTCCTACAAATGGAAGATTCTACAAATGAGCATGGAAGTTATTCCTCGATCTTCCCATCAAATCCATGCTCAAGTGAGAAATCTCCTAAATCAATCCTTCCCTCTACCATGACTACATACATGATCTACAACCCCTTCATTCTTCTTGTTTCTAAAATCTTTGCAAGGATGGTTGTAGATGTGTTTGTCTATCATAAATTTTGCAAATCTTGTAGTGGTTTTTGGTCTTGAAGATAGGTCCGAAAATGTTGGAGTTGAAGGGGAAACCACTTCACCAACATGAGATGCAACTTGAAGGTTTCCCAAAGACAAGCTTGTGTCTTTAAAATAAGCACTTTCAGGACATAACCCGAGTTTTTTTCTTTTCTATTAAAGTTTGCTTGCTAAAAAAAATTAAATAAAAGAAAACAAAAATATTTTTAGTCTCCCAACATTCTGAAAAAAATAAAATGACTTTGTAAAATGAGATTAAGGGAATATTTGTGAAATTGTTCCGTCGGGTATTTGTTTCACTAACCATTTCAGGTTTGAACAAAAAGAATGATGGAGCAAAACACAAGGTATGTCCAACTAAACATCCTTCAATAATGAAGCACATTCAAAAGAAAATTCCACATCCTAGACTTGGATTTGTTCATTATAAAATGTTGCAAAATCCAAGTGTGGGGGGAGTGGATTTCTCTAAGAAACTCATGTCATGCTTCATTGTTTAATTTTGTTCGGTTGTCTCTACCTTGATTTCTCCTTATACCTTGCTCATCTTGCTAAGTCACAGAAATAATAAAAACAAAAAAATGCAAATGCTCATCTGGTTCACCATCCATGCTCTTGTCTCTTATTAAATGACTCTTTATTCTTTCATGTTTCTTTTTTCTGTTATAAGTATGTTTTGGTTTGGAATATATATCGATCGTGTTTCCAAAGGCGTTTTAAATTAAGCATGGTGCTTAGGTTAAATGGCCTTCCTTAATCAAATTAGACATGGTGTCAAGTTATTTTATGAACCTAAAGTATAGTTGTATGGAATTTGGTTTTACTTTTGGACTAACCCATGCATGATGACTTCCAAATTTTGGTGGGTAAGTCATGAGATCATTCATAAGAGACAAATCAAGGTTTGAGGTAGTTTTGAAATAACCTTGGTCCATTCAAATAAATTTTGACTCGTTGGTGTGTCCCACCAGTAGAGTCCTTTGTGTTCTCACGTTTGTTTTCTATGAAAAAAGGTCAGGTACACCTTCAACGAAGTGTGGGGGGTCAGCCAACCCCAACCTTCACAAGTGCAGGCACCAAGATGGCCAGAGGCACCAAAGTGGGGACGGTCGACCCCACTATGGACCCCTGGTCCCACCAGTCAGCATCCACACGTTCTCAACCTGCTTCTCGACTGGTTTGCCAATCTTCCCCCTCTTCTTCTTTTAATGCATTTCTTTTCTTTAATTTATTTTCCTTTTTATATTGAATAAAAACAAGAAGATTGCATCTGAACTTAAAATTTGAAAAGTGACATGATCTATGACATTCAAGGGGTAAAAGCGTCATAAAGATGAATTCTTGCTTTTGCTTATGCTAGTGGGAAAAATATCTTGATAGGAAAATCATATTGACTAAGTTGTTGATTAATGTGATATAGTTCTTGGCTCATGATTCATACCTATCTATTCAAAGTGCTTGGAGATTATTTTTTGAAAATGTCATAAAACCATAATGTCACTACTCTATAGTGAGAAAATTCCTACCACAACCATATATGCTCTTTCATGATATAAGCTTTGTACATAAGCTGCTTACTTTGTGTTGAGTTTGGTCAAGTTTTGTGACCCTTGTTGAGAGACTTATCATGCTCCCAAGATCAAGATCATGTACACGCCACATATATATGCTGCTTCTACACTGGAAGTATGCAAAACATGCCTTACATTTTCCACATAGTTCATGCTCCATGTTGTAATAGAAAATTCTCTCTCTAGTATGTTGCTAGTAAATGAGACATAGACTATGCAAAATTATGAAAAAAAATATAGGGGCACATGAAGGTCCCAAGTCTTAGAAAAATAAATAATGAGCAAATTAAAGCTCATAGAAAAAAAGAAAAAGATAGCTATGTCTCAAAATAATAAGTTAGAAAGAGAAACCATATCAAACAAAGGAGTGTTGATCATTTGTCATGTTTCACACACTTGCACATCTTGATCTAAGAGTATGACACTTCTCTCCTTGGATCCAAAATTTGACTTTACAATATATGCAAGGTAAGTTTGCTACATTCTTTATCCCTACCTAAGCTCCACATAAGCCATTTAGAAGTAGGAAGATAAAAAGAAGGCAACCTCATACTATGCCTTGGTAAGGAATCATATACCTTGTGAGTGATCTAGATTGCTATATGAGGAGTAAGTTGATTTATGTGCTTTCTATTGAAAAACTTATCAAAAACTCCAAGTACTAAAATATGATTTAGGAAGATGACTTTGCTTTGAGAACTATTCCATTCTTCAACTTCTAAAGGATATATGTTAGAAAATGCCACATATCCCACTTGTACAAGAAATATCTTGAAGGAAACTTTATGCCTGCTATATGCCTTAATGATGTTATAGTCATGTTAGCTTTTAACCTTTACTCGAGGACGAGCAAAGAATTAAGTGTGGGGGTCTTGTTGACGGTAATTTCACCATGTTTTTATATCATCAAAACCGTCAACAAAACACCTTTTCCAGGAGATAGTAAGCAAAGACATAATGATTTTTATCAAATAAATAGTTCCACATGTCCATGGAGTATTTCTTGCAGGACTACAGGAAATGCAGAGAAATGAGCTAGTGGGACCCACCATAGGGGGTCGGCCGACCACCCTATGGGGCCCACTAGTCTCCCCAAGCACTCCACATGATAGGAGGGCCCACTTGTCATAGTAAGGGGCTCATTACCCCCCTTGTGCAGGTCGGCCGACCTATAAACATCAGCCACCAAGATTTCTAGCCACTCCATGACATGTGGGCCATGCTTCTAGAAGGTTGACAGTGGTCCACATGTCATACGGGGGGTCGGCCGACCCCCAAGGTGACTTGGCGGCCACTCTTCTCTCCCACGCTAGCCATGATCCAGAAGAAACACTCCCAAGTGATCCTCCACCATTGGATCAACTTTACATGGATCCATGGGCCCACAAGAGTACAGACCGACGTCTAGAAGAGGTCCAACTTGTGCACACCCACTCCAAGACAGGTGGGCCATCTTCTAGAAGGTTGAGAGTGGTCCACATGTCATAGGGGGGGTCGGCCGACCCCCAAGGTGACTTGGTGTCCACTCTTCTCTCCCACGCTGGCCATGATCCAGAAGAAACACTCCCAAGTGATCCTCCACCATTGGATCAACTTCACATAGATCCATGGGCCCACAAGAGTACAAAACGACGTCTATAAGAGGTCCAACTTGTGCACACCCACTCCAAGATAGGTGGGCCATCTTCTAGGAGGACTGGGCTGGTCCCACCACCCATAGGGGGGTCGGCCGACCCCCCCCCCTAAGGCATATGGGGCGCCCACCTCCCTTGCATGGAGGCATGCAAAGAAGCACATGCTCAAATCCTCTCCACCCTTGATCTCAAGGCGGTTGGGATCCAAGGGCTCACACAACCCATCACGCAGATCGATGACGTGGCGGTGGAGTAGCCCCTACTCCACCTCTCCACTATAAATAGCCCCTCACTCCCTGTCATTCAAGTCACACCAAGGAGGAGCTACTCTCTCTACACATAGGCGAAGCCCTACTCTTCTAGTAGCATAGAAAATAGGGAGAGAGTGAGGAGAGTTAGGAGGAGAGCCGGGCCTGTCTGGCGTCTTCTCCAAGCTGTACCTCGGCAGATGCGGCCTTCTCTTTTGTAAGTTTGCATTTGAGATTCTTTTATGGTAATTGATCTTTAGTTCTGGCAAAGTGTTTACTTTAGTTGTTCATTGGTTCACCGCCCTTAAACCGGTACTCTAGTCAATTTCACTGAGATCCGGATTAGAGTAGTAAGATATAGTGTAGACGTGGTGTCTAGGCTATACGCTTACCTATGTCTGCGGCTTGTCCAACGGTTTGTTTGTGGTACCTAGTAGGGGTGACAGACCTATCTAGGCTTTGATCCCACCACGTTCGACCAAGTTCTTAAAACGTAGGCCTTCTAGTGCTAGGCGGTTTAGCACCCTTCTCATCCCTTTCTATTGCTAAGCGGCCTAGTGGCCCAAAGTGAACAACCTTTGTATCTTACCTTGCCTTGCTAGTTTCATCACCATAGAAGATCCTCTCTAACCAACCTATCATAAACCCCTTGTGTCATCATAGGACGAACTTAGTTCTTTGTTAAGTACACTTCATGTTCCCCGTGGATTCGATACCCTAGGAATACTCTTGGGTGAAAGCTACCTTGACAGCCGTGCACTTGCGGTTTACCCTTTGTGCCACCTTCTATGTCAACACTGTCTTCCATGCGAGCAAAGCCAAAATCCAACCCATGATAGGCTATCATCATGGCGAACATGGCACTCATGGTAGGGCCACTGCTGCTCTGGCAATCCTCTAGACCACCTGTCAAAGTTGTCCCCTTGGGCTGCTCCCACACGGTGGTGTGAGGGTTGCCACTAGGAAACACCCCTTGCAGGACACGAGCCAACACCTCTGGAGCTATCTACATGATGCTCAGGAGTACCCTATATGCTGCACTATAGGCACCCTCCCAAGGCGTCCTTCCCTTGCCTCCAAACATCCATCCTCCGAGGTGTAACTCTCCAGTGCCAGGTGGAACGATGACCTCCATGTAGACAAAGGCACCGTCTCCAAGGCGCTCCTTGCTCCAGTAGTAGCGAGGCACTTTCTCCTCTGGGTAGCCTGCGGCACTAAGGACCCTCCAAAGAAGTGTCGGCATACCAAACTTCTTCAGAAACTTGCTCTTGAGGCGCTGAGTCTTGGTGGAAAGCTGGTGGCGAGGGACTCTGCCTCCGGTGGACTTGCGGGCAGTGGACTTGGTACGGGCCATCTATAGGAAGGGTACAAGAGGGAGTTTGTAAGAATCAATTTTTATAACCAGATAAATTAAGCACTAATTTTTAACTTGCGAGGAAAGTAGTGAAATGAATGACATGATGATATAACATGATGCATGCACGTGAAGTACACCCTCACATAGAAAAGTAAAGGCATAAGATATCATACTAGGTGGTAGCATACATCGTTCTCTCATATATACGTAACTAAACGTACTAACGAAAGCGCTGTTATTTACCTACGAAAATTCATTTCAGCCCATCCCTCACAGTATGAATAATGCATTGTGAAATGTAAATCTAGTACTCTCATATGTACACCCCCAAGTATACATATGAAGCACATGCACCCGTCCTCTTCCTAGTGACGGCATCGCCATAACAGATGGAACTCCCATACAAGGATACCTTCTCATGAACGTGTGTAAACAAGATCATGGTCCAGCATCATATAAGCATTCCCCTAGATCGGCAGTGTATCCGACCATGCTCTCACAACTCTCACTTACCAGGGCGTAGCGGCAATCTGATCCATACATTACCACTCAAGTGAATGACACCCATACAATTTCAACATGTATGGACAAGTAAATAGAAATATGATGCACAACCCCCAAGTCAATACTTAGATAAACCACCTAAATCCTATTGGGCATAAGAGTCACGACTACTAGCACACTCTTAGTTTAGTGAAAATAGTATTTTTAAATACCCAGTAACCGTTGAACTAAGGCTCTAATGCCAGCTGTAATAGAACCACCCAAATTGCAAAAACTTAAGTCCAAAAACCCATCGCCGGTGCGATAAATTTTAGTCCTTAGGCTTTCATAACCCCGGTAGTCCGTGAAACCACAACGGATTTCATACCTTGCTCATCTTCAACCGAGAATTGCTTTAGTTAAACATACCATTCGTACGTTACATAAAGTTCGAATATGAATACATCAGAGTACGAATTTAAAAGTTATTACATAACCAAATCTCTAGCAACGAAAATAGTTTGAAACCAACACACACACACTTAGTTCATTATAGTGTCAGTAATAAGTCATTTCTCGCAAAAGCAAAGGTGAGGCTTCTAAAGCGACCATAGCCCATGGTCCTAGTTGTCGCCCATAGCGGGGTAGAGATAGTTGATGCAATACCCGTAGTACATCTACCCATCTGCAATAACATTGGGAACGAAGCCCTGAGTACTCGAATGTACTCAGCTAGACTTACCCATCTTAAACTAAAATAAATACACCAAGGATAATGTAGGCTTTTGTGGTAGTAGGGGATCGAACTCTCCTTTGCGGAAAAGCATCTATAGATTGATACTTGAAATTATGAAGCCAAGTTTTAATAGTATTACCTGTCTTCTAGGTGAGCACCTATACTAAGCAATACACTTGATTAAGCAGAGAATGACCAGTTTGCCCTTCTAGTCTCATCATATCATTTCATCGTAACCATTCAAGTAATTATTTGTTCCCACGCCAGTGTAGCAATTGTCAAGTTCTCACTAACGGGGAGAGATCGCGATTCAAATCGAATTCCTATCCAGCTGGAGGGTTTATTCCTCACCCAAACCTCGCAGCCCTTGAACGGGGGTGCGATAGTTGCCTATTCTACTTTTCAAACCAAGAACGCTTCCCATAACCCCTGAACAAGCCCAAGGACCGTCCGACACCTAGTACTTCTGACTAAGGATCAGCTAGACGGCCCTTGGCCTCACACTCCGCCCGGCACCTAGTACTTCCGGCTTGCGGTTATGTTCATCCTTAGTTCGGCAAGCAGGTAGGTTTCGCGGCTCGAACGAGTTATCTTGCTAGCTAAGGGTTGAGGAATGCATTCAACATGACAAGAGGGACACCACCCGATCGGCCCGAAAGCGAGCATGTCCGTAAAATACCGGCCTAGGGCTTGCAGCTCTACTAGATATTGCCAATATGCTATGTCTGGACAATTTTATCAACCTTCCCGGTTGCCTTTCCAATTCATGATATCTTCCACGTAGAGCAGTAAGTGACTTGTGTTCACGGGGAGCCATATTAATTTAGAAGGGCTAAGCATCTATCTTTACTATGCTAACAGGTTAACAAGGATATACGGATTCAAAAGCAAAGAGGGTAATATGCAACAATTAGGTTCATCCAACTCCTATACTTAATTCAACAAGCATATATAACATAGTATTTTAATATCATAAAGTAAGGTTAGGATGCACCGGGGCTTGCCTTTCTCGAAAGAGCTAGGCTGGTGATCGGGGCACTCCTGGAGTTCCTTTTCTGGTTCTTCATTCATGGGCCCTTCGCTGACTCCATGCTGACTAGCTTCATCCTACTCCTAGGTGAGGTCGTATTGTGCTTCCTCCTGCGATCCTGTATGATGTGTATATGCAAATGGTATGAGATAAGGTATATCATCAACCTGTGCAAGACGATGAATATGATGAGATGTTCAATGCTCATGATGTTCCTTTCTTTAATGCTTCATAGTAGGTGCATATCTCTTCACTAGTAATTAATTATTATAGGTGTCATTGAGCAAACCAATTCATCACACTGTTGGAACCAAGAATGACACACTTTTATATAACTAAGATGCTGCCAACAAACTCAGGATCCAGGACAAAACAATCATATCATGAGAATTTTTTATAAAATAACAAGTTCCACATCTCCATGAGTATTTGATTGCAGGAATGAGGAAATGGAGAAAAGGAGAGCCAGTGGGACCCACATAGTGGGTCGGCCAACCTCCGATGGGGCCCACCAGCTCTCCCCTCTGGCCATGATCCATGAGAAGCACTCCAGAGTGGATCTCAACCCTTGGATCACTCTGTGCTTTCTCCCAACGGTCCACATGCAACTCACATGGATCCATGGGCCCACATCAACAAGATTAACATGACAAAACAACTCAGAAGAACAAACCCAGCCAGATGACAAGTGGGACCAGCATCTAGAAGGCCGAGGTTTGCCAGAGACCCCAAGGGGGGGTCAACCGACCTCCCAAAGGGAACACCAGCCCCTGACTTGGTCTCTGACCAGTGGGGCTGCTTCTAGATGACCAAGGCATGGCCCAAAGCCATAGGGGGGTCGGCCGACCTCCCCTAGGTCGGTGAAGGTCCTGGTAACCGCCATACCTGTTTAGCACATGTTGAAGATCACAACCATCCACTCTAAGTCGGTTTAGAGGCGTTGGATCCAAGGGTGGAGATTTGAAGCCACCTAGATCGATGACGTGGCGATGGAGTAGCCCCTACTCCACCCCTCACTATAAATAGAGGCTCAAACCCCCCTCTCTAGTCATGATGTAATCCATACAAGTCACTCTTGTTCTCAAGTGGAGATTAGTCTAGTGGTGTTCTCTACTGTGGGAGTTAGAGTTGAGTTGAGCTTTGCTCGGGATTTCCGGATATTGTCTTCCTGGAGAATTTGGTATCAGCTCTTGTATATTTTCTCTTTTGTAAGACTATACTTATTTATGCAATATTCCTTCTTTACTTTACTTAGTCTTTACTTTGTGCAATATTATACTTGCTATAGTATTGTTGTGGTTTATCTTGTCATTTAGTTGTTATAAACTAGATTGAGATCCTTGTGGCCTTTCCTGTATGCGATCATCGCCTGTCATAGGGTACTTTAATTGTCCTATACACGATTAGAGTAGTAAGAGTAGGTGTAAGTGTGGTGCTTATTCTTAATCTTGCCTTTGGTTATCTCTTGTTGCACGGATTGTTTGTGGTAGCTAGCAAGAGAGTGACAGCCTTGTCTAGTCTTTGTATTCCACCACGTGTTCTTACGCAAGTTCTTAAAAGATAAAGCCTCATAAAAAGAGAGCACGGTCTGGTAGGAGTTTTGCCCTCCTACTGATCTATCCTCTCGCCTAGCATACTTGTATTGAGGAATCAATCGATGTTCATATCAATTGTGTGTCATAGTTAAATCCACAAAGGTAGAGTTGGAATCATAAGAGCCCTTTTACTCTCTCGTTGTCCTCCCACATAGTTATACTCACTAGTTATCTCTTACTTATCTTATCTTGGTTTGTTACATCATCACTTTCCTATCATTATATCGATTACCCCCTTACACTAGTTGATACTAAATTGAGGTGATCTCTAGGATCTCTCTTTTATTATTGTTTCTAGCTCCGCTTTCCCTTGGGAGAATATAATTACGATACCCCGGAATACTCCTGGGTGAAGTGCTACAATGGTATAATCTGTGCGCTTACGGATTTATCCAATAGTCATAAGAAATACCAACAAGCATTTCTAGCGTCGTTGCCGGGGAAAGCATAGCCTAGAAATTTTAATAGAGTTAAATCCAGAGTTTACTATCAAATTAGTTATCAAATAGTTGTAGGGGCTTACCCTTGCCTCTGTTTTCCTTAATTGTGAAGCAAGGCATTGTATGAGTGAGTTCTAGTTTCGAGCAACCACATTTGAAAATCCTAAGAGTTTCTAAAGAAACTCTAGACATCGTCTAGTGTCTCCTCGAAAGCTCCTATCAAACTCGGATCCACTCAAGGAAGGAGGCTCCACTCCATTCATCAAGCAAGCTATGTCTCAAGAGGCTATTTCTGACTTCTTGGCTCCTTCAGTCGCTCACGTGGCCCAAGGACCAAACGTTAATACAGGGGATGCTACCTTCGAGATGCAGCCAGCTTTGATTGACCTAGTGCAAGCCAACCCTTTTAGCGGAAAGTCCCATGAGGATGCTAATGCACATCTCCAACACTTCTTGGAGGTAAGTGGCACCATTTCCATTAAGAATGTTGCAGCATATATCATTTGTCTCCGCCTTTTCCCGTTCTCATTATTCGGGAAGGCGAAGCAATGGTTCTATGCTCATTCTGAGGAAGTTGCCACTTGGGAGAAGTGTACCAATGCCTTCCTCAAGAAGTTCTTTCAAATTGGCAAAACCACCGCCCTTCGTGGAAGAATTTCAAGCTTCCAACAGCAAGCGGACGAGATGATTCCCGAAGCATGGGAACGTCTCCAGGAGTACATTCAGGGATGTCCTCATCATGGAATTCAAGATTGGATCCTGATTCAAGGATTCTACTATGGGCTAACAAGAATAGCCCGTAGTTACCTTGATGCTGCCGCAAGAGGAGCATTCATTTCACTCAACATCCCACAAGCAAAAGATCTCATTGAAAAGATGGTGACGAATCAAGGGTGGAAAGAGGAAAAGCTCCAAGTCAAGAAGAAGAGTGCAGAAACTATTCATGAAGTAAATGCACTCTCCACAAGGATGGATCTCTTGATAAAGAAACTCGAAGAACGAGCCAATTTCAAGAAGGATAGAGAAGCCATCCAACACTATGCCTCCACATGAGCTAACAAGGCAGTGCAATGGTGTGAGGTATGTGGTGGAAATCATTCGGGAAATAATTGCCCTGAAACAAATGAAGGTGTGAGCTTCATCAACAACAATGAAGATCGACCTCAACAATCTGGATTGAAGTCACGACCCTTCTATCAATGTAATGGAGGTAAAAGCTTTAATAATTTTAATCAGCCTTCATTTAAAGATCTTATCTTAAGCCAAGCTAGAACTAATGAAAGTATAAATAAGAAACTAGCCGCTAATGATAAGACCCTTGAAACTTTGAATAATAAAATGGATGACTTTGCTTCTGTTGTAAAGAATCAGTTGAACCTCAATAACATGTTAGAAAGAAAATTGTCTCAATTGATATCTTCTGCTCAAAATCTTGGTAAACCTGAAAAAGTCTAGTATAAATTCAGTGACCATGAGAGGGGGTAAGTCCACTCGTGATCCACCACATCCTAACACTTCAGGAAAAACAACAAGAAAGGAGAAAGAAGCTGAAGCAGAAGAACAACATGAAGCCAAGGAAGAAGAACTTGCATCACTCCAGGACCCTGTCAAGTTCCATGGGAAAACGGCCCCCATGACTACTATGATACAAACGTACTACTACCATTCCCAAACAAACCAAGAAGACAATCCTCAGATGAGCGCTTTGGGAAATTCGTTGAGGTAATACGTCAATTATATGTCCATATTCTCCTTTGATGCAATGCAGTTTCCGACCTATGCCAAGTATTTGCGGGACATCCTCAACAACAAAAGGCCGTTGCCCACCACTAAAGTCATCAAGCTAGCGGAAGAGTGTAGCGCGGCTATACTCAACCAGTTGCCATTGAAGAAGAAGGACCCATGGTGTCCTACCATTGATTGCTCTATCGGGACTCAGCAGTTTGAGCATGCACTCTGTGACTTGGGAGCAAGCGTCAGCGTCATGCCAAAGGTAGTATTTGATAAATTAAGTCATACTACTTTGTCCCCTACACCAATGTGTTTGCAGCTAGCGGATCAATCAATTCGCTACCCCACGGGGATTACTGAAAATATTCCCATCAAGATACGAGAATTTTTCTTCCCCGTGGATTTCGTGGTGTTGGATATGGAAGTAGACAAGAAGACTCCACTCATCCTAGGAAGTCCATTCCTCAGCACCGCCAATGCACACATCGATGTAGGAGCTGGAGAAATTCAATTCAACATCAATTGGACCCATGAGATATTCCACTTCAAGCCAAAAATCGAGCAATGCTCCATAGTCAAGGTATTTGAAATCGATCCTTATGTTAATTATACTTACTTGACAAAAGTGAAGCAACAACCTCGGGCGAAACCCAAACGGGTATGGTGGAAGAAGGTGATCAAGCCATGCACCGCTCCACCGCCAAAACCACACTAGCAAATCCGACGAGCAAATGAGGAGGACAGTCCTAATCTCACCAACTAAAATCATGGCTTCACAAAAAGGTAAGTTTTCTTTTGCATTCTCTTTTAAATTTCTGAAATCTTTTTCATTGCATGATCATTTCTCTTGTTAGTTTCAAAACGTAATCATGCTTAGTCATAATAAACAGTAAAAATCAATTTAACCCTTAAAACTTTGAATCTTTCTTCATCCACAAAAGTTGCATTACTTATTAAAATGTGTAGTTAGCTTAGTATCGCAAAGCTAGGACCTTTAGAGGTCAGAGTGGGGTTGGCTGATCTGGCCTTGGACCCACTCCCCTTTAATCTTCTCTGCCTCGAGATGCCTTGTGCCTGAGCACTAAAAATCAGGCTAGGAGCCAAATAGGGGGATCGGCCGACATGGCCTTAACTCCTCCCGTCCTCTCTTTGTTCCCCACTTTCTTTCTCACCACTCACATGCTAATGCCTGTGCAAAAGCTTCTTCACGAGACTTCATCTATACCTTGCCAAAGCATATCTCTCCATCTCACTAATTACTACGATCCAATCCACCACTCAATCCTTCCAAAGACTACTATCACCATACCTCTTTTATATACACTCACAAACTTTCTCACCATCCATCGAATCGTCATGGGAAGCATATCACTAATCACCAGGAGCCAGACTCTCCTATCATCTCCTTGATTCCTAGATCATGAAACATCAGCAATTGATCATGTCATTCATCCTCTTCCTCTAATCACTCAAGCCAAAGGATGGAGCATCTTTTGCTTAATTAGCCGACGTGGCCAAATGGCTCCTGTCATTTCCTTGCTCCCCATTACCATTCAACTTGGCATGGTGCAATTACTATCACCAGAGCACTCAAGGGGTGGTGGGCCAACACAGTGGAGACCCCTCCAATCTCATCCATGTCTGGAATCTCATATGTGCTCCACTACCCTGCAAAGTAATGCACTCAAGGCAGAGTAGGGGATCGGCCAATCTGGCCTTAGTGCACCCAGCACTCCTCCTCTTCTGGCTATATGTACACACGCAGAGAACCCCTTCCAAAGCACACACACTCATCCAGCAAGCCACGAGCTAAACATCCCTGCCATCTCTCTTTGATAAGCCTCACCGCTAATCAAGGGAAGGGGTAGCCAATAAACTTTGCTAGATTGGTAGTGTCCCTTTGTCATACGATGAAGTCCTTCAAGAAGGCATGTAGTGTGGTTAGTGGGAATTCTTCCAAAAACTCCCAGGGAGGAAGCTCATCTCAAGACACGGAGATCATGTCCATTGATTCAAGGCATAATTCAAGGAATGATTCAATACAAGGTTTGGGTGCCACCGAAATCATGGCCAGCAGTGCTAGCCATGGTGATTATGAGCAAGAACATCCTAGTGCTAGCCATTATGAACTGGCTGATATTTTGGAAGATCAATCATCATGGGTCACCGATCTTGAAACCAGCATACAGCTCACATCTCATGAGATGACCACCTTCAACAAATTGAAGGAATGTGACTACGAGCACACCAAGGTAATTGATCCTACCCTTTTAGCAAGAATGGGATTAGACATAGAGTTTGGTGAAATCTTTAATGCTATAGGGTGGACTAGTGAATTTTGGGATGTTTCTAGAGACTCAGGGAGTAAGCTTTTAACTCTAGAATTTCTAAGCACGGTAAACACAAATGCACAAAGACTTACTTTCCGGCTGCTTAATCATCCATTTACTTTTACCTGGAAAGAGTTCGGCCTTGTTCTTGGGTGTAGAGAAAGATGTGTTGTTAATCTTGAACATGCTACCCAGGGCTATAATAGACGTGATTTTTTGAAACTAATTACTGGAAAAGTTAGTGCTAGATACCCACGAACAAATGAAATTCATAATCCCACGCTACGTTTCATGCATTGTTGGATAGGAATAACCTTGTTCCCTAGAGATGATATAAGAATCGTAACGGAAATTGAGCTAAGAATACTTTTTGCCATGCTAAATAAGATTCTTGTTATTCTTGTTAGAGCCATGGTAGATCACTGGTGTTCAACTATTAAAAGAAAAGGACCCTTTGAGTTTACATCCATGATCACCAAATTTATGCGTATCATGGCCCAACTTGATGATTATCAATTTTTCCTAGACACACCTAGGGCTGTTTTAGACATGGCTTACTTTGTGCAAGGTCGTATGGTGGCTAATGGGCCAAATAATTCTGTCATTTATGTCTACTGACCCTACACTCAGGATTCCACTCCCCTGTGAAAGACTTAAACTGTATAGGTGTAGGCAACTAACCCTGAACCTAGACAACCAAGGAGGACGTAGGAGTTTTGCAGGTCAACGGGTGACACACAGCATGGCATACGCTGCACAAGAAGAAGGCACATCTCTAGGTCCACATTTTGAAGATAATGGCTCCACCAGTGCCATGCAATTCTCCAGCTCAAGCGAAGGATTCCAGAGATCATCATCACGTGCCCAAAGTGCACGATTCTCTTTTGCTTCTTCACAGGAAAGAGAGTACCGTGATTTCCGTCATGGCATAAATCTACTCACTAATCAAGTGAGTGAGCTACGAGTGGAACATGGAGCTCTCTACCAGAATGCGGTCCAAAATCAGCAACGGGTTCAAGCAATGAGAGATCACAATGCCCAGCAATGGGCTATGTTCTATGCCCAACAGGAAATCCATCCAATGCATTTCCCTCCACTAGGACCATGAAAGGAATAAGCTTGGGGGAGGAAGGTAAGTTTTTAATTTCCAGCATTTTAATTATGTATTTAATTTCCACACTTTTAATTTCAGCATTTTAATTATGCATTTTAATTTTCAGCACCTAAAAAAACTTTGAATTTGATAAAAAGAATAAAAATACTTATCTCTACTCTCACATGTACCATGAATATCTTTATCCCTGATGGAAATGATGAATAGTTGCTCTGTTAAATGTTTCTCTAGTACTTAGTTTACAACTTGATATTTCTCTAAGTATGGATTACTTGGCTTAAAAGAAACCATCATGAACCTAAAACTTTTGTGGGTTGCAAATGTTGTAACCAAGTCTAAGTTATTGTGAGACATGATATGACAAGATAAGAGCTGCTACAATATTGTTCTAAGCAAGAATGACTATCGGAGTTTTATTTATTAAAATGATAAAAACACTTCTTGTTCCTCAATGGTGAAAATTCCTACCAAAGCCATATATGCTCTTTCATAATATAAGCTTTCTACATAAGCTGCTTGCTTTGTGTTGAGTTTGGTCAAGTTTTGTGACCCTTGTTGAGAGATTTATCATGCTCCCAAGATCAAGATCACGTACACGCCATATATATATATATGTTGCTTCTACACTGGAAGTACGCAGAAACATGCCTTACATTTTCCACATAGCTTATGCTCCATGTTCTAATAGAAATTCTCTCTAGTGTGATGCTATTAAATGAGACATAGACTATGCAAAATTATGAATATAAAATATATATATATAGGGGCACATGAAGGTCCCAAGTCTTAGAAAAATGATGAGCAATTCAAAGCTCATAGAAAAAGATAGCTATGTCTCAAATTTATAAGTTAGGAAAGAGAGATCATATAGAGGAGTATTGATCAATTATCATGTTTCCACACACTTGCACATCTTGATCTAAGAGTATGAAATTTCTCTCCTTAGATCCGGAATTTGACTTTACAATATATGCAACGTAAGTTTGTTGCATCTTTTATCCCTACCTATAGCTCCACATAAGCCTTTAGAGTAGGATAGAAAAGAAGGCAAACTTTGATATGTGCCTTGGTAAGGAATCATACACCATATGAGCGACTCGAGAGTACCATTTGAGGAACACTAAGTCTTTCTTTTACAAAACCTTACAAAACCTCCGATATGAACTTGTGAAAGAATGAGAAAAATAGTGCTCAAGTCAAGTTGTTCTATCCCTCAACCGCCCAAGACAAAGGATAAAGTTATAAGCCCCATGGAGGACTAAGGTAATATGGGTGAGTCTTTATTGCTAATTTTTCCATTCAAAAGAGAAGTATATTGTTGTAGATCTAGTACTCTTGAAATATGAAGCATAGTAGCAACTCCTCATCCACTGAGGCTAAGTTTGATTGTTTGCTCGGGACGAGCAAAGGTTAAGCTTGGGGGATCTTGTTGGCACCAAGCATGACACACTTTTATATAACTAAGATGCTGCCAACAAACTCAGGATCAAGGACAAAACAATCATATCATGAGCATTTTTTACAAAATAACAAGTTCCACATGGCCTTGAGTATTTGATTGCAGGAATGAGGAAATGGAGCAAAGGAGAGCCAGTGGGACCCACATAGGGGGTCGGCCGACCTCCTATGGAGCCCACCAACTCTCCCCTCTGGCCATGATCTAGGAGAAGCACTCCAGAGTGGATCTCAACCCTTGGATCACTTTGTGCTTTCTCCCAACGGTCCACATGCAACTCACATGGATCCATGGGCCCACATCAACAAGATTAACATGACAAAACAACTCAGAAGAACCAACTCAGCCAGATGACAAGTGGGACCAGCATCTAGAAGGCCGAGGTGGGCCAGAGACCCCAAGGGGGGGTCGGCCGACCTCCCAAAGGGCCCACCAGCCCCTCACTTGGTCCCTGACCAGTGGGGCTGCTTCTAGAAGACCAAGGTATGGCCCACAGGCCATAGGGGGGGTCGGCCGACCTCCCCCTAGGTCGGTGTCGGTCCTGGTAACCTCCATACATGTTTAACACATGTTGAAGATCATAACCATCCACTCTAAGTTGGTTTAGAGGCGGTGGGTCCAAGGGTCGAGATTCGAAGCCTCTTGGATCGATGACGTGGCGATGGAGTAGCCCCTACTCCACCCCTCACTATAAATAGAGGCTCAAACCCCCTCTCTAGTCATGATGTAATCCATACAAGCCACTCTTGTTCTCAAGTGGAGATTAGTATAGTGGTGTTCTCTATGTGGGAGTAAGAGTTGAGTTGAGCTTTGCTCGGGATTTCGGGATATTGTCTTCCTGGAGAATCTGGTATAAGCTCTTGTATCTTTTCTCTTTTGTAAGACTTTACTTATTTATGCAATATTCCTTCTTTACTTTACTTAGTCTTTACTTTGTGCAATATTATACTTGCTATAGTATTGTTGTGGTTTATCTTGTCATTTAGTTGTTATAAACTAGATTGAGATCCTTGTGGCCTTTCCTGTATGCGGTCACCGCCTGTCATAGGGTACTTTAATTGTCGTATACACGATTAGAGTAGTAAGAGTAGGTGTAAGCGTGGTGCTTATACTTAATTTTGCCTTTGGTTATCGCTTGTTGCACAGATTGTTTGTGGTAGCTTGCAAGAGAGTGACAGTCTTGCCTAGTCTTTGTATTCCACCATGTGTTCTTAGGCAAGTTCTTAAAAGATAAGGCCCCCATAAAAAGAGAGCGCGGTCCGGTAGGAGTTTTGCCCTCCTACTGATCTATCCTCTTGCTTAGCATACTTGTATTGAGGAATCAATCGATGTTCATATCAATTGTGCGCCATAGTTAAATCCACAAAGGTAGAGTTGGAATCATAGGAGCCCTTTTACTCTCTCATTGTCCTCCCACATATTTATACTCACTAGTTATCTCTTACTTATCTTATCTTGGTTTGTTACGTCATCACCTTCCTATCATTATATCGATTAGTCCCTTACACTAGTTGATACTAAATTGAGGTGATCTCTAGGATCTCTCTTTTATTATTATTTCTAGCTCTGCTTTCCCTTGGGAGAATATAAATTACGATACCCCGGAATACTCCTGGGTGAAGTGCTACAACAGTATAATCTGTGCGCTTGCGGATTTATCTAATATTCATAAGAAATACCAACACACACAAGTGACTTAATACTAACAGCAGGGTATAATTTTAGTTTACTATTATAGCCTAGTTAACTAGTGCTTCAAAGATACACCAAAGCATCTTAAACCAATTAACCTTCCTAATAGCCATTTATTTAAACTAGAAAATAGCACAATACTATACACCCTATGAAAAAAGTTCAGAAAATTCTACAAAAATTACAGTAGCTTAAATAGGGACAGCCTAGCATACTCAAATTTTTCCAAGTTAAAAGGAACAGTAGTCTACTCTGCACAAAATTAACAATTTTAAATCTAGATAGTACTTAAAAATACTTAGTATAGTGAAAGTGGTGAACTGACCATATTATCATTTTTCCTAGTTATTAAACCTTACTGGAAAGCTACACAAAAAGTTACAACTATTTTTATCCATTAACCTATTTACTAAAAATACCACAAGTCATTATTTAAAACACATTTCAATTGCTCATAACTAATTTTTCCACAGAGACTACCCAAGATATATTTTTCCTAGCATCTACCAACAATTAGAGACCTAATGGAACAGTAACCATATTTTTAGCACAAGCCTAAAATAGCTTAATTGATTAATGCAGTTTTCAGCCATTTTCAGCATTTATTTAATCTTACAAAGCAAAGTACCACTAAAAATACATGCACTATTTTTCTAGGGTAGATCTATCTATAACAAACACTCACAATTATTTTCAGGGTTTATGGATCATTTTTCTTCAAGTTACAAATTTAACAAGTGTTTAAATGTAATTTGGAAAAAGATAAAACAAAAGGCTCAGGCCTTTTTGGCCCACTTGGCCCAAACGACCGAGGCGGCCCAGTCCCGAAGGGACACAGGCGCCTGACAACGGGGGCCCGCATGAGGGGGGCCCCACGCGTCGGTGGCACAGAGCAGAGCCGAGGCTCTTGCCGGTGAGGTCTCCTGTGATGCGGCTGGCTCCTACGGCTTCGGCTACGCGAGGCGAACCTAGCGCAACCCTAATTGCGGGCAGTGGTGGCCGGAGTGGAGCTCACCGGCGCCAATGGCGGAGCGGTAGCGCAGTCGCACAGCGGCCGGCCGGCTCGGGCCACGGCGGCTTCAACCAAGCGGTGATACGACTTCTCGGTGCCAAGGTGAGTGTGGTGCTCACACTGTGGCAGAACCGTCTAAATTATAAGAGATCAAGTACCAAAGTAGCCGATTTAACTGCCACTTAAAGTACTTGAGCCCATATAATCCTGGTAGTTCGGAAATCCGAAAGGATTTCTAACATTCGTATAACCAACCCAAATCACGCCAACTCATGTATGCACATTCGAACGAACCAACAATTAAATGAAATTACTTGAAGTATGAAATAAAATTATTACAACACTTTGTTCCAAATAACAGTAGTACTTACGCCAGGCACAACACACGTGGCAAAATAAAACATTATTTTGAAATTCGAACCCAAAGTCCTACTCCACGCAAATACCATTAATAGATAGGGGTGCCCACGAGATCTCGTCCACAACAGCAAAAGATGAGCTCGTAGAAGACCTTGCCCAAAGCCTACTCCTCTTCTCCTTCGACAGGATAGAGACAGTGCTTACAATAGCCAAAGTATACTTGGCCATCTGCAACAAACGGGATAAGCCCTGAGTACGGGAATGTACTCAGCTAGACTTACCCGTATAACTGAAAATAAAGACTCCAAGGATATGCATGGCTATTTATGTGGATCTGGATAAACTTTGCTTTTACGGAAATGCGAACCATATGAAACTAAAAGATTAGAGAGCAAGAATTTTTCATTCTATTATTTACCTCTAAGTTTTGCACCTGAACTAGAGCACTCACTTGAGCTACTCAAACAATATAATAATACCATATCAAGTTCCTTCATCCATATTTTAGTAGAACCATTACGATGTTACATGGAGTTGTACCATGGTAAAGCTCAGCATAATCCCCCACTATCCGGTGGGAGGCGGCGACTCAAATCGATATACAACCAGCTGGCAAGATTACCTTTAAAACACGCCCACACTTCCCCCATCGGGTCCATGCATTGGGTTACTGCTCAACACTGTCCAGGTAGTACGTCGCGGGCTCGCATTGGTCCACCCAATTGTAGAAATCAGTTGGCCACCACGGGGCAGATCGTATCTACAAACTAGAGGGTGCTCACAGCAGATTGAGCACCGGCCCGGACAGTGTTTACTCGGCTTCGGGGTCGATACTCGCAATGGCCCCTATGTGAAAGGGCGCATTCAAAGATGTAAGAGGGCCACCATCGTATACAAGCCTATACGATCGAATGGACGGACTGCCCCCAAGTCTTTACCACTCGGTGCACTTGCCTTCTAGTTGACCGCATTCATTACTACCATTGGTTCTTTCCCACGATAGCAAAATATAGCCAACCGTGATCGGTATTACCCCCATGGGATAATACTATAAATATAAATCTAACCATTTATTCTAAGCAGGCTAAGCGGTTGCTTTTACTTTTATTTAACAGGTTAACAAGGTAGGTAAATGAAATATCAAGGAAGGTAATGCAGCAATTAGGATTCAATCAACTCCTATCACCTAATGCATCACAATATAAAATACTCAAGTAGACTAATTGTAAATACTGGGAGGCTTAAAGATGCTCCGAGGCTTGCCTTGAGTGAAGGTGGAGGGCTGGTGGTCAGGGCACTCGGGGAGGTTAGTGTCGAGCTCGTGGTGCTCCTCGTTCAGCTCCTGCACCTCCTAGACTCCTTCCTCTGGAAGTTGCTCCTGAGGTTCCTCTACTAATCCTGTATGTTTGCGATGCATATAATTACTTATGGTGCAGGGATGATGCTTGAACAAGAATTAAACACTTCAACAATGCTTTTGGAATTAAACAAAGTACTCATTCTAGTGTCACTTTACACAGCAGGCCTAAAATAAACTGCTCACAAAAATCTACAAAAAAAATTACAAGGAACAAAGCATGCTTAAAGGATACTACTGCATAAATTTCACCCATAGCAAAGCTACCGGCTAGCAAATATAAAAAGATAAATTTAATTGCAGAAAAAGCACTTTGAACTAGACCTACTGGGTAACAGGGTGCAACATGCTATATCTTATTTTTAACAAGTTCTTTACTCAGAAAAATATTTATCAAGAAAATTCCATGATCAGCATTATTATATTATTTTCTATACGATTTCCAAAGAAAAACCTAGAAAAGGACACTTGAACTACAAGTATCTTTTCTACCATACAACATACCATATCTTATATTTTTACTAGATAGAGCATGACATACAGAGGCTACTCAAAAAGTTTCATGATTTATACATGCACAGATTTACCACAGGAATTAATCTCAGAAAGCAGCAGAAACACATTTTAATAGGTGATAAATAAAACATACACAGAAACATGACATGTTATATTTTTCCTAGCTGCTAAACAGGATAACAGAGCTAGCATAAAAACCTAACATTTTTATCAGATTATTTTATGTAGGAACAAAATTAACTTGGACAGGTGCAGAAAAGGATTATTTAAACATTAGTACTGAAGACATTCTCCAAAAATTACTTTTATATTTTTAACAGAAATATCATCATTTATAGAGTCTAACAAAATTGTTTTCACTATTTTAGGATTTACCAAACTCTAGATACAAAATAAACAAGCATTAACCGATTTACTGAAAATAGAAAAAAGGAAATGCATTTCTGAATTCGGCCCATGGATGAACAGTGTTGGGCTCGGCCCGGTGTACGCGGGAGAGCGGACTGACAGGCGGGACCCGCAGTCAACGCAGGGTCCACCTGGCAGCGAGCCAGGGCAGAGCACCGGCGCATTCTTGCCGACGGCGAGCTCGCCGACGGCGAGGGTGGATGCGTTGAACTCGTGGTGACGTCGCGCATCGACTGGTGGGCCGTTACCGGCGGTGCTGTGCTTGGCTAGCAGTTGCGTGAGCACCGCGGTGGTGTGGGGAGTGCAGCGCAAGTGTTGGTTAAACCGGAGAGGCTTTGTGGAAGTCTGGCCACGTGCGAGCTCCACGGCGGCGGCAATGGTGCACGACCAACGGCGCTGTGTTGTTCCAGGGTGAGAGAGAGCTAGCGGAAGGGTGTTCTCACCTCTACTACCTTCGGTGAAGCTTTCACGAAGATGGAGGCGACGGAGGCGGGTCGGAGAGGGGTGAACGCGGTTTGGTCGATGCGGTGGCAACTCCGAGCCGAGGAATGGCGACGGCGGTCCGGCAACGGTGGAGCTCGACTGGCTAAAGCAAGGAGAGCAGGGCGTGTGCGAGGCGAAGGCGAGTGTGTTTGCGAGAGGGATCGAGCCGAGGCGCTCGGGTGGTGGCGAATTTGAAAAGGGGGCGCTGCGGTGCGTTTGGTGCTCGGCGCGGCGAGAGCAGAGACTGCGCGAGCGGGAGAGTGAACACGGGTGAGTGCTGGCGAGCGGGGGAGGCAGAGGGGATGTAGGCGCATCCTTCTGCGCGGTCATGGCCGACCGGCGTGGCCGGTGGGGCCGGGACGCGACGGTGCGGCGGGTGGCAGTGGCGTGGCATGGCGTGTCCGCGGCGCGCGAGGCAGGAGCGGCAGTGCGCAGGTCAGGGCGCTACATGGTCCTAGCGTCATTAGGACGGATGCGGCACTCGATCGCGACTGCGACGGAGCGAGCGGCTGATCGGACGCAGCACTGCGGCGGTGTTAAGGTGATGCGACGGCGCGATGTGCGGCAGCGGTGCTGGCAGCTTTGCGGCGTGCGAAGCAGGGGCGTCAGTGGCTGCGCGCGGTGCAAGCTCGGTTCTAGCACCGTTAGCGCGGCTTCGTGCTTTGATGGCGAGCGGGACAGGGCGTGGCCGGGTTGGGTCTGCCGGAGCAGCGGCGACGCGACGGCGAGGGTAGGCGCGGCGCAGCGCTGTGTGTCTGCGCGGGCAGAGACGGCGAGAGGCGAGCGCATGGTCGACGCAAAGCCTCAGCGTGCGGCGAATGGCGAGTGGCGCAGCGCGGCTGTCGGCGTTGGCAGGCAGGCATCGATGACCACATGGTGGCAATGCCGGCATACGGCACAGACGCGGTCGGGCGCGAGGGCGGGCGCGTGCGCAGGAGCGCGCGTGCAGGGTGAGCGCGAGCGCAGGCCGGCGCAAGGCCGAGCGGGCAGAAACGGTGGGACTCGACCCATTTCAGTTCTGATTCCCTTTTTCCATTTTCTTTTATTTGATTCAAATTGAATTTGCATCAAAACAGTTTCAAAAACCCCAAACTAAGTTTTGACACTTAAACCAAAGTTGTTCAGAATATTATTCTCTACCTTTTTCATGTAGGTCATAAATTTTGAAAACCATTAGTTCAAGGGTTGAGGATTAAAAACTTATTTAAGTCATTTAGGGAAAAAGAATTACTTTTAATCTTAGAAAGTAAACTAAGCTTAATTATGCAAGGTAATTAGCAAGACAAGCAATCTACTCTTTATTCTAGGTGTAACAAACTTAGCTAAACATGTTGATTAAGATTTAGAACACAACACCTATCCATTTCTAGTGTAACAGATATAAATAACACACATGAAATGATAGCACAATTAAACATTAATGCAATGCAATGCAATGCTTATGCTTAGTGGCTAATGATGCTCCTAATGCAAGCTTGACACAGGGTGTCACACACACTAGCGAGGACCAAGGGTGGTCGGAGTGTGGCGGTTCACGGCGAGGTGCGCGATGGTTCCGGTGCGGAGCTCGGGTCCGCGTGGTCCGGCGAGAAAGGGCCTTACCGAGGCTTACCGAGTAGGGCTACGGGCTCGGGGAGGTGAGGCGGAGCTCGAGGCGAGACGGAGGTAGCGGTGACACGGGTGGTTAGCCGGAACGGTGACGGCGGCGTCGCGAGCACGGCGGCGCACGGCTGCTGCGGCTCTCATGCACTAGAGCGGGCGAGGGAGAGAGAGAGCGAGCAGGGGACATAATGGAGTGTGGGGAGGAGGGCGCGTCCCATTCGGGCTTTTGCAGTGGCTCGGGCAGGCGAGCGCGGCCATGCACAGCTTGTCCTCGGCATGCGGTCGCCGCGTGGAGAGCACGCTCTGCCGCGGTCGGGGCACGCGCGGCGCACGTGAGGCGCGGGCAGAAAACGGCGCGGGCGCGCGGCGAGGCCATGCCGGGCTGGCTTCGCTGGCTGGGCCATTTCGTTGGCGCCGGCCCACTTAGGTGTATTTATTTACTTATTTTGATTCGTTTATTTTTCAAACAGGTTTAAAATTCAAAACCAGGATTTGATGTGAATATCAAAGTTGTGACAGAACCTCCTAAGAACAGGGCCCACTTGTAAGGATTATCGTCTATCCAACTTTAATCCAACACAAATGATCCAAGTCTTAAAAGATTCGTCAGGTGTAGCCGTTTTGCAACGGGTCATCCACCTCTTTCCGAGCAGGATCTTCATTATAATCATTGTAGAAGTAATACAATAATTTAATTTACATCAAAGTAGCGGAATACATAAGAGTCATATTACAAAATATAAGTTTAAAAATATAACATAAGTTTCATTACTACATCAAGCCAAGTGGTAAATATTATATCACAACAAACCGAGTACCCTGCCCAAGGGTCACACAACCTCTATTCTTCATCATCAACATTAGCTACGGTCATACAACACGTAGCTGTACCCACCGCATTCTGACCTTCATCTGCAACAAGGGTTAACAAACCCTGAGTACGAGAGTACTCAACAAGTCTTACCCGACAAATAAGACAAAAGGTATGCAAGTCATAGGATTCAAGATGGGGTTTTACAAGAATCAAGTGTTTTGCATAAATGAGCATTTTATAAAAACAATTGAAATTCATTTATTTCGTTTATAAGATTACTCAAGTACCGATCTAGATTTATGATCGATAACAAGGTCATAAACCATCCATGAAAGGAACCATCAAGTATATAGTTTAAGTTTCATTAACTATGATGTAAAAGGTAGGGTTATGTTTCCATTTCCGAGGAACACCACGATTCGAACCGGTTAAACCCAGCTGAGGCTTCCCTATCACACGACATATACAACACTAAAGCACGCATATGACTACATTTCCTTGGATCCTCCATCCGAGAACGGGGGCCCGCCACCCGAGAGCACAGTACGCCTCCATCCAGTTCCTTGAACTTGGAGGGTACACACTACTCTCGCCATCTCTCCACTTCCAGTGCGGGTTAACCGTCCTTTAGACTGGATTCGCCAGAGTCTAGCTTCTCAAAGGTATATGATAAGTATTCCAAAGTCACAAGCCTTCTACGTTTTACAACGGCAAGGCACTAATGACACAGGCAGAAAGAACCCACTTATCAGTCACCACTGATGGCTCCCAAACACCGTGTCCGCCCGGTCCTGATTATTACTTCCAACAACATTCCTTTCCTTTTTAAGACATAGCCATTTGCCGCAGCAATCCGCTATTCTTTCAAAACCATAAGCATTGCCGAAGCAATCATGTTACCACCTATTCTCGCAGATGATAGGAAATCATCTGACTCTATCGGTCTAAGCATTGATAAGCAACATAAAGCATCATTCATATTTTTAAAACAGTATCAAGGTACAGGAAGTAAATAATTCAAGGTAAGGCTATGCATCAAGTAGGAATTTTTTTTGAATAGTAACCATGCAATACTTAACCATAATGTATTTCAATAAAACTTTTAAAAACAAGGAAGGGTTTGAATGCACCGGGGCTTGCCTGGGTGAGAACGCTGGTCAGTGTTTGTTAGATGCGAGTATCATTGATTGATATAAGAATTCCAAGATTATCCATCTTCTGGACTTGGTCATCAATACAACTTCAATTAGATCCACCAATCACCGTCTTCTGGTTCGACATTAACCATCACATATGAATCTATCGTACCTTAATGAGATGCAAAGATGCAAATGTATGAATGCAAGGAATTGATAACACAAAGTTACATTACAAACAAACATTCAAATGAACAAGAGATCATACACGACATAGGCATCTTTAGTTAATTAAGTAACACTATTAAGCATAAAGGTTGGACATGCTAAGCATTTCAAATATGACACACAAGATGACTTAATTCAAAACATGTCAAGTATAGAGCAAACAAAACTAACTAATAAGTTTAGTCAAGCAAAGACAGATTAAAGCACTTAAGGCATCTCAAGACTATACAATGCATAGACATCTATAAATGATTAACTAAGCTTACCAAGCATAACATTTGAACATAAAAAGAATCTACAGCATAACACACAATTGAACTTAGCTTAAGACTAACCAAGTATTCATCAACTAAGAGGTAAATATTAGGTTAAACAGCCAAGATATAGTTAACCAAAGCAACACTTCTTTATGCATGCAGTTTTTGGACAGCAAGACAACAGTTACCATTTTAATCATATCTAGAGTTTTACAAATCCAAAAGACTTGCAAGAAGACATTCTGGAAAGCTTATGAAATTATCTACATTTCATATAATACTAGCACGGCATGATTCACAAGTTAAATAAGTCGAAATCACAAAGTTCTAGAAGTTGTTCCTGAAAAACAGAGAGCAGCCATTTCTGATAACCAACTTGCAACATGCATAAAACATAATCTACTTGGCCAAATGCCACCAAATTTTAACAGCAACTAGATACATGAGTTATCTACAACTTTGGTATACACAAGATTCTCAGAAAACATGATTAACATGGGGAAATTTGCATTGCCCCTAGAACTGTCCAGAAACTCATAATTGCAATAAATAAAAGTTAACTTATGTTGCAAACACATAATTGGACAAGACCAACTTTACCAACATGTCACACATGACTAATGAACACCATAAAACATAGTGGCAATTAGTAAATAAATTCTTTGAATACATTTTCTTAATTTATTTAGATAACTAAGTGTATTTATGAGTATATATCAAACATGCATAATAAAATCTATCAAAATTACGGAGGCTTACACATGCTTTCATTAGTCTACTGTATAAATTTCAGGTCATTTAAGTAATTATAGGAACCTCTATGAAAAATACAAAAGCTCTATTGCAATCAACTTAAACAACAAGGCAGATTCTGCACTCAACTTCAAACATCTATAACTTACGATGTACAACACCTAAAAATATGAATCTTAACTTTTTAAAAATCTTATGAATTATAATTCAATTGTTTCCATAACCTCAAAGCATGAATCTATATGTAAATTGCTCAAACAACTCATTCTTTAAGCTTTGTCCAGAAAGTAAACAGATTCACAACACAACTTATAAAATTCATAACTCATAAAATATAAAAGTTATGACAATGAAATTTTAACAATAGCTGAATCATAAGGTTAGCTACCACTTTTGTATTCAACTCATCCACAGAAAACATCATCTTAACCACAAAATAAAATGCTTAAGAAATATCATAGCAGCAGTCTCAAACAGAGACACAGTCACTTTGTCATATTTTTAACTCTACAACCATCAAACCTAAAATCATGAAATTTTAACCAGACATCAATCATAAACTTGTAAACATCCCATCAAAATTTCAGATTTATTTGACAAGAATAACAGTGGCTATGAAAATAACAAATACATCTTAATAGAAATGACATGCTTGCACAAAATGATTTTTACAGCAAAAATAATGAACTAAACCATGCCAAAAGATAGATCTACTGCATAGAAGATTTCATAAGGAATCCAAAAGGTCCAAAAACACATTCATATGATTTTTCTATGAATAAACATGAATTTCCAAAGTTTCAGCCAGTTTCTTGAAAAAGAAAAAGAAAAACACTATAGCGCACAATTCATATGAGTCACTGAGTGTGCAGATAGGTCCCTGGCTTCCTTCGAATTTGAACAGGAGGCCCTGGTCGCGATTTTGAACAGAGGAGAGCCGGAGCTCGCTGTTCCTGGCCGGAGGCGGCTCGTCGGCGGCCGTGGAGGGTCGGGGAAGCATCGGGAGGCCGACGCGCACCCGCTGGGCTGCTCGGCTCGGCGCGAGGCGGACCATGGCGGCCTGGCCACGTGCGTGCGTCGGCAGGGGCGGTCGCGGCCGATGTGCCCGCGGCTGCAGTGGCGGGATGGGACGGCAAGCAAGAGCACGGTGTGCTGGAGATGATGGTGAAGCTAATGGTGATGCTCGTGGAGAGTGGGGAGGCACGGAGTAGCGAGGAACACAGCGAGGGTCGCGGAGCTCTCATGGTCGGCCATGGCGGCAGCGTGGAGAGGAAAGGGAGAGGGGAGAGGAAGGGAGATGGAGCTGAGGGTGGGGAAGAGGGCGCACTGGTGCTCCCATTCTAGTTCTGGGCGAGAGAGAGAGGGAGGGGAGGTGGCAGCAGCGGCCTGGGCGAGCTGTGCATGGCTGCCACGCCCTGGACACACGTCGCCATTGAGGCATTCCATAGAGCACATGGCGGGTGACGGTGTGGCCGGCGTGGAGGACGATTTTGGGCTTCTTCCCGGTTGAATTTGGAAATGGGCCGAATACCAAAATTGTAGCCCACGAAAAGCTCTATGTTTTTCGTTGAAACATCAAAGTCATTTGAGCAATGGATTAGTGGATAATTAATCTCCAAAATGCTAGTGTCAATGTGTTGACAGCGATGATGGAAACTTAAATTTAACCACCAAAACGGAGTCAAACGAGTTCCAACTTTTTACAAGCTCTTCTCCAAAACATAAGTTCCAACTTTTATGTTTAGAGAAACTTGAGATGTTTGATAAATTTTAGAGAACGCGAAATATCAAAGTCAAAGACTAGGAATTCCATATTTTGAAAGCGTTGAACACTTTAACAAAATTAATTTCTGGAGCCATTACTTGACAGGCTTAGAGGGAGATTTATACTTGGGTCATTAAACAAAGTTTAAATTAGGATCTATTTCCATAATCTAGAAATTAACACCTGGGGTGTTACAAAAGTGGTTCAAAATATTTTGAACTACCTTTTTGCTTAAAATGTCCAGGCTAGATTCTTATTTGTTTTTGAATTAGGTTTAAAACCTAATTTGAACCCTTTCTTTTAATCAAGCATTCCATTTTCAAAAATGATTTTAATTCTTTATTTCTGGTATGAGAACATAGGGTTACAAACAGGATTAATTATGCTTAGTGTTTTTAAGACTTCACCCAAGCACCAAGCACTTCTACTAACTAATTCACTTCAACAATTCCAAGAAAAATCAATTTTAATTTCAATTTCAACATGAGATGTCATAATGCTTCATAATGATGCTTATGCAATGAATGCTTTGCAGATCATATGGATTATGCAATGCTTAACACTAGGGTGTTACAGCTACTACCCATTGATCATCTTTGTAACTGATACTTTTGAGGTCCACGGTGGTTAGCCCAAGACCGTCAACTGCGACCGCTTTAGGCTTGACCCACTGGCATTTAAAGATGGTTATGCTCAGGTCTCCGCCATAATCAAGTTCCTAGATTTCTTCAATTTGTCCATAGTATTACCTCCTCTGGCTTCTGGACTCGTCTATGCCCTCGTATCGAACGCCGCTGTTCTGAGCCGCGCTTTTCTTGTCCTTCTCCTTTGTGTGGAACCTATACCCGTTAATATCGTACCCCTGCCACATGGTGACCTGGCTAGACGGACATGACACAAGCCTCTTAACGGTCTTTGTATCTTCATCAGGGCATCCATCAAGTGGTACATGTTGCTCTTTGAGCCAATCTACGAAACTTCTTTTGTGATGGTTCTTAACCCGTTCCTCTATTTGTTGCCCGCCATGAGCAGTGCGGATCTCTTCCAGGTGCTTTTCAATGTATTTCTCCATGCTCACTAGCAGATGGAGGATGTTATAATGAGCTTCATCCACCATTTCATATGGTACATTGGTTCGTACTTTCCAGCCCGTGCACCCATACCCGAGGTTCTGCCTTCGTGCTGATGGACTGGTAGCCCAATTGCCCTCGTATCTCTTATGTACCTTACACAACAGTAGTTCACGGCCTCCTCGGTCGTGTACGCCTTGATCATAGAGCCCTCCAAACGAGCATGGTTATGGACGTATCTGTTGAGGGTGGACATGAACCGCTTGTACGTCCATATCTGGTGTAGATACACGGGGCCAAGTTGTTCGATCTGATCGACCATATGCATCATCAGGTGAAGCATAATATCAAAGAAAGATGGAGGTAAGCACATCTCGAGCTGGCAGAGGGTCACCGCGATGAACTCCTTCAAGGCAAGTAGTTCAGCCACATCGATGACCTTCTGGGTGATGCGATTGAAGAAGTATGACATTCGTGTGATCACCATCTTCATGTACTCTGGACGGATTACTCTGATTACAATAGGAAGGAACACCGTCAACATAACTTGACAGTCGTGTGAGTTGTAGCCGGTCATTGTGAGGTCTTTCATGTAGACCAAGCTCTTGATGTTGGAAGAGAAACCAGTCGGCACCTTGATGCCCCTAATTAACTTGCAAATATTCATCCTATCCTCTTTCGTTAGGTTGTAGGACACACCCAGGATGTCAACTTTACCGTTTTGAGGTGGTTCTGGGTGAAGACCACGCCGGATGCCCTGGTTGATAAGATCTATCTGTGACTTGAGACCATCTTTTGTCTTGCCTGGGATGTCTAGCAGGACACCGATCACACTTTCGAAGACATCCTTCTCAAGGTGCATGCAGTCAATGGCATAGGGTGTATTTAGTGTTTTCCAATACGATAAGTACTTGAAGAAAATTGACTTCTTTTTGAAAGGAACAGGGGGACATCAGACGTTGCTTCACCATCCGCCCGCTTACGCTTCCTTGTTTTCTTCTGTGTCCCATCTTTATCTAGCTTCTTCTTTCCAAACTCGATCTGATCCAGGTTCTTCACCATTTCATACACCTTTGGCCCCCATGCTTTCCGCATCGGTTCTTCAAGCTGCGGTTCGTGCTCATTGTCAAAGTACTTATTCATGACACTTTTTCGGTACCTGTGATTTTGGGTGAGGAACCGTCTATGTCTCATGTACATAGTCTTGTTGGATCCCTTGAGGTAGGTGTAGCATGTCCCATCGATGCAAACTACGCACCCGGTCTTCCCTTTGATCTGCCCTGATAGTGAGAAAAGCCCGGGGTAATCGGTGATGGTGACAAAAATGATGGCTCTTAGGGTGAACTTCTCCTATCGGGACGCATCCACCATATTGACCCCAACATCAAATAGTGTCTTCATCTCGTCCATCAACGGCTCTAGAAACACGTCTATATCGTTGCCTGGCTGTGTCAATCCAGAAATGAGCATAATCGGCATAAGGTACTGGTGCTTCTGACATAGATGTGGAGGTAGGTTGTATATGATGAGGATGACTGGCCAAGTGCTATGGGAGCTGCTAAGCTCACCAAATGGGTTCATCCCGTCGGTACTCAGCATGAACCTAATGTTCCTAGACTCCTTGCCAAACTCCGGGTGTTCATTATCGAAATCCTTCCACTGCTTGCCATTAGAGGGGTGTCGTAGCTTGCCATCATCCTTCACATGTTCAGCTGATGCATGCCACGACATGAGCTTGGCATCCTCTGGGTTCCCAAATAGCGCACGTAAGCGATCGATCACGGGCAGGTACCACACCGATAGCGCAGGACTTTTCCTCATCGTGTAGCCCTCTTCTTCCTCATCTTGAAGAGCCGAGATCCTCTTCTCATCCCCACTACTCTTCTTAGCCCCCTTCTTCTTCTTTGGTCCACCTCGCGATGCTACCTCGTCGTCGTTCGCATCTACACGACAACCGGCATTCCTTTTGTAAGGACTCGCGCCACAGTGCGGACAACTCATCGAATTCTCGTCCTTGCCCCAATATAGGATGCAGTGGTTAGGGCATGCATCGAACTTTACAAGTTTCATCGCCAATGGCCAGATCATCTTCTTCGCTCGATAGGTATTGGCAGCCACGTTGTTCGCCGTTGGGTACGTGGTAGCAAGGATACTTAACAACTCGTTGAAGCCAGTGTCAAACTTACCATGCCGAGCCTTCAACATTAACATCTGGAGGTTAAAATGGAGGGTCATGCACTCCTTCGGACAATTGTGTTGACACCAAAGGTGGCAAACGGAAAAAGACCGCAAGCGTACGGTTGTCAAGTGTAGCTTTCACCGGGAGTATTCCAGGTATCATATTTTCCACAGGGAACGAGAAGTGAGTTAACTAGGAAGATGGATATGTCCTATGATGGATCAAGGGAGACTATGATAACTGGGTTGAGAGGTTCGATATAGCAAGGCTATCTAACAAGGTAAAGCTGGTTATACTGGCTTTATCAGCCCTTCTCTTGCAGGAGGCGATGGGCTAGATCAGAAAGAGGGCAAAACTCTAACTGGACTGTGCCATCATGTTTTATTGAGACCCTACCTTTTAAGAACTTATCTAACACACGTGGTGGAATACGAGGACTAGATAGGGCTGTCACTTCCTACTAGCTACCACAAACAATCCGTGCGATAAGCGGTTTACAAAGGTAAGATTAAGCTTAGACACCACGTCTAGACTAATCTTACTACTTTAACCTTGGCCGAAGATTAAAGCACTTCACTCAGAGCAAAGCGATGAACAAGCACGAAAAGTTGTATAACAGCTAAACCAAATTTACAATATTAAATGTTATAAAGAACTCGGAAGAATCACTTACAAGTGTTGAACTTACAAGAGACTCGCATCCGCTGAGGTGCAGCTCTAGAGAAGATTCCCGACAGGCCTGGGGCTTTCTCTAGAAGACTTCCCTCACTCTCCTCCAACTAGCATAGCACTACTACAGAGCTCCTCTAAGATACTAAGGAGTAGTGTTTCTCCAATGAGGCATTAATGATAAGAGAGCTCTAGGGGGGTATTTATAGCTAGAGGTGGAGTAGGGGCTACTCCAGTGCCACGTCAGCGATCTGCGTCACCTTCATCAGCCACCGTAGGATCCAACCGACCTCCCCACCATCTTAGAATGGATGGTAGTGATATTCAGCATGTGTTTAGCATGTGGGGGGACACTGGGCTCTGCACCGACCTAGGGGGCGGTCAGCCGACCCCCCCTATGGCCTGTGGGCCCTTCTTTGATCTTCTAGAAGGTGCCCCACTGGTTAGGGGCCAAGTGGGGGGCTGGTGGGCCCAATGGGAGGTCGGCCGACCTCCTCCTGGGGTCTCTGGCCCACCTCTTCCTTCTAGACGCTGGTCCCACTTGTCATGTGCGTTGGGTGCTTGTTCTGAGATAATTGTCACGTTGATCTCCTTGATGTGGGCCCATGGATCCATGTGATGTGAATCTGAACCGTTGAAAGAAAATATAAGTTGATCCAAGGGTTCAAGATCACTTGGGAAGGTGTTACTTGGATCATGGGGGCATGGGAGGCCTTAGTGGCTCCATAGGGAGGTCGGCCAACCCCCTAAGTGGGCCCACAGGCTCCCAATTGCCCCTATTTGTCATTACCTGCAAACAAATATTCAAGGGACATGTGGAACTAGTTATTGGATAAAATGTGCTCATGTTATGCTTGTCTTTCTTTTATTCTGAGGATGTTGACGGTATTTTGATGGTGACAAAATGGCTCATTCTTACCGTCAACAAATTGCCACCCTCTTTATAGAGAGGATCAACTGCCACCTGCTTCATCCCCTAGAAATTGTCCAACCACTTCGAGCTGCCGAACATAAGGTCATCTTCGTCGATCTGGTGGAGCAAGCCCTCAAAGAAATTTACATCCTCAGGCTCATTCAAAAGAGTCTCATCGTGACCATCCCCACCATTGTCGTCGTCGTTGTCATTGTCCTGAATTATATCCTCCGCCGTTATGTTGTTGGCTGGTGCTGAAGATGAGATAGGTTCTCCGAAATGTCCAGATCCACCGTTATCCTCCACCACTGACAACGAGCTCAGTCCAGATGCACTGCCACTCGCATCAACTCTTTCACCGTGAAATGTCCAGATGGTGTAATCCTTGACAAAACCATACATAATCAAATGAGTTTGCATCGTGCTATCTACGTAGCCTTTCAGATTCCGACAATGCGAACATGGACATATGGTTGTCGTCTGCTTCAACCTCTCACGGTGAGCTTTCGCCATGACAATAAATTTCTTCAATCCATCCAAGTATCGCAGATCACTAACTCTGCTCACCCGGTACATCCATTCGGACCTATCCATTGACTTGAATGCCTGCAAATCACCATTGAGTTAACGACATCACAAGAAAGAAATAAGACACAGTACAAAAGCAAAAACACAAGCTTTTTTCTATATTCATTGAAATGGCTAGATCTAGAACTAGCTAGAGGCACCAAAGAAGAATAAAAGAGGGATGAGAGAGCTTTCGTGTACCTCTTGATTGGGTCCTCTTCCTCCAAATCCAAGATCTAAACCTCAATTCAAAGATTTGGTTCAAAGTTTAGGGCAAGCCTCCCCTTCCACACAATTTGGAAGAGAAAGACCCGTGGGGAAGAAGAGGGGACAGCTGCAGAAAGAAACAAGAAGCATTACAAAAGCAAACACACAAGCTTTCTCTCTCTTCATTGAAATCCATGGCTTCGAGATCTAGGTCTAGATCTAGAATAGCTAGAGATAACAAAGATGAATAAAAGAGGGATGAGGGAGCCTTCATGTACCTCTTGTTGGGTCTTCTTCCTCCAAATACAAGATATAAACCACAATTCAAAGATTTGGTCAAAATTTAGGGCAAAGCCTCCCCCTCCACAATTTAGAAGAGGAAGACCCGTGGGGAAGAAGAAGGGGCGGCTGTTGCTATTTATGGGCAAGGATTAACCGCGGCGGGCAACATAAGATAACCGTCATGGTTAATCAATGTTTACTGCGGCGGGCGGCCTAACGCGCCCGCCGCGGTTAATGGATTTATAGCAGCGAACGTATTTAAGACGACCACTACGGTTAATAACTATTTACTGCAGCGGGCGCCTTATGCTGCCCACCGCATCTTTTATGGCAGCGGGCGCCTGGGCGGCCGACCCTGGGAGACCGGCCACCCATTTACCGTGGCGGGCAAATACCCCAAAATGGGTTGCTACGTAAAATGATTTCTGTAGTAGTGTCCCCCTCCCATTTACAGAATTAACAAGACTTATTCTCTTACAGGAGCGTACTTTGTCTGTAATCCTTTAAGCCAGATTTCTAAGTAATACAATAGAAGATTTCATACTCATAGAATTGGAATTACTTTAGACGGTCTTTGTCTAATGCACTTGCTTTGTTACTTTGGAGTCAAGTTTAATCATTGTTAGCATTCTTTTCTCCTTGGTTCGATATCAAACTGGGTTATCCAGGTGAAGAGCTACATCTGTATTCTATATGTGCGCTTGCAGATATTAGGAGCATAGTTTTTTACCATTCTTTTAGTATCACTGGTAGGGATGACAACTTAGTATTAGAGTGACGTTTAAAAAAACCAACAACGGCGAAGGAGCTTATGAGCCCCAGCTGAAAAGTGTCAAGAAGCACACGACCCCGATGCAAGAAAGGATGATCTGTTTTCTCAAGTCATAGTGGCTGCTGTGGTGCGGGGGCAATAGCGGCGTTTAGATAGTGTTACCGCAATTAGGCCACACCACCTTCTCTCGGGGTATCAACACCGCATGTTTCCGGCAAGCTGTTATTTTAGTGGATGCAATCACTATTTACTTAATACTTTATTGCACCTTTATTTATTATAGACACTTTGTTCAATCCTCATCGAGTTACCGTAATATTTTTAAGCCTCACATGCCTATGTAAGAACAACATATGTCTAACATAGTATTGATAGTATTAAGATTGAATTCGGAGGTGAGTTAAAACATATGACATGATCATTAAATAAATTTCTGAGCCGCAATTCTAGGTGTTCCTACAACAAAATATATCCCTTTTAAATACAAAAGTTTTGTTAGGTACCTAGATAAATAAAAAAAGGGATATATGTATAATAATTTATCATTTTTTAATAATTGTTTGATATTTTCTCCCCCTTTACAACCCACCTATATTTTTTTCTATTATCTACTTAATAAAAATAAAAAAACAGAAAAAGATTTAGGGAAAGATATAGGAGTTGATTGGTTACTTGTATTAACTTGCATAGCATATATATCCTATTCATTATAGCTGATTCTCAATTAGGCAATGCAATTTGATGTTGTTTGGTTCAACTGAATAGTAAGTTGTATAGTACTGTGCACTTGATTGGTTGTATGCATAACTGTCTAGGTTGCATACAAGGTGCATAATAGATACAATGCAATACTTACATAGCTGGATAAGGTCAATTTTTAGGCGATAGTGGGATACAAGTTTAGGTTATTTTGAGGATAGTGCTAGTCCGCATAAAGTTATATGTAGTCAACCAAACAGCACTAACTAGCACTCCCTTAACATGGAGAAAGAGATATACAAGTAACAATCACACTCGTAGTGATTGGAATGCTCTAAAGCGGTAAACCCCGTCTGACCCAAACCGCTAGTCTGAAAGTCCCCAAAACCTCCTTTGTGCAATACAACACCTCCGCCGCTCCAGACATGGTCCTCGGCCTCTACACCTTCGCCGACATCGCTCCCGACGGAGCACCCCGTCTCGATGCGGCCGATGGCGAGGAGCTCGTCCGTGTAGTTCGCTCTGCCGAGCTTGCCCTCGGCCCCTGCGTGCTGAACGCCCCCGGAACCCTTTTCCTCACCACCAGGAGGGTGATTTGGGTCAGCGATGGCGGCGAGGGCTACGCTGTGAACTTCATTGCCGTCTCGCTCCACGTCGTGTCGCGTGATCCCGAGGCCTATCCATACCCTTGCATCTACACACAGGTCAGTTCGCGAACTCCTGGTTGGCTTCTAATTCGGGGGAAATTTAAATGGGCCTGTTTGTTTGAAATCCTCTCAGCTCGAGAACAATCAGTGTATTCTCTCTCGCGTAATACTCTTCAATCAGCCGTTTTCTCTACCACAGGCTCAATATGCCATCCTTACAAAGACGGAAAAAGTCTAGATAACCCCTGAGGTTTGGGCTGTTGACTAATAAACACCCCAAAGTATAAAAGCAGGTAACGAGCATATTAAAACTTATCCAAACCGGTCAAATAACCCCCTGGGGCGGTTTTGGTAGGCTGTTTTGCCTGTGTGGCATCCAGCGTGGAGTGGTTTTGACAGAGTGGCGATTGGGCCCGCATGTCAGGTCTCCTGAATGGACGCGACGGATGTGGTGGGCGCGAGCTCCCCATGCAGATGTGCTCGGGCGGACGCGATGTCACGACCGGGCGTGCCTCCAGCTCCACCGGCACAGGCAAGGACCAAGGAAGGCGTCCCAGCTCAGCACGAGGGAGCCGGCGCCGTGCCCAAGTGGAGCCCGCTCTAGCTGCTTGACGCGGTGGAGAAGGGGCTCGTGGCGGGCATCCTGGAGCGTGCGCACCCGAAGCTGCACGCCGTGCGGCTCTGTTGGGGCCGCGCCAAGTCAGTATGCGTGCAGCTTCACGTGCAGGAGCCACGCCATCGGGAAGCCGGTGTTCCCAAAAGCCATTGGCGAGCTCCACGGCCAACCTCGCTTGGTCTCCAAAATTCGCCCACCACAGACAGCTCCATCCAATTCCTTATATACATGGCTTCTCTAGAAGCTTAGCTCGCGATTGGAACAAACTCGACGAACCACCGTTCGATGGTGAGGTCATGCGATGGATTTTCCTTGCCGCGAACCGTCATGGCCGCAGGAACAGAGTGTTCCGCCATGATGTCTTTCTCACCACCGTTCTCCTTGATAAGCCCCGTTTTTTAGTCTCCCTGGCCTCCTTGCCTCGCCCATGAAGCAGTTTCTCCGGCGGAGGAGCAGATCGCCGGGAACGCTATTGCTGAGCTCACCGTGAACCAGCTTGACCCTGCGCACGCGGCCAACTACTTCGCCGAGCCCTGCGACCTCGACTAGCCCATCCTACACGTTTCTGGTGAGGCCCTTCTGCTCCTAAGATACTTGTCTAGGCTAGTTAAGCTTTGTGCTCCCCGGAACGTCGTTTGCCGCCGCCGGTGAACTCGGACGGAGTGGTTCTGTGGTTGTCGTCGCTAGCACCGACGTACGCGCGGCCAGACCCTGCCGCGCCACGCATCCCCGCCACTACGCGAGCAGGAGCAGGCGCGAGCCAGCGCGACGGTGCATCCAATGCGAGCCGTCGCGAGCCTCCGCGATGGCGCCGCCGGGGCGGGCGCGAGCAAGGATGGGCGCGGCAACGCCGACGCAAACAAGGGCGGGCGCGAGCCGGCGCGGAGGTGCAGCCAGCGCGAGCGTGCGCGGCAAGGCCGGCGCAAGCAGGGGCGGGCACGAGCCGGCGCCGCCGGGGAGGGCGCGAGCTGCTGCTATAGGTAGGGGATGACGGTGAGAGAAGGACATGTCACTTACAAGTGGGACCTATTTGTCAGCACGCCAGCGTGGCAAAACCACCTCGCCAAACCACCATAGGGGGTAAATTGATCAGTTTTGCAAACTTTAATGTGTTCGATACCCGGTTTATAGTTGGGGGTATTGGTTAGACACAAACCTAAACGTCAGGGGGTTATATAGACTTTTTCCTTACAAAGACACTCCTTCAATTACCAACTTTATTTGGAAAAATATAAATTTGCCAACTGAAAAGTAGGGCAAGCCAACTCACCGGCCACGGGAAATGACTCTTGTGCCCCTTATCTCTTTCAGCCCATCTCCTCCCTCTTAAACTGACTCCAATAGACTATGTAAACGGTGACCCAAATATATTTTAGGTCGCGTACAGTGTTATGGGTACCCATATCACCCCTCCAACAGCTGACGCAAAGCGAGCAGGCATTTTGCGTTTGAGGCCGGCGAGAAGGCAAAAGTGCGTCGCGCTCTCTCTGCTGCAATAACTGCAATAGTGGGCCCAGGAGGCGTCAGGTTGAGCGGCTTGAATCTGCATGTGTGTCTGCAACTCGGCTATCGGAGAAGTCACTGTTTGGGTCTCAAACCCATTCACTGTGTAAAAACCTAAAGCATGTATAGGTTTCCAATTTGCATATTGACTGTTGGAGTCCGTCTTAGTGACTCACTTCCATGTGGTCCCCACTTGTCATCATCTACCTCCCGCTCCCACCTTCCATCCATGGCATTGGGAGGTGCAGGCCTGGCGCAGGGCGACCATGGTTCGCGGGGCCAGCCCAGCGGCAGTGGTGCTCAAGGCCGGCAGCCAGGAGGTCCAGAGCTCACGGCAATGGCACGACGTGCGGAGCAGAGCTCGCGACCGAGACTTCAAGTGACCCATCGCGGCCATGGCACACGCTTCAAGCGACCTAGCGCGGCCTCAGCACGTAGCCGGCGGTGGGGCGCCACGCACTGCTCGCGGTCGACGCAGAGCTTGCAGCCTGGCGATGCACGGAGCTCGTGGCCGGCAAGGAGCTTGGGGCCTGGCGGTGTGCGGAGCTCAGGGCCGGCGCAGAGCTTGCGGCTTGGTGGTGCACGCAAGCCCGAAGAAGTTGACAATCATAGGGCCGGTCTCGTCGCGGAGCAGGCTGTGTGTGGCGAAGACGCAGTTCATGGCGACGCACTCACTGTGCTTGACGTGAAGCATCCACAGGCGGACGTCCTCAAGCGCAGTTCCCCAACTGCGCACCAGTGTCCTACAGCCCCCACATCGACTTGCCGATGCCGATGCTTCACACCATGCGCAATGTGAGTGCCTTGGTAGGGTGGGCTGGAGCTCAAAGGTAGATGATGCCAGGTCGTCCAAATATATAGCACCATCTACTGTTCAGGTGGCAAATTTGTATTTGCCAAAATAAAGTTGGCAACTGAAGGAGTGCCTTTGGTAAGGATGACAAATATTTAAATTCCCCCTAATTCAGAGGATAGTTTCATGCCCGTTTCTGGTAATGAAGGTGAACTTTTTTTTTAAAAGGAGATAAACTCTGCTTTTAAGAAAGCAAGGTAGCGGTGTATGGTCCTCCCGTGGTTACCGATTACGCAGAAAAACAAAAGGAGAATAAAAACTTAAATCTCGACTACATCAGAAAGCATGTAAGTGCTGGTCTTGAATTCCTTGAGCCATTTCAGAATGTCTTCCTTTATTTGTGTAGTCCGAGCTCTATCACCATCTTTAAGCAGGTAGCTCCATTTCTGCATGAACAACAGTGCAGTGTAGATGACATCAGTTGACATCTTAGGAAAACGTTTTTCGATCATCATTTTGTTCCTACAAGTCCATAAAGCCTAGGCAAACACTGCAAACACAAAACTGATCAATCGTTTCGACCAGGGTAATGAAAGTGAACTTCGTAGTGTTATCTAGATGATACCAGCACAATTTCTTCACAATGCAAGCTTTGGCTGTGTTCACGGTACATATAAGTACATAAATTTACTTTACTATTTTAATTGAAAGGCATATCTTAATTGAAAGGCATAGCTCCCGCCACTCCTTTTCAAAACAAAAAATCCAGCACATATAACAGATGCAAACCATGGGCTGGGTCAAAAATTAACTGAATTGAGGGGTTTGGGTTCAGGCAAATGTAAAGCCATGAAACTAATGCTAAGGGAAAGACTTCTGATCCTCGGAAAGGTTAAGCATATTCAAAGATTGACTATCGATTCGTAGCTTTTGAGCAAGGCCTATTCTGGGGAAACAACTAAACCCTGGGCTGTTTATGATGTGAGGTTGTGGGCTGATTCCTATTCCACAAAATTGTACGGTTGTTGTATTCCGATTAGCGGTGCCCAGGAAAGAATGGGTGCTTAACGGCTAAACCATTATTTCATTCTGTGCTGCCTTCATTCATTATCTTATATTAGGTACATAATCGATCATAGTCCCCCCACGACGAAGTTAAGTGGCTTATCTATTGAATAATGGATCTTGTAAATCAAATAGGTTATGATAAGAGGGGGTTCTTACACTCGTTCTAATGGAACGTGGGGATCAAAGCAAGAGTCAAAGTCACAGACCAGGATGGAGACAATACAAATTCTGTGAAGCCACAACCAGCTATCTTATGAACCCAAAGCTATAAGAAGAGAAGTTAAGTTGTTGATTCAAATAGTGCCGTATTGAATGCGCAAAGTGCTGCTCAGCCTATCCTAATAGAGGAGAGGATGGATCTGACCTCTAGCTCTTTACTGTGTACATTCTATTTGATTGTAAGATTAGATGGAGATGATACAGGTTCTGTTTGGTAAAGCTTCTCTTGGAAGCGCTTCCTAGAGAAGCTGCATAAATGGAGTAGAAGAACAGTCAAAATACTGGATCCAGATTTTGTTTTTTTTATTACAAATGGGAGTGCTGGGATAAATGTGGCAAGAATAAGCGGCAGAAAATCGTTCCCTTTGGTTGTTAATTTCAGCTTATTTTGTCACATAAGCAGCTTATAAGCTGTAACAAACCATTGTACTATCATCTTTTGATGTATTTTCTCCTTTTGTAATGATTTTGTGGGCCTGCATGGGACTTCTCCACTCCAATACTCCACCTTGGAGGGAATTGAGGTGTTTGCCTTAGAAGTTGGCTCAAACTTCATCAATTGGAGGTTTTGCTAGGAATGGTCTGCTCTTGCGAGCTTTTGTATGTATACTGTTTGGTTGTAACTTCTCATTTGTTAGTGTTTCCCAACCAAAACAATTTTGTTTCACTTCCAAAAAAAATTGTTTGCTAAGTTGTTTTTTTATTTATTTTTTAATGTTTATCTTCTTGTGGCTGATACAAGATGAAGTTATTCAATTTGTGTCCTTATTCTTTCTGATGAAGATATTCATTTTATGACTTTATGTGCTTATTCTTTCTTATTAATGGTTTGTTTTTCAAGTTACCTAAGTGGGCATAGACCACAAAACTATCCTGTGTTTATTCTTTATTAATTCTATCCATTCATGTGGCCCATTATAGCCTTGGTATAGCAATGCTATAGCTTTTTCATGTTACTGCTAATGATGCTTTAGCTTCGCTAAACATCACTATTTGACTTAGCTGCAGCTGCAGCCAATACTAATAAGGAGCCCTGTTACAGTAATTATGAAAAAGCTAAACATCACTAGTAATTATGCATGGCTTCTTATTAGTATTGGCTGCACTTGTGATGTCATGGACATTGGGTCCATGGGATAGTTAGACCTAGGCTATGCTTTTCATGGCCGCGATCCGTGTCTTCTCCAGCGAGGTTTTCCCCTCTGCCGTAGGCTTGGTTGTTTAGAAGAGATAGAGAGAGATTATATTGATAATACTTTGTTTGATTCTAACTGATACATGATGGTCTCTTTTATAGAGACAACTTACTTGACCCTTAAGTAATATTCTAACCCAATCAATCTAACTTATCTATTTTCTAACAAACCAAACCAATCTAATCTAATCTAATCTGAACTAGTACTGTTCACATGGTACTATTAACGCGTACAGTACTGCGTGGGCCCTGGCTGGCTCCACCTGCCATAACACTGGTGGTGGTTGCATGGTCCACATGGTGACCGCGCCCTATGGCGCCCACATGACATCTCTCCCCCCTTTCGGAGCAGCTCGCCCACGAGGTGCCATAGACCTACATGATGTGACCTAAGGTTAAGTCTTTTACATTTAGGCTTACCTTTGTTATTTAAGACTAAAATATGAAATAAATTTGGACTATAACTATTTCCTCCTAGATCCCATGGAAAGAACTTAACCACTGGCTTCATGTTCGATGAAAGGTGGAGGATGTACTGGCCGACTCTTATGCTGGGTGGGAATCACCGCACACCCTATGTGGGTGGGGAGCCTTTCATATATATAACCAATAGGCATACATGAAAGTTACATACATAGGAAGTTATTCCCTATACAAGGAAACAGTCCTAGGCTATACATAGAAACAATCCTAGGCTATCTATGGCAGCTACCCTATGTAGGGGATTTTCAATCAATCTCTAATTGATCCTGATATATACATATCCTAATACCCGCTTGTAGTCATAGCGGAAGCATCACAGACGCATAGACTGGTTCGAAAGTCAATGAAAAGCTGGACGGGTAGACCCTTGGTCATGATATCTGCGAACTGGTGTGCAGAGGGGACATGGAGAACACGGAATTGTCCTAGAGGTACCTTCTCACGGACGAAGTGGATGTTGATCTCGATGTGCTTCGTGCGGTGGTGATGGACAGGGTTGGCAGCCATGTAGACGGCGCTCACATTGTCACTATAGACAATCGTCGCAAGTAGGATGGAGATGTGGAGCTCCTGTAGTAGTTGACGCAGCCAGCAGCACTCAGCAACCACATGGGCCACTACACGGTACTCTGCGGCACTGCAGCGAGATACGGTCGTCTGACGCTTGGAAGACCATGACACCAGGTTGTCGCCGAGGTAGACGCAGAAGCCGGAGGTGGAGCGGCGCGTCTGGGCATCCAGCCCAGTCGGCATCGGAGTAGGCTGTGAGCTGATCGACGACGCCGGAGCCCAATTGTAGACCGATGGACAGAGAGCCCTTGACGTAGCCCAGGATGCGCTTGATTAGCGCAAGATGCGGCTCGTGAGGGTTGTGCATGAAGAGGCAGACTTGCTGGACAGCATAAGCCAGGTCGGGCCTCGTTAGAGTGAGGTACTGGAGGGCTCCAGCGAGCTCCTGTACTCCGAGGGGTTGGCGACTGGAGCGCCCGCGGATGCGGACAGCTTGGTCCGGGCATCCACCAGAGTAGCTGTCGAGTGGCATTCAGACATGCCAATGCGCTGGAGATCAATGGCGTACTGTCGCTGGGAGAGGAACAATCTGCTGCTATCCCGCGTCACCGAGATGGTCACCGAGGTCCATCATGGCGAACTCCGAGGAGAGGCGGCAGGTGACGTGCTGGAGAAGAGCCGGTGACGACGTGGTGACGATGATGTCATCGACGTAGAGGAGGAGATAGGCCATGTTGTCTCCAGCCTTGTAGACGAACAGGGAGGCATCCGACTTGGATGTGGTGAAGCCGATGTTGGAGATGAAGTTGGAGAAGCGTTCGTTCCAAGCTCGTGGTGCCTGATGAAGTCCATGCAAGGACTTCTGCAGCAAGCAGATAGAGTTAGGTGTAGCGGGATCGACGAAGCTTTTCAGCTGCTCGCAGTAGACCGTCTCGTCAAGGTTGCCGTGGAGAAAGGCATTCTTCACGTCGAGGTGGTGAATGGGCCAGTCCTGAGACGCCGCGATGCTGAGGACGGTGCGGATCGTGGCCGGCTTGACGATCGGGCTGAATGTCTCGTCGTAGTCGACGTCGGCCTCCTGGGAGATGCCGCGGACGACCCAGCGCACCTTGTGCCGAGCGAGGAAACTGTCGGAGTGGAGCTTATGCTTGAACAGCCACTTGCCAGTGACAATGTTCGCACCAGGCCACCGAGGTACGAGGCGCCATGTGCCGTTGTCGATCAGCGCCTTGTACTCGTCGGCCATCGCAACGCGCCAATTGGGATCAGCGAGTGCACTGCGATAGGTCGCCGGGACGGGCGAGGTGATGGAGGCGGAGAAGCCAAAGCGTTGGACTCTGCGGAGAGAGCCGGTCTGTGAGCGTGTCACAGGCCGGGTCGCTGGTGCAGCAGGTGGCCGAGACAATGGAGCTGCGGTGGGCAGTGCTGATGAAGCCGCCGGTTCCGCCGGAGGTGCGGAAGGAGCCACGGGGGCAACCACAGCAGCCACGACCTCGGTGGCCGGCGCTGCAGCCGCAGAAGCCACCGCCGGTGTTGCAGGGGGGTCGGGCTCGGCGAGTGAAGACGATGCCGAAGCGCTGGCCACCCAGTTGTGGTCCGCTCGCAGAGGAGGGGCTGCTAGCAGCTGAGGCCCGTCCACAGGGGGAGCGGCTGGCTGCCGGCACGCAGGATCCATCAGGAAGAAGCCCTTAGTGGCACACTTGTGATCCTTGGAATAAGGTTCCGGGCATAAGTAGCATAACTAGCACTGCCCGTTCTGCCTCTTCTCTTGCATCTCAGCTTGCGTGGAGCGGCGAAAGTGAGCGCGTCACCTCTGACTTGCTGTCCTGCACACTAGCACCAGCATTGGCTGAAGCAGTGGCACGACGTACAGAGGACTTAGGTGCTGCCAAACTGTGATGGTGGAAGCCTCCACTTGGCGCTGCTCGTACGCTCGAGCCAAACTCAAAGCTTGCTGCAGGTTGACGGGATGCTGCAGTTCCACGTCGGAGGCCAATGGCTGACCCAGGCCACCGGTGTACAGGTTGTCGCAGCGAGAGAGCAAGGCGAGGAAGCACCGTGAGTACTCCTCCATCGTGCCCGTACGAAACAGGGCCTTGATCTCCCCGACGGAGTTGGAGCGGATGGGCGGCCCGAAACGAAGGCTAACGAAATCGACGAAGCGCGGCTCGGTGACCATGCCGAAGTCACGCTCCATCGGGTAATACCACTCCGCCGCGGTGTCGTACAAATGTAGAGAAGCCGTCCACACCTCGTCCTCGGGAACACGATGCCCTCGAAAGTAGTTGTCACACTTTTGAGCCAAATCAGAGGGTTTGATTCGTCGTTGAAGGTGGGAAACAGAATCTTAGGCGGTTGGTGAGGCTCGCGTCGATCGTCGGTTTCAACACGAAAGGGACTGCCACGGTCAGAGGCGCGGCCACCCCGAGCAGAGTCGCGTTCCCAGTCGTAGTCCCAAGCAGAGTTATGGCCACGGTCGAACTCGCGAGCAGAGTCGTAGAGTCACGGCCGCTGGTGAAGTCGTGATTTCCGCGACCCTAGTAATTGCGGCCGCCGCGGGTGTCCGGAGTCGTAGCCGGCGCGTGCGTATGAATACCACGCGTTGTAGTCGTCGTCTCTGCGCGCGTAGCCTCTGTCGCGGTCGAAGCGGCTCGAGTCATGACGACCTGCCAGGAATCAGTCGCGATCCCAGATGGCGCGCTCGCGGAAGTCCGCCCAGGCGCGATTCCCAGCGGCCTCCCCACTGTTGTGGTCCTCCTTGCGGTCGCGGTGGGCGCCCCCCTCCTCGCAGCTTGCATCCTCGCCGAGACCCTTGCCAGCGGCTGGGTTTCCAAACTCCACGCGAGCGAGGCGGGTGTCTTGGGAGTTGAGTCGGTTGTTCATGGTGGTGAGTTGGCCCAAGATGTGATCCAGTTTTTCCTTCATGGCCGAAGAACCGAAGGGAGTGCTGGACATGGTTGTCAATGCACTCATAGTGGGCTCTGATACCAAATTGATATAGTGTTGGCGACGTGGGGAACGGAGGGGAGAGAGGAGAAGAGGACTTGACTGAGATTTGGAACGTAGAGGATAGCGAGGAACCTCGGTGGTGGATCCTTCTTCGGTGGACATGGCTGAAACGCTCAACGCCACTGTCGAATGGAAACTCCACCCCGATACAGGGAGAGTTTATTCCTTCTCCAATACTGATTACAATCTCCTAAGGCGCCCTTTTATAGTATAGGGGCACTCTCCTAACAAACTCCAATCTAATCTCTCCCTGATCCAATCTATTAAAGACTCCAGCCTAACCACATTTTACTGGTTGACGTGGCCGACGCCTATAGGTGCGTCCAACAAAGGAGTCTATAACACCCACTCAGTCCCTTTTTTTCTAAATGAATATACAACTGTCTTTTCACTATTTCTGTTGTTTTGATAACAACGAATGCACTATTGTAGTTTTAAAGCTATCCATTTCTGTGGGCTACTTTACCGGTTAGCAGCACAATGCACCTTTACCCACCATCAATAGTTCTTTCCCTTTTCCTTGAAAGAATACAATGCACTGCATATCATTGTGTCACAGTGCTGAAGTATTGGGGTGGGAGGAGGTGGCGGCTGAATGACCATGGAGTGATGGCAAAGAGAGCAGGAGGGGCAGAAGCTTAAAACAGAAGAGCTTGGCTCTTGACTATGCTTCATAAACCACAATACATCTCCTCTTTATATAAAGGGGTCCGGCCTGACCTGACCCGCAAGTAAACTGTAGTTGGGATCTTATAAATGGGATATGATCTTTTCTACTCCCTCTATACCATATTAAGTGTCGTTTCCGGTTTTCGTGCCACGAGTTTGTCTCGTTTTATAGAAAATACTTGTAACATTTGTATCTCCAAATAAATTTATTAAAAAACTAGATTTAAAAATCTTTCTAATGATAGTAATTATGTATCATAAATATTAATATTTTTTAAGATATATTTTATCAAAATTGTTTCTTGGAAAGCGAAAGCGGCAGATGGAGTAACTTAAAGCAATAAACTTCTAATTAAATGATGACTTGAGTTGGACGAAAGACGCTGGGAAAGTGGGTGGTGTGATGGAGGCAATAGGCGGCAGCCCTTGGTCTGCTTCGCGTCCCTTTCCCCTTGGTCTGCTTCGCGTCCCTTTCTTGGTGGTACTCGGCTGGGCCTAGTTGGCCATAACATCTTTTGATTCTTCATTTACTTCTAAAATATGTCTTAAGTTTCAAACTGATTGAACTTTTCTGATCCACTGTACCATGACATTTTTAGGAAAGACTAATCTCTTTCTGTACGCAATGTCCATAGTCTTTGTGTAATGAAATTATAATTGTAAATCTTTGACAGGCATTGCTGATATGCATTCCTCTGACCTCTGAACCAATTTTGGACCTCCAGTATGATGTTCCTGTGCTAACTAATCTATATCTATCTATATCTAATAATAGGTAAAATTTCTCTCCCCCATTTTTTGGTCCGGCTCCCCTAACTACTGGACAAAGTACAGAGTCTGATTCCTGCACGTATTGAGTTCCCTTGTAACGTACGGGCATGGAGTCCGATTTCTACATGTATTAAGTTGTTTTGCAACGCATAGGCACATTTGCTAGTTTGCATTATGTTCCTCCTTTCATTGGATTATGAAGATTGAGACGGAAGCTAGCTCTGGTGAGGAGTCTGATGTGTCAGATTCTGAAACAGATGGAGAACTCGAGCTCTCAAAAGTTACCGAAATGCGCATCATACCTTCAGATCCTGGTCAATGTATCCTTTTGGCAAATTGTCTTATCATCAAGATCCTTGTTTTTAAGAAATCGTTGCCTATGATGCTCCTATACCTGATCTAGAATTCCTGCAAATTTAATTATTTAAATATTTTGACATAATTCCACGTGTTATGTTTGTGTTCTTATGTGACTGTACTGACTAGTGATCGTTATCCAATTTCTTAAAGGAATACTACTTCTTTAGCTTATCCACTTGTTGCAAATACTATGTTATAATATATAGAATGGTGGCATTCTAGTTTGGGCTCTCACTGACCAATGGGCTGCAGCAGCCCATGACAGTTGATTAGAAATGAGCATACTTGCATAATGCCTCTTCTCCTTTTATGTACTGAGAGGAGCACTTGCAACTTGAGATGAGTATGTAGACACCTTTGTCGTTTTGCTGCCATTCAATTTCTTCCCCCAGTCAGATTTTCTGCAAACAACTGTGTTCACTAGGGCGATATTCATTTCTTTTCCTTCTATATGCACCAAGTTATGTCAACTGAAGGACTTGTAAAATTTCTCGAACATCTGTGTTATTCCTGTTGTATATTGGATCCTTGATGAATTTTTCAGTGGATGACCTCTTTGAAGCATTCTGCAGTTGCGCTGAGCTCAACCCTGATCCTAGTGCTGGTAACCAATGCCGTAAGCTCATAATTTTTATATCCTTGAACTGTAGTCTTTTTTTTTCATGTCTTCTTATAATTGGCACTTAACAGAGAGTGATGAAGAACATGACTGGGTTCATGGTGATGAGGGTTATGAAGATATGACAGATGGTAAGCCTTCTTAACTTCTTTTTTACTTCTTCATCTGTTGCATATTTTCTCACACATCTTTAGCATATCATTCCTTTATTTTTCTTGCATTCAGGAAGCAACACTGAGTTTTCAGATGTGAACCCAATTGGTCAAACTGGTGAGCAGGATATAACTAATGCTGTAATCCAGGTAGGCAGTCATTTTAGCCATTGTTGTGTTTTGCATTCCTGCTTTACATGACTAACTGAAATAGCCAATTGGATTCTTTGTTTTTTATTCTTTTATTAAAACTAATGTTGCATGTGGTGAGTGCAAGAAGAATCTTAGGTCAAAGAATTATGAAAATACAGATAGTAGATAGCAATTTTAAGAATCTGGATTTTGGATAGCAATTATCCAATATGTTTGATTTCTCAAATTATATTCTTGATGACTGTAGTTTCATTGGATAGGCAAAATGCCTAAAATACCCATGGCTCATTTAACTTCTATTTAGCTAGCACGTGTTAGATGCAAGGGCAAAATTGTCAATTCCTGTACTTGAATCTCCAAGTGTTATGGTTGGCAAGGTGTATGAGAGGAAGAAGAGAGGTCCAGAGGCGTGAGTTAGGAGTCAAGTCGGTTAGCAGAGTCCTTTTCTCATTCAGTTTGTTAGCAGATTAGATTCGGATTCAGTTTGTTAGCAGATTAGAGTTTGTTAGCTTTAATATTCCATATTATTTGCAATAGGTTGTTAGAGGTATTTGTATAAGAGTGGAACTCTATGATAATGAAAGGATTAACCTGGGATTGAGATATATCTCCCCCTAGGCGCTAAGGATGGCAACGAGTCGGTTTTGGTTTTGGTGGTAGTTTTTCGCCCACGGTTTTCGGTTTCGGGTTTGGTTTTCCACCCGTGGATATCCAATGGATATCCGAAATAAATCATTTGGAATTAAAATTCATATTTTATAATATGCTAATAATAATTTGTTTACTTAGATTATTAAATTTATTCAAAGTTAACTCATGAAAATATTTATTATCTGTTGTCTCTTGTTTATACATGTCAAATGTGTATATATATCCACGGGTTTCGGGTATCCGTTCGGGTTTTGGGTATCCGCGGGTTTGGTTTTGGTGATGAATTTTCACCCGAATCGGTTTCGGTTTTGGTTTCGGGTTTCGACTTCGGGTTTCGGTTTTGGGTGTGTTGCCCAAACATGGATAAGAAAAGGTAGGGAAAGGCCAGAGGGCAGCTTGGCCCGGGCTGGCCGCTTGGATTGAAAGTAAAGTGCAGGATTACAAACTCAGGGTTGGTCTGCTCCTGCATATAGCAGAGATGACAGGCACCTACTACAACATGTTCCCAAAAGCTAAAAGCAGATGCTTAACTAGGCTGCTAAGACAGCCGGCAACTGCTAGACAGAAAACAGCAGCTGAAAGTAAGATACAAGTAGCTAGGCTTAACTATCAGGGTGCACGGAGACTCCACCCGATCCGAACCCGACCCGTTGCCATCCTTACTAGGCGCCTATCTCCTCTATCCCATCTTGACCCTCGCCCCTCTCCCTCGTGACGACACCCCCTGTCCGCCGGCGCGACACCAGAGCCCGACCCCCGGTCTCTCCCCCTACTTCCTGCACAGTAAGAAGAGCCGTAACAACCTGGTATCAGCGTTCATGGCTTTCCTCGGCCTCTCCAGCTGCGTTGCTCGCACCCGCAGTGGCCATGGCCGTCGCCGCTGGTCCCATCGACCGGCGCCCTCGTCTCCGCCACTGCTGCCTTCGATCCAACACAGCAAGCAATACAATCCATGCCAACGGGCATGCTCGCCGCGCTCATAGCGGCCATCAAGGGCCTCCAACTATAGATGGGGGCTGTCCAGCATCAGATGGGCGACATGGCCACCCGGATGGTAGCAATCGATGGACGAGCCTCGCTCCCTCAACTCGATCTGTAGGGATTTGGTGGTATTCCAGCACTGCCGACGCTGTCTGCGCCGTTTGTCTTGATAGAAATGACCATCTCTCTGTATTACCATGCCCAAAGGGGCAGATATGGTGATGTACAAAGTGCAGGTAGCACCCTACAGTGGTGAGTAATTACAAGAGGTGTATATACATCTAACACCACCCCCCCCCCCCTCAAACTCATGGTGGGTCAACAACACTGAGTTTGGAAAGAAAAAAGCTATGCTGCGCCCTAGTCTGAGCCTTTGTGAAGAAGTCTGCTAATTGAAACTCTGAAGGCACATAGTAAAGAGCCACCACCTCATCATGTACTTGCGATCGCATGTAGAAAGCAAACACCAATGTGCTTCATAAGTTCATGCTTGACAGGATCACGAGCAATACTGATCGCACCAGTGCTGTCAGAGGATAAAGGAGTCGGTGTGGAAGTCGTCACACCAAAATCTGCCGGTAGCCACCTAAGCCATGTAACCTCAGCCGTTACAGTCGCCATAGCCCGCAACTCAGCCTCCTAGACCGGGAAACCGCCGTCTGCTTCTTGGTTTTCCAGGCAATCAAGGAGGACCCAAGGAAAACACAATAAGCTGAAAGGGAACGGCGATCAGACTGATCACTAGCCCATGTTGCATCAGAATACGCCTGAAGCTGGAAAGAACTAGAGCGAGGGAAGAACAAGCGGCATGAGATGGTGCCACGAAGGTATCGAAGAACACGAAGTAGATGAGCATAGTGGAGCTGTGTGGGAGCAGAAACGAACTGACTCAGAATATGAACAGCATGAGAAATGTCAGGACGAGTAATCCCAAGCCAACAAGGTGACGATAACGAGTGGGATCATCAAGGGAGCACCATCAGTAGACTGTAGGTGAACACCTAGCTCCATAGGTGTAGAAGCAGTGCGCTCATCGGTGAGAGCAGCACGAGAGAGAAGATCTTGGGTGTACTTCTCCTGAGAAAGGTAGATGTCATCAGGCATGGAAGACACCTCGAGACCAAGGAACTAACGAAGAGGACCAAAATCAGACATCAAGAATTTATCACTAAGACACTTCTTGACAAAATCAATGAACTGAGAATCATCACCAGTAATGATCATGTCATCAACATAGAGAAGAAGAAGTGTGTGGCCACGAGGGGAAATGTGGACAAAGAGAGCAGGGTCGTGGTCGCTAGGCTTAAAACCAGCATCAGTGACAACAGAGGAGAAGCTCTCAAACCAGGTGCGAGGAGCCTGTTTGAGGCCGTAGGGAGAGCGACGCAACCGACAAACCATGCCATCTGGAACAGAGTATCCCGGAGGTGGCTGCATGTAGACCTCCTCACGCAGCTCGCCATTGAGAAAGGCATTCTTAACATCAAGCTGGGAGATGGACCACTGTAAGTCTCATCATAATCACGATCGTTCTCCGGCTGAAAACCACAAGCCACAAGACAAGCCTTGTAGCACTCAAGGGAGCCATCAGAGCGAGTCTTGATCTTGTAGACCCACTTGCAAGTAATAGGAGTCACCCAAGGCGGCAAAGGGACAAGGTCCCATGTACCGTTGCGCTCCAAAGCGGCAATCTCCTTTGCCATGGCGTGCTGCCAATCAGGGTGGACAGCAGCCTCTTGGTATGTGGATGGCTCAATAAGCGCAGCAGCAGTGAAGCCATTGCGATCCGGAGGATGGAGAGTACTACGATCATGAAGAGCATACCGAGAGGATGGCTCTGGAGATCTAAGAAGCGAGGGATAATGTGGTGGAGAGGAAGGAGGAGGTGGGTGACGACGACTGTAAACGTGAGTGAACTCACGAGGAGGTACCCCCACAGGAACAGGAACAGGCCCAAGAAGCGACGGAGAAGACGCATGTGTGGGTGCTGGACTGAGGACAAGAGGGACCTCGTGAGAGGGTATCTCCAATGAGGGTGTAGGAACTACAGGGGAGTGTGAGGTGGAGTGGAGGTAGAAGCGAAGAGGCCGAGTGAGGCAACGGAAGATGCACGCCAGGAAGAGTCAAGAAGGAGATAGACTCAACATCAGTGCAAGAAGAACTAGAGGAGGAATGAGGGTAGTAAGGGCGGGATTCATCAAAGGCGACATCCCGAGAGATCCTCATCCGACGAGCAACAGGATCATAGCAACGATAACCCTTATGCTCAGTACTGTACCCAAGGAAGACACACTCAACTGACTGAGCAGTCAGCTTGGTGCGCACGCGAGGAGGGAGAAGAACAAAGCAGAAACACCCAAAGCATCGAAGGTGGCTGTAGCGAGGAGGACGACCAAACAGGCGCTCGTAGGGAGTACAACCCTGAAGAATGGTGGAGGGCTGCCTGTTAATAAGAAAAATAGCCGTGGAGACATCTTCAGCCTAGAAGTGAGGTAGAAGCTGAGAGGAGACCAAGAGAGCACGAGAAGTCTCAAGAATGTGACGATGCTTACGCTCGCCACACCATTCTGAGCATGAGCACCAGGGCAAGAGAACTGAGCAAGCGTACCCTGATCAGCAAGAAACCGACGATGCGCAGCAGAGATGTACTCTCCAGCAGAATCAGCACGAAAAGCATGAATGGGTGAATCAAACTGAGTGTGAATCATAGTAGCAAACTACTGGTAGATAGACAAAAACTGACCACGAGATGACATAAGATAGATCTAAGTAAACCTCGAATAATCATCAACAAATATAACATAATAGGAGTGACCCCCTTTTGAAACAAAAGGAGCACGCCCCCAAACATCAGAGTGAATGAGATCAAAGGGACGCTGCGACATAGAATCACTGGGAGGATAAGGGAGTTGCAGCTGTTTTCCATGATTGCAACCCGTACCGCTACCAACAAGAGTGGAAAGTATCGAGCCAGAGAGATGTCCGAGACGACGATGCCATTGAGCAAAAGTAGTAGTAGTGGAAGCAGCTGAAGCAGAAGCTGGAGCACTGGACGACTGACTAGTCAAAGTGGGCGAAGGAAGACGCAGCCAGTCAAGCTCCCATAAGCGCTGAGAGTCATGACGCCTAGGCCCAGTCCCCACCAGAAACCCGATAGAAAGATCCTAAACACAACAAGAGTTAGACTCAAGAATGATACGACAACCATGATCAGTAATTTGACCAGCAGACATTAATTGCATAGTGAGCTGAGGGACATGAGAGACAGTAGGAACATGAAAAGAGGATGTAGAGAAAACACCACGACCAACAACAAGAAGAGAGGTGCCATCAGCTGTCTGAACAATAAGAGGAGGATCAATAGGAGATAGAGATGACAAGTGGCTAGAATCAGGAGTCATATGGAAGGATGCACCAGAATAAAGGAACCACTTGGATGATATACTTGAGGAAGGAGGTGGTGGCGGTGGAGGACCAGACACTAAATCAGTAGTGCCAGAGGGTGAGGAAGTAACAACATTAAGACGACGGAACAACGTGAGGACCTCCTGCTCCAAGGCAGCGACTGAGCGGGCTGCACTAGACTCCCCATGACGTGTTTTCTTGTCGCGCTGCTTCTTTCGACAGACATCCTCGGTGTGTCGAAGCTTGCCACAGTAGCCACACTGGAGCTCGGTGGACGGTGTCGGTGATGGCTGTGGAGGAGCAGTGGGCAGGAGAGGAGCTCGGGCAGCCAAAACAGAGGACTGCAGAGCCCCACTAATGCCCCCCACCCGAAGACGAGTCTCCTCAGCACGTAGCTCCGGCATCGCCTTATTGAGAGACGGGCGAGGTCGGCGGGCCAGGAGCTGGGACCTGACAACCTCAAACTCGGGACGCAGTCGGGAGAAGAACTCGTGGAGGCGCAGAGTGTCCCCGATGACGAGCACAACACTAACAAGTGTCACCAGCACAGAACTCCGCACCCAAGACATCTAGACGATGCCAGATGGCGGATATCTGACAGTGGAACTCCTCCACGGTAGAGTCATGCTAACGGAGCGACTGGGCCTCCTCCACCACCGCGAGATACAACGCCTTGTTACGAATCTCGTAACTGCGGCGTAGTTGAGCCCACATCAAGTGAGAGGTGGAGAAACCACGGAGGGACAAAGAGATGTCAACCTCCATGCTCGCAAGAAGGATAGCCTTGGCACATGCCTCCTCACACAACCAGCTCGCCAGTGTATCAAGAGCTGACTGGTAGGCTTCCATGTGAGCCTCAAATGCTTCAAGAAGAGGCTTCTTGACCGCATCATCTGCATCAGGCGCATAGGTGGGTGGATTGGGAAGAAGTGGTGTGGATGGACAGGGCAGCTGCCCGCCCATGTGTACCTCCATGTGAAAAGCGAACTCACTCCAATTTGTGCCATTGAAGATGACAGGGCAGCGAGGAACAAGAATGGTACCCGGCATGCCAAGGGATGCCATGCAAGCAGCCATGTCCAGCGCTCTGTCCTTTTTTTTTTTTTTTTTTTTTTTTTTTCCTTTTTTTCTTTTTCTTTTTTTTACCAGAGGAAGTACAGAGGGAGGGAGGGAGAGTAGAGCGCAGAGCGGAGGGAGGGAGAGCAGAGCAGAGCTCTGAAGGGAGGGAGAGCGGAGCGGAGCGGAGCCGCGGGCTGCCGCGTTGGGACGCGGGAGGCCGCGCCGGGCCGCAGGACGGCGGGGACGGGAGCGGCAGCGACGCGGGCGGCCGCGTCGGGGACAGCGGTGACGCGGACGGCCGCGGTGGAGATGGCTTCGCCGGGTGATAGTGGTGGCTCACCGGCGTCTCGCCGGTGGCACGACGGCGACAGCGGGACGGTGAACCCTAAACCTAGGCTCTGTTACCATGATAGAAATGACCATCTCTCTGTATTACCATGCCCAAAGGGGCAGATATGGTGATGTACAAAGTGCAGGTAGCAACCTACAGTGGTGAGTAATTACAAGAGGTGTATATACATCTAACACGTCTCAACGTTGGGCACGGCGTCCAGGCCATCCGGTACAGGGGCAGCCTCCTCGCTGTCCGCATCTGTGATAGCAGCCGCAACAACCATGCCACTGCCCTCTAGTCCAGCACCGCACAGGAGTACCGATCAACCAGATTCGTTTCCCACATTCACCGTCGCCCCTGCCAACGTTCTCCTCCATCATGCAGCACTGCCTAATGGCACCGTCTGCCCCCATGATCATTTCTGCAGAGGGCTCCCACTCTCTGCCTGAACAGGAGGGTTTTACCGTACCACGCTATCACAAGCTCACGTTCCCCACCTTCGATGATAGAGAGGATCTGCCTGGTTGGCTAAACAAATGTGAGCAGTTCTTTCGGGGACAGCAGACACGGGAGGTGGACTAGGTTTGGCTGGCCTCCTACCACCTCACTGGCGTAGCCCAACAGTGGTACTTGGTCCTTGAAAACAACATCGGATGACCACCGTGGGAGGAATTCCCCAGCTTCTGCCAGCAGCGCTTTGGCCCAGCCCTTAGCACAAACCACCTGGCCGACTTGGCCCGGCTTCCGTTCACAACGTCGGTGGACGCATACATGGATGCGTTCCAAGCCCGCGCCGCTCACGCAGGCACGTTGTCCACGCTGCAGAAGGCACATCTCTTCACTGGCGGCCTACCAGACCATCTCCGCGTCGACATCGAACTTCATGATCCACAAGACCTCCAGCATGCCATGCGACTAGCACAGGCATACGAGAGGCGCAACACACCACCACTGGTCGCGCTGCCAGCACCACCACCACACGGGCGGTGCGCCGCCCACAGCAACACTGCTGACACCTTCGACGTCTGGCGGATCGTCTAGTGCAGCGCCATCTTCGTCCACTCCGTAGCATGCTTTCAAGCGCCTCACCCCCGAAGAGATGGTCAAAAGGCGCAAGATGGGCCTCTGCTACAACTGTGATGACCCGTATGTCCGCAGGCACAAGTGCACCCGACTCTTCTACTTCAAGGCATCCGACTATATTGTGGAGGAGCCCGACGACACTGGGGAGCCGAATGCAGCAACCTGCCCATAGTTCGACCCGGAGACACCTATGATCTCCCTGAAAGCAATCACGAGGATTCGAACAGAGGACACGATACAACTCTGGGTTCAGCTCGGTGCCCACGAGTTCACGACGCTGTTGGACTCTGGCTCGACGCATAACTTCATCAGCATGTCTGTGGCACGACGCGCGGGCTTACGATTCCACAGCAGCGACGATGCCCATGTCGTGGTCTGCCGCGGTCTCGCCCGCGACGTCGACATCCAAATTGGGGAGGAATCCTTCACCATCGACTGCTACTCCATCCCGCTCGACTCCTATGATATGGTTCTCGGCATCGCCTAGCCACGCACTCTTGGCCCCATCCTATGGGACTTCGATGACCTCTGCATTGCGTTCAACTACCATGGGCACCCGGTGTTGTAGAAAGGGATCGGATCCACGCGAACCGACATTCCCCCAATCGGATGTCTCCATGCTGGCCTCTTGCTACCAGCCAAGGGGTCAGAACCCGCACTGCTCGAGCGACTTCTGGACTCCTATGCCAACGTCTTCGCAACTCCAACAAGACTGCCCCCGGCTCGGCCATGTGACCACCGGATCCATCTCAAGCCGGGCACGGTCCCCATTGCCGTGCGACCATACCGCTACCCCCGGCTCCAGAAAGACGAATTGGAATGCCAATATGAAGAGATGCTTCGCCAAGGCACCATTCGCGCCAGCACATCACCGTTCTCTGTGTCGCTGCTACTCGTCAAGAAGCATGATGGATCATGGCGTTTCTGTGTGGACTATCACGCACTCAACACGGCCACGATGAAGGATAAGTTTCCCATCCTGGTCGTCGAGGAGCTACTGGATGAGCTCCATGGGGCCAAATTCTTCACGAAGTTCGACCTCCGCTCAGGGTATCACCAAGTACGCGTACACCCCGAGGATGTGGCTAAGACAGCATTCCGAACCCACCATGGCCTCTTCGAGTTCTTGGTCATGCCCTTTGGACTGTCCAATGTACCATCAACGTTCCAGGCGCTCATGAACTTAGTCCTCAAGTCATTCCTGCGCCGCTGCGTATTGGTGTTCTTCGACGACATCCTTGTCTACAGCTTGACATGGACCGAGCATTTGCAGCAACTGCGCGCCGTCCTCGACACCATGCGTACGCATCAGCTCCACTTGAAGCGGACCAAGTGCTCCGTCGCCACATCCTTAGTCCAGTACTTGGGCCACGTCATCTCCCAGGCAGGCGTCGCCATGGACAAATCCAAGGTGGCGGCTGTCCAGTCCTGGCCGCAGTCGTGGTCCATCCGTGGCCTCCGGGGATTTCTAGGCTTGGCTGGATACTACAGGCGATTCATCAAAGAGTATGGCTGCATTGCTGCCCCGCTGACGAGTCTTCTACGGAAAGATGCCTTCCAATGGACAACGGCCGCCGACATTGCTTTTGCAGCCCTGAAGGCAGCACTCTCCACATCGCTCGTTCTCCACTTGCCAGACTTCAGCCGGGAGTTCATCGTCGATTGCGACGCATCGGGCTCAGGTTTTGGCACCGTGTTGCATCAGGGAGACGACCCCATCGCCTTCTCCAGCAGGTCGTTTGCAGCACGACATCTCAAAGTGGCTGCCATTGATCGACCTTGCTCAGGCCGTGCGCCATTGGCGCCCCTACGTCTGGGGGTGCACGTTTGCTGTCTGCACCGACCACTACGCGTTGAACTTCCTCCTCGATCAGCGCCTATCCACAATTCCGCAGCATCACTGGATCAGTAAGCTGATTGGCTATGGTTTCAGGGTTGAGTACAGGCCTGGGCGCTTCAATGTCGTAGCAGACGCCCTGTCTCGCCGCGATGGCGACGCACCACTGCTGGCTGAACTGCCCAGCTCCGAGAAGGCCCTGGCAGTAGTCTCCGTCACCACGCTCTGGTTGTTCAATGACATCCTCCAAGAGCTAGTTGCGACGAGCGAACTGCGAGATCGTTGCACCACCGCCGCGTTAGGTGCACACGGGGCTGATTGCCGCTTTCAGGACGGTCTCCTGCGACACAAGGGGCGGGTATTCGTGCCCGCGTCCTCGGCTATCCTCGACGACGTACTGCAGCTTGCCCACACAGACGCTCATTAAGGCATCCAGAAGACCTTGCAGCGACTCCGAACCGAGTTCTTCGTGGAGCAAGATCACCGCGTCGTCCGAGACTACGTACGCGCACGCTCGACGTGCTAGCGGAACAAGACAGAGACTTTACACCCCGCTGGCCTTCTTCAACCCCTACTCGTGTCGTCCCGTGTCTGGGCAGACATAGCCATGGACTTCATCCAGACGCTGCCCAAGGTCCATGGCAAGAGCGTCATTCTCACCGTCGTCGACCGATTCTCCAAGTATGCGCACTTCATCCCGCTGGGTCACCCGTACACAACGTCCGTGCGCCTTCTTCCATGACATCGTGCGGCTTCACGGCTTCCCTGACTCCACCGTCAGTGACCGGGACCCGTCTTCACGGGGAATGTGAGGTGGGACTTGTTCCGCCAAGCAGGGCATCCAACTTTGTATGAGCATAGCTTTTCACCCATAGACGGATGGACAGTCAAAAGCGGTGAACAAGACGATCGTCATGTACCTATGGTGCCTCACTGGCAACCGTCCACGAGATTGGCTTGGCTGGCTCCCTTGGGCGGAATTTTGCTACAACACCTCCTACCACTTTGCACTCCGAACGTCGCCGTTTACGGTCGTTTACGGCCGCAGTCCACCGGAGCTACTGCCTTATACAGCCGGACAGGCCAAGACCGACGCCATCGACGCACTCCTCTCCGACCAAGACGAATTCCTTGTTGAGGTGTGCACCCGGCTGCTGCAGACCCAGGAACATGCGCGCAGATTCTACGACGCCCACCACCGTGCACTGGAGTTCGCGGTTGGAGATTGGGTGTTGCTGCGTCTTCTCAACCGGCCTACTCAGACTCTGCTACCCGGCAGCAGCCGTGGCAAGCTAGGACCAAAGTATGCTGGTCCGTTCTTGGTACTGGAACGGGTTGGTGAGGTGGCATACCGTCTCCATCTGCCGGATGATGCCCGGATCCATGATGTGTTTCATGTATGCGTGCTCAAGCCTTTTCGAGGTACACCTCCCGCTTCGGTCCTTGCCCTACCACCGCTGCGCCATGGTCGTCCTCTGCTCAGGCCGGAGCGTGTTCTCTGCTCAAGGCTCAGCCGCGGCGAGTGGTCCATTTTGGTTCAATGGGAATACTTGCCAACATCAGACGCCACTTGGGAGTCCGTCAACGAGTTCCGCGTCGCCTACCCATCATTTCAGCTCAAGGACGAGTTGTTTGCGAAGGAGGGGAGAGATGTTATGGTCGGTAAGGTGTATGAAAGGAAGAATAGAGGTCCAGAGGCGTGAGTTAGGAGTCAAGTTGGTTAGTAGAGTCCTTTTCTCATTCAGTTTGTTAGCAGATTAGATTTGGATCCAGTTTGTTAGCAGATTAGAGTTTGTTAGCTTTAATATTCCATATTATTGGCAATAGGTTGTTAGAGGTATTTGTATAAGTGGAACTCTATGATAATGAAAGGATTAGCCTGGGATTGAGATATATCTCCCCCTAGGCGCCTATCTCCTCATTCCCATCTAGACCCTCGCCCCTCTCCCTCGCGACGGCGCCCCCTGTCTGCCGACGCGACACCAGAGCTTGACCCCGGTCCCCCCTACTTCCTACACAGTAAGAAGAGCCGTAACACCAAGAGTCTCATCGAAGGAGGATACTGGATTGTTGCTTTGGATTGTGGGAACGTGCAGTAGAATTTCCTAGAAGCGAACTTGTTTGGATTGGATTCTGGCTTCTTATTATTGGATTGTAAAATCCTATGCTGATCCAAACGGCCACTTAGCATGTTTTGATCAAAGATGTAGTTGGATGGGATGGATTCATAGGTCCTTCTGTTTGGTTGAGGGGATGAGACTGTCTATGTTTTCGGTTTGGTAGTAGGGATAAAGGGATATGGGATGGACGTCATATTTGACACTGTTAGCCACTATTCAGTGGGAACTGCGCATTAATCTCTTTTTGTATATAAAAATTCTTCCTCTTGACTTCCACGGCCTGAGCAGAGTTGCGGCTGTTGCTGCACGCCCCATATTGCCGCTGCGTTTTAAACCCTGCATTGCTGATGTGCTTTATGCCCTGCACGTGAGCTCACACCTGCAAATGACCTCGCGACCACGCCCCATGCCCCATGCGTGAGCTCGCGACAGCACCAGCAAGCGCCCCCCCCCCCCCCCCGCGCGGACGCCCTGGGAGTGGACATGCGAGCTCGTCAGGCTCTGACTGCCAGGGATCTTGGCCGTTGCAAGCTTGATTGCCACCATGAAGTCCAGCATCTCCAGCCACCGGGGGCGGAAGAGGGCAGCGCCAGCGATGAGGTCAGCCCCCATGTTGAAGAGGAGCGGCGGCGGCTCTAGAGAGCTTGTTGGCCATGCAGAGGAAGAGGTGGATGCAAATGGCGCCTAACATCGTGAACAGGCCCTGTCAAATTATAGACCTGGAGCGAAGCTATAGCGATGGCCTCTTTAATACAACTCTTATAATATAATAACGATTCTAATATGTGTAATGTATAAAACATATTATTATGAAACAAGGTACACATCTTATCTCACCTTCAAAATTTCTTCTAAAATTTATGGCTGCGAAGTCATTGATGATAGCCTCAATATCAATTGTATCTAATAATTTCTTCTCAATGCATAAAGTTGCCAAACCATTTAATCTTTCTTGGGACATTACAACCCTCAAATAATTCTTCAATAATTTCAGTTTTGATAACTTAAAAAACACAAAGAAGAATTATTTGACAGTGGACATTACAGACCTCAAATTATTGAAGAATTATTTGACCTGTAAAGCTTTGATAAAGAAAGCCTAAATCTGCTTTTCAATGAACTAATTGCCATATCAACCATAACAAAGAAAAGTAACTAACTTCAAAATCCTTCTCAGCTTGCAAAATAACTTCATTGCAGTCAGTTTAATCAAATTGTTTCTTCCTAATAGAACGCACTTTACTGGAAAGGATGCCTCTACACCTATTTCAAGTGCAATTTCTGTGGTAGCAACCACACTATCAGCAAACTCAGGATTTCTGAAAGTAATTCACCATACCTTCTATATGCTGCAAGGTAGAATCAATGGACATGGATGGTGATTGAAACTTCTTACTGACAATATTTATAGTATATAAAATGCCATGCCAAAGTATGAACTCAAAGCTGTCAAGCACGTCATATAATTTTTTTGCATCTCTTTTCGTTTGGTTTAGTATCTCCATCCTCACTTAGCCACAACAAAGTTTACCTTAGTTGAGGAGCATGATATCTAATTGCTTAGACATTTTTGATGTGACTCTCCCAACGACTATTGCTCAATGATTTCGCAGTCAAATCTTGAACATGTTCAAGTAAAACATTCTATCTTTTGGTAGAACCTAAAAATAATACATATATTCTCTACACAATTCCAAAGAATGAAATAGCTTTAGTTCATGATTTAGCCATATCACAAAGAGTGAGATTAAGATTGGCATGCACATGACATATACAAAGCTCTTCGATGTCATGTGGGGCTGCCCCTACGCTAGGAAACGGCGCGCCCAGGACTCCCGCCAGGCTGCGGAACGCGCAGTAGCAGAGTCCGCAGGCGCGGCGCATGCCTGAGTTGGCAAGTGATCAGATCAACGCATTAGGGGCTAGTTGGTTACGGTATGCATTAGATTAGGAGCAATTAGCTCTAGTTGGTTACGTCTGTACGACTTATATATTCCTATACCATGAACATTTGAGGTTTAAGCAAAGTATTATTATCTAATCTCTCTTCTTTCTCTAACGGCCTAGGTGCTGAGGGGCAAAACCTCGCCCTAGTCATGGGTCATGGCTACGAGCTACATAGCCGGGGTCCTGCGACCATTGGGCTTGACGCCCTTGACAACCTGGTATCGCGTTCCAGGCCTTCCTCGCCTCGCCGTTCCAGCTCGCCACTGTTGCCGTCCCATTCAACCTCTGCTCCACCCACTCCATGCCGCACCGCCGCAATGGGAGACAAGGACGCCACCCTTCAGACCACTCTGGACGCCCTGGCCGCCTCCCTCAAGTCTCTGCAGGCCTCGGTTGAGGCCAACTCGCAGGCGATCCAGCGACTGAGCGCTGCCAAGCCGCTACTATCGTCGTCGTCAGGCACCAACTTCGGCTCTACCAAACACGATCAGGATCGACCGCCACGTTTCCAAAAACTAGATTTCTCGCGGTATGACGACAAATCCGATCCCCTCATATTCATTAACCGCTGCGAGTCTTACATTCTTACTTTCAGCGGCAGCGCATCATATGGAGGAGGAGAAGGTCTGGATGGCCTCCTATAACCTAGAGGAGGGTGCCCAAATGTGGTACATCTAGGTCCAACAGGACAAGGGATCCCTTCATGGCGTTGCTTCAAGGACCTGTTGCATCTCCGCTACGGGCCGCCATTGCGTTCAATTCCCTATACGAACTGGCCGATTGCAGGCGCACCAGCACCATCACAGAGTACCAGGATCACTTCCAAGCGCTCCATCCCTAGGCAGGGCCCCTTGACGAGGCGTAGCGCGCTCAGCTCTTCACCGGAGGCCTCCTCCCGCCCCTCAGCCTCGACGTTGAGGTCCACCCTTGCCGGGGCTATGAGCCTGGCGCGCAAGCTCGAGCTCCGGGAGCAGTACACGACACCCCAGCCACGCGCAGTGTCCCATGGACTTCTTCCTCCGCCTGCGCCGCGCCTCGCACTATCGGCGACGCCCGCGACCACTTAACCGGCTCTGGCCAGTCATTGTGGAGGGCCGGCTGGTTCGACGCCTCACCCAGGCCGAGCAGGAAGAGCGCCGCTGCCTGGGCCTTTGCTATAATTGTGATGAGAAGTTTGGGTGCGGCCACAATCGTGTCTGTAAGCGGCTTTTCCTTGCCTGAGTTGGCAAGTGATCAGATCAATGCATTAGGGGCTAGTTGGTTACGTTTGTGCTCTAGTTGGTTACGTCCGTACGCATTAGATTAGGAGCAATTAGCTCTAATTGGTTACGTCTGTACGACTTATATATTCTTGTACCGTGAACACTTGAGGTTTAAGCAAAGTATTATCATCTAATCTCTCTTCTTCTTTCTCTATCGGCCTAGGCGCTGAAGGGCAAAACCTCGCCCTAGTCACGGGTTACGGCTATGAGCTACGTAGCCGGGGAGCAACTCTTGGGCTCGATGCCCTTGACATTCGATTTATATCAAGAAAACAACTTTGTACATTCATATTAGAGCCATTGTCATAACCTTGACCTCTAATATCATCAATATTTAGACCAAATGACTTGATGGAGTCAACCAATGCATTGAAAAGCCCCGAGCCCGATGTGTCATACACCTTTAAGAAACCAAGAAAGTACTCCCTAGTTTCCCATCAGACATATCAACACATCGAACCAACAAACTCATTTGCTCTTGGTGACTCACATCTGGGTACAATCAAGGATAACTGAGAAATATTAGGCCTCTTTAACAATCTTTATGATGGAGTTTGTAATGCTAGAAGCCATAAGAGAAATCAACTCATTCTGAATTTTGTGACTAAGATAATGATATTGCAGCTCTTTGTTTTGAATGCGTCTAAGGTGGTCTTGCATTACCATGTCAAATTCAGCAACCATCTCACAACAAGCTATGAAATTTCCATTCACATCATTGTAAAGTTGGTCACTAGATCCTCTAAAAGGTAAACTGTGTTTACCAAGAAATTTCACAATGGCAACAATTCTTAGTAGAACTAGCCTTATGCGTTCTTTCTCCTTTGTGATTTGATGTTGCAATTCCTTATCAATTGTTTCATGTTTGCTTAATATAACTCTCAATTCATTCCAAGAGTTCATGTTGGTCATATGATCCATGCTAACTTCGTGCTCTTTTAGTCTCTCGCTAACATGGCTCCAATCTCTAAACCCATCATGCCCCAATGAACTCTTGCGGTTGCTAGAACCAAACAACTTACAACAAAAGCAAAATACTTTGTCAACACTTTTTGAATAGACCAACCATTTCCTGTCACGTTCCTCTGCGTTGCTCATTCTTCTAGAATAATGAGTGTATGCAAAACGTCTTGATCTGGCATCCATAGGAAACACAATATTTTCTTCTCTAATAGGCCCTTTCTCCACTAATATGTTCCTTGCTTTGCTATCAAATTTATCCCAATTTACTGGATCATACATACAATAGTAAAAACTTTTTCTTTGTCAACACGAGTAGATTCCGTCGTTGGAGAATTAAATATGGGCTCATGATCACTCACATCATTATCATCCATGCCAACGTTATCTTCTATAGGGCTTTAATCTTCTGGATGTGTATTTTGTTCTTCCGCAGGAACTATTGCCCACTCATCTCGATTTGTTGTAGTGCTTGTATTGCTCTTAAAAAATTATCAATAGCTCCTCTTCGTGATTCTATCAAGCCTTCTATCCTTCTCTTCTTTTTTCTTTTCTCACTTCCAGAAGCATGTTTTTTAGGCAACATCACTGTAAATTTAGAAAAGTAGTGCGTAATTAAATCAAATTATGCCATACTAAATTCAACATGATTGCTCCACCATAATTTTTTTTGCGAGCAGATTGCTGCACCATAATAGGATTCCTAAATCGCAAATCTAAAGAAGTCAAGAATGAAGTTTGGGGACAAGAGAAAATATTGATTAGGGCCAATTGATTACCTCTGTATACAGCTGAGCAGAAACACAAGGCGGAGGCCGCTCACACTAGCACTGGAGTCGCGAAATTGCGAAGATCACCAAGGCGCCAGATCATTGATCGCCCACTCGGCACTCGTCGCTGCTGCGGGGCGGAAGGGTACGGGAGTCAAGTCGCGGACGCAAGGGCAGCCAAATCGACATAGAGTCGCATGAATGTACGATGCCCTCCGCCCCTCCGGGAATAGCCATGGAGCTGTATGTTTTTTTATTGGGTTGAATACAATACGAGTACTTAAGGATTTGGGGATGCCCCCTGGCCTCAAGGGCCCAGTGCAGCAGCACGGCTCGAATCCCCATGGACGGGCCGGCCCTGAATAAACAGAGAAGATTCCACTAGGATTATTCCAACCGCAATGTCTCTCAACCAAACACTTTAAGGGCCTATTTGAAACGGAGGATTTTTTACTCTTCCTGTACTTTTTCCTGTGAAAATGAACCGATTCCTGTAAAATTCCTACGCAATTCCTGTGTTCCAAACTGGCCCTAAAAAATGGACCCCTATCCCTCTTGGTCCTTGAAGCCAAACACATGCTTAGAGCATGTTTGGGTACAAGAGCTAATTGCTAGCTAACTAAAAATTGGTTTTAGTGCATCCAAACAGGAGGGCTAATAGGTGAGCTAATTTTTTAGCCAAGCCTTCAACTAGTTGTTTGCCAACTGGCTGCTAGCTAAAAAAAATGGACCGGCAGGGGAAGACCATCCCCATGCCTTTTTGCACTAAGAAAGAAATCTAGGCAAGCCGGCACAGAAAACTCCCGAACCCTGGCTTCACCCTATAGGGCCTCACCATAACCTGGGGCAACCACTGCAACTACCCCGTGGTAGGAAGGCCAAACCAAGCACAGGTGCCACAAGCCAGCGCCCTGCCACTATTTTTTTGGGTTGCTGATGAAGGGATTATTTTTGCTGCCACCAGGATTTAAACCCAGGTTGATGTCTCCTTTGGTTGTCTTTCTAATAAACTCCACTGTCTTTAATGTTGTTTCATCTTCATATCTTCTGGCATAGTACGATTACTATTACTGAATATTTTTGCAGAAATATAGTTTAGGAAGTTGCCAACATCCTTAATCCAATTGAGATCTGTCACCGGCCTAAATATGGGCTGCCAATCCTGGTCAAACGGATCCTAGGTTGGGGCCCAGGCCAGCCATGCCCTGGTCCTCCACGTTGCCAGGGGCACACAAGGCGTGACAAGGGTGGGGCGGCTCACCACCGCGCTATCAGCCCCCGCCCACCAGGGGAGCCCAAATTAGAAAAAAGGCTAGGAGATTTGGTAAATTAGGAAAAAGAATAGGAAAAGGAGCAATATAATTTGTTTAGGAAGTAAGATTAAGAAGGACGACTCCTCTAGTTTGCTTAGGGTCCAAGTCCACTAGTGACTATAAATATAGAAGCAATGTAACCGTGTCAATCTAAACAGAAACAGAGCGGCAGCTCTTCCCCTATCTTTCCTCTCTGCGCCTGCCTCTCTCTCCTGTGCCGCATGCCCAAGCCACGGCCAGCCCTAACATGCCATTGCCTGCTGCCCTAGCCGCCGTGGGCAGCAACCCCCCCCCCCCCCCCCCCCCCCCCCCCCCCCCCCCCCCGCCCCGCCCCCGCCCCCCAGAAAAAGTAGGACCTTGACAGATTTAATCAGAATATAATCCCTTCAATGATTTCTTAAATCAACCAGAGCCTAGCATGTTAGGAACTGATCCCAACTCCATTGTGGGTGTGGATGTGTCTGCCCAGGCCACCCAAGTTCAAGAGTGTTATTTTGGTGCTATTTGGCCATTTCTGAACATATATTTGTGAAGGCATATATCATTTATGAACGTGATCGAAATACTTCATCGGAAATGTAATATTTAAAGTTCAGAGATAAGCCTCCCTTAGTTGCTTAAAGGAAGTAGAACCGGGTCCTTCGATCTTTCCAAGTTCATTGTTCACGCAATTTATATTTATGTGTGCAGCTCCAGATCAATGACCAACGTTTTGAGGACGCAGAAATAGATGACAAGAACCACAGAAACGGGAACTAGGAACCATGTAGTAATTGCTTCATTGTACATCGGTCATTGATGCAGCATACTTATCTGTAAAGACTTTAGTTTCTCATTTTTGTTAGATCATGTGGAACTTGAAAACATGCTTCGATATCAGCATATGTGATAAAAGGTCGTGCTGCTGGTCAAGAAAAAAAAACGTAGCGTGCTGGAGGAATGGGGACGAGATACTCCGTTTTATGTGTTCGCTTTGTACCGTACCCATTTATGGTCATATGACCACTAACAATTTTAAAACTGTTATTGGTAGGGGGTGCAAATTGATACCCATGCCTGGCTTTGTCCAATTGATAATGGTCGCCTCAAGTTAGAGGTGTAATGGTAACAGTATTTGTGCTCTGAACGAACAAGTTATTTAGGCGTGGCAAGAGTTAATTGGTAATTTGAGTAGGCCGGTAAGACGATAATTTTGCACCATATAATCTCCCCTCATTTGGTCACGTCACCCTGTACAATCTCCCTTCTAAATTTTGTACTGGTATTTTGTACCAAGGATCTTTATCGCGCCATCTAAAAACGGCGCGGACTGCTAATGCTTACACAGCCTTAGTTCCGAAGGCTACCTTCTCGTCCCGTCATCTGCTCTAGCTAGCCGCTCAAATGCCATGTGAGCAGGGCTGAAGGCTACCTTCTCGTCCCGAACCGATGGCTTGCGAATCTTCTCAGGTTGTCAGGCTCATCGTGTTCGCTCCGGCTTGCAAACAAAATTCAAATGTATCGGACCATGTAAAAACGGACTGATAAGGGCGTATTTGGTAATGGGCTGCTAAGGGCATCTTTGGTAGAGTTGTTCTCGATTCTCTCATGAAGTAATTCTAAGGTTGAAAATGATTTTCTTTAATTTTTTAGTATAAACTCTTAAAAACACTATAGAGAATCATTTCATAAAATTAGGAGAAACTACACTTTTTAGCTATCAGTCTCTTACTTCATTTCAGAGTTTGGTAGATAGGGAGTGATTCTCTCCTTTCGTGGAGCGCTCCCAAACACACCCTAATTGTTTATAAAGTCTTTGTTTCCAGGGCTACCTTCTCTCGTTGCCTGCCTGAATTTTCTGTTTTAACCCTTTTTAAAAAGATATTCACAAATACATCCTTGAAAATAATTTTTTTAAATAGACCTTTGGCTCGGCGTGATAGCAATTGGCGTTGAGATTAAGTCTCGACACCATGTGCTTTGGCGCCGAGGTATTTGGCATGGTTGCACGTGTGGTGTTGATATGGTGGTGACATGGCCGAGCTTGGCTTCTGAAAGGATCAAGATGCCCAAGAGGGGGTGAATTGGGTTTATTTCAAATTTCTAAATCAAATATGAAATTCTAAACAAATGTCAATCGCCCCGTGCCTAGCGTTTGTGTGCCTTAGACTATGAAAGCGGTAGCAAGGCAAGGAAAGTAAAAACACTCTACACAATTCTAGTATGAATTAAAGAACAAGTGCGGAATGTAATGCGGTATGAAAGAGCTAGGGATAGAGATTCTTGACACGGCGATGTTTTGCCGAGGTATCGAGGAGTCGACACTCCCCCCTAGTCCTCGTTGGAGCATCTCGCAAGGTATTTCTCCCCCTCAATCCCGTGCAAGGGATGAGTGCTCTCTACGGGCTGGTTCTTCGCCACTCCGGCTCGGTGAACCGCCCACAACCGATGCACAAGTCGATGGAGAAGGGCCGCCGACAATCCTTCGACGATCACCTTCCTCCGAGCACCACCGGATCGTCTAGGTGATGTCGAACGCCAAGAGTAACAAGCCTTGATCTTCACTTGACTCAATCAAGCCTCACAGCTCGAGTGGATGCACACTTGATCTCTTGGATGAACTAGGGAGAGAGAAGTTGATGGATGGATTCGCAAATCACTCTCTCTCTCTAGGGCTCTTGCTCTCTTCCCAACCTTCTCAAGGAACTCAGCAACTGAAATGCGCAAAGGCAGGGGGAAGGCAAGGGATGGGGTATAAATACCCCCTCACACAACTCAGCCTCGGGCAGGAAAACTAACACTTTGAGTTAGCGACGGACGCTCCGTCGCCCTGCCCAACGGCTAGTTGTTGTTCATTTGAAAAATGAACAGGCGACGGACGCTTCATCGCTTTGCGACGGACGCTGCGGTGGAGTAGAAGAATCAATCACCAAGGCGGCGACCTTCTCATCTTCACTCTCACTATCGGAGGGACACTTGAATCTTCAATGTCGGTGAGCCAATCTCCAACAATGTAAGCCTTTCCATCCTTCTTCTTCTTGTGGAAGTCGAAGTTCTTCTTCTTCTTGTAAGGCTTGTCTTGCTTCTTGTCATCATCGCTTGAATCATCTTGTGCATCCTTCTTGTTCTTGTAGTTCTTGAACTTGTATTTCTTCTCTTCGGTGCATGTATGAGCTAGATGACCAAGAATCCCACAATTGTAGCACTTTATTTGTGAGATGGGCTTCCTTGAAGAGCTTGTGAAGAATTTCTTCTTCTTTGAATCAAACTTGACTTCATTCTTGTTTAGCCTCTTCAACATCTTGGTGGTCTTCTTCACCATGAGAGCGATGTTGTCTTCATCTTCATCATCACTTGAGTCCTCAACCACCAATTGGATTTTGCACTTCTCTTTGGTGGAAGCCTTGAGGTCCAAGTCTTTCTTCTCCTCTTTCTCTTTGTCTTTCTTCTTGGAGGAGGATGAAGAACCGCCATCAATGATCTTCATGTACATCTCATGAGCATTGATCTTGCCCAACACTTGTGTCGGTGTTGATGCGGAGAGATCCCCTTGGTGAAGAACGGTGATGATGTGACCATACTTGTCAATTGGCAAGACACAAAGTATCTTGCGCACCACATCGGCGGGTTGCATTTGGGTGAGCCCAAGGCCATTCAACTCCTCTACAAGAATATTAAGACGTGAGTACATCTCATTAGCATTCTCATTAGCAAGCATAGCAAAGGAGTTCAACTTAGCCATGACCAAATGGTAGCGTTCCTCACGCTCACATTTGGTCCCTTCGTGTAGCGCACAAATGTTTGTCGAAACATCGTATGCGGTTTTGCAATTCTGCACACGGTTGAACACATCCTTGCCAATGCCACGGAAAAGAATGTTCCTTGCCTTGGCATTGTTCTTCTCAAAGAAGGGATCCTCTGCGAACACGGTTCCACCAATGGTGGCGGCTTTGTGCACACCGATATCCACGGCCTCAAGGTAGGCCTCCATCCGCACTTTCCAATAAGGAAAATCATCCCCATCAAACATGTTAGCAAATCTCCATTTTTTGATGGAACGGATTTCTCCTATTGGAAGGTGCGCATGTCCGCTTACCTCCAAGGAGTCGATTCAAACATTTGGGAGATTTGTGAGAATGAGGGCTATTGTGTTCTTGCTTTACGTGTTTCCCAACTCGAGAACAACCAACATGCTTCAAACAGCAAGGCCCGTAGCATCCTCTTCTCGAGTTTGTGTCCCATGGAGTTTGAGCGAGTCTCGAATCTCACTACGGCGCGAGAGATCTGGCAAACACTTGTGAGATATCATGAGGGTAATCCTCAGATCAAGTCCAGACTCTTCGACACATACCGTAGGGAGTACGAGAACTTCGTACAGTTGGCCGATGAATCTGTTGATGGGATTTTCACTCGCTTCCAATCTATCGTCAACAAGATGCGCGCTAATCGGGCCAACTTACCCAATGATGATCATGAGATGGATATCAAGCTTTTGCATGCTCTTGATCGGAGGGTGTGGGAGATGAAGGTGGCTGTCATTCAGGAGTCACCGGGCTATGATGCCCTCACTGTGGACGAGCTATTCAGCAAGCTCAAGTCCTCAGAGATTGACCACCAGACCCGGGGCAAGCTTGAGAACCCATCGAACCCATCCATGGCGTTGGTTTCCGACCCCGACGGTGTGTCTTCTTCCTCTAACCCTTCACAAGCTTTGTTCACTCTTTCGTCTTTGATCTCTATGACAGAGGAACAAGTTGAGGCTCTTGGAGATGACGAGTTGGCTTTGGTCATCACTAGGTTCTCCCGGTTTCACAACAACCACTTGAACCGACGACGTGGTGGCTCGGCCAAGGGGTGCTACCGTTGTGGTGATGAGGATCACTTCATCGCAAACTGCCCCAAGAAAGCTGTAGGTGACTTCACCAAGCGCAAGGACAAGCGCAAGCACCAGCTCGGCGACAAACACAAGGCCGAAGGTGGCCACAACCGGAGATCCACCAAGAAGGTGCTCGATAAGGTGAAGGCCAACCACCGAGCCTTCCTCGCCTCCCTCAGCGACATTGAGTGCTCCACCGATGGAGGCTCTTCTTCGAGCGACGATGATGAGTCAAAGGGGAAGGTTGAGGACAAGCTCAACGGCCTATGCTTCTACGCCGACGCCAAGCATGGTGGCTTTTGTACCATGGCGATTGAAGCAAGCGAGCGCGAGCGGAAGGACGACTCTGACTATGACTCCAACACACCCGAGGTGACACCCACCATCAAGTCTCTCTCTTCTGAGGTTGAGTCCTTGAATGTCACATTGCTTAGTCAGGATGCTTTGCTCAAGCGCGCGGCTCATGAGAGAAACGAGTTTAAGGTTAAGTATCTGAAAGCAGTAGGGAGCTCGAGTTTGCTAGATCTTCTGTGGTGGTTACCGAGGAGGTAGAGTATGATACTTGTGCTGTTCACATGTCTAGTCTTGTCACTCTCCAGGACAAGTATAGCACTCTACTCGAGGAGCATAGTGACCTAAAGGCTAGGCCTAGCTTACTTGGTGTGTGCAAGTCTTTCTTAGGCTTGCATTCTGAGCTGGCACAGAAGGATGCTAGGATTGTTGTGGTAGAGAAGGCAATCTCAGATAGCACCCAAGAGTTGGATCATGTTGAGGCTTTGGAGCTTGAGATCGCGTCGTGCAGACACGACAAGGCGCGTACCGAGGAGGACAACACATACCTTCAGTCAGTCTTGAGTCGGGTGTCTTGCTGAGAGCCGTAGTTGGGCATGTTGCTTAGCCAATGTAGGCGGGCTGGCAGCATGGGAGTAGGCTTTGCTATAGGTGGGAAGGATGATAGCTTGTTTGGTAAGATCGGTGAGTGCAGTGGTTTGAGCGAGAGTGCGAAACCCAACACAACTCCCAAGTTACCAAGTTCACCCCACCTAAGCCTACCGAGACACTTGTGAGAGATGGCGTGTTTGAGGAACCACCCAATGCCACTCCACAAAAGCAAGTGTGGATTCCAAAACTGAAATACCTTCAGAACCCACTTGACACTTTGCCCAACATCTATAGTGATCCCCTTCCTAAGAAAGAGAGAGCCACCCAACCCAACAAGAGAGTGCCTACCAAGAGTGCGGTGATGTACCATTGTGAGTATTGTGAGCGGGATGGGCACTTGGCTGAGTTTTGCTTTAGGAGGAAGAGAGATGAAAGGCGGCAGGTTGAGATGAACAACCGGGACATGTACCACCCATTGGTTGGGGTGCGTGGACCGAAAGTTCAGAGGCGCACTACTAGGCCTAGAGGTGCAATGCCTCAAGGTGCTAAGCCTCAGGAGGTGAGACCACGAGTTGGCCATGACCGGCGAGGTACCGGTCGTGAGCCATATGGCTATGGACCTCGTGGCAGTGGCTTCACTCCTCCCTTCTTTAGCGGACCACCTTTTTCCTATGGTGGTGATCTCTACCCCCCTATGGTAAGGGAGATGTTTGGTATGCCTCCTAACCCTTTCTTTGGGCAAATGAACCAACACTGGTATCCTTCATAGTTTACTAACCCTAGTGTTGCTTCATTTTCTCACCCTATGTCTTTCTATTGATGTAGGAAGGCGGATTGGAGGAGACTTGGCTTGTGGATTCCGGATGTTCACGCCATATGACCGGAAGTGCCAAGTGGTTCTCCGGCCTCGACCCCATGCGCCACACCGAGTACATCACATTTGAGGACAAGAGTAGAGGTAAGGTTGTGTCCCGAGGGTCAATCCGTGTCAACTCGCCTTTTTTCCTAAAAATGTTGCACTAGTTGCAAATTTGCATTTTAATTTCTTGTTGGTTTCGCAACTCTTAGAGGACGGGTTTGAAGTGAATTTCAAAGTTGGCTTTTCTCGGATTCTTGACTCTCGGGGGGATCTTGTTTGCCGGATTATGCCTTTTGGGAAGGTCTTTCGTGCAGATTTTTCTATTTCTTCCGGACCTTCTCGTTGTGTTCTTGCCGGTTCTTCTTCTCATCTTTGGAAGTGGCATAGGAGATTGGGACATCTAAGCTTTGCCTTGCTTGCAAGGCTTAGCTCGATGGACCTTATCCAAGGATTGCCAAAGCTAAAGTTCGAGAAGGACTTGGTTTACCATCCTTGTAGGCATGGCAAGATGGTTGCCGCTTCCCATCCTCTGGTGACGGAGATTATGACCAATCAACCCGGTGAGCTCTTACACATGGACACAGTTGGTCCAGCTCAGGTTAGGTCGGAGGGAGGGAAGTGGTATTTGGTTGTAGTCGTTGATGACTACTCAAGATACTCTTGGGTGTTCTTTTTGGAGAGTAAGGATGAGGCTTTTATGCATGTGCGTGATCTGATTTTGAGGTTGCAAAATGAGCTACCTAAGCATGCCATGAGAGCTATTTGCAGTGACAATGGCACAAAATTTAAGAATGCTCAATTTGCATCTTTTTGCTCTTCTTTGGGTTTGGATCACCAATTTTCCTCTCCTTACACTCAGTAGAATGGCGTTGTTGAGCACAAAAATCGGACCCTTGTTGAGATGGCTAGGACGATGCTCGATGAGCATAGGACTCCTAGGAGGTATTGGGCCGAAGCGATAAATTCTGCTTGCTATGTTTCCAATCACATTTTTCTCCGAGCTTTCAAGAAAAAGACTTCTTATGAGTTGCGATTTGGGAGACCACCAAGGTAAGTCACCTACGGGTGTTTGGGTGCAAGTGTTTCATCCTCAAGAAGGGTAAGTTGGACAAATTTGAGTCATGGTCTTCAGACGGTATATTTCTTGGTTACTCTACTCACTCTCGTGCTCATCGTGCTCTTAACCTTGAAACTAACCGAGTGATGGAGACTTGTGAGATTACCTTCGATGAGACTATGCCTTGTAGTTCCACTGCTTTTGAGCTTGCAGGTGATGATCAGGTGAACGCTAGCATTTTTGTGGAGGAGGAGCAGGATGATGCTGATTGGGGTGATCCCGAGCCGACTCCACCGGCTGCCCCCATCGACCCTGCGACGTCCACTTCGGCTCACGGCCCCGACCTGTCTACTTCCTCTATATGGGGGCCGTTCGAGTAGCTTCCTCAGTCAGTGGCCGTTGCACCTGAGGGAGCTCCAGCTGCTATCGAGGGTGAGGCTTCTTCTTCCAGGCAAGCTGCCCGCTACATCCAGCAGCAGCACCCGCCGGAGAACATCATCGTCGACATTGACCGTCGAGTCACGCGGTCCAGGTCCTATCTCTCTCACATTGATCATTCGGCTTTTCTTGCTTCTTTTGAGCCCCGAGACGTTGAACACGCTTTGATGTATCCGGATTGGGCCAATGCCATGCATTGAGCGAAACCGCGTTTGGGTCTTAATGCCTCCACCACCTAGTTGTCACCCTATAGGTACCAAATGGGTTTTCAAAAATAAACAAAGTGAGGATGGGGTGGTAGTGCGTAACAAAGCTAGGTTGGTAGCACAAGGCTTTTGTCAAAAGGAGGGAATAGATTATGAGGAAACCTTTGCTCCCATAGCTCGTTTAGAAGCAATTAGAATCCTTCTAGCTTTTGCGGCTTCTAAGGGTTTTAATCTATTTCAAAGGACGTTAAAAGTGCTTTCTTAAACGGCTACATAGAGGAGGAAGTGTATGTTAGGCAACCTCCCGGTTTCGAAAATCCCAAGTTTCCAAACCATGTTTTTAAACTTCACAAAACTTTCTATGGTTTGAAACAAGCCCCTAGAGCATGGTATGATAGATTGCGAACGTTTTTGCTTGCTAAGGGTTTTAAAATGGGATCGGTCGATAAAACGCCTTTTGTCCTCAAGCAAGGCAAAGGCACTCTCCTAGTCCAGATTTACGTGGATGATATCATCTTTGGTGGTTCTTCTCATGCTCTTGTTGCCAAGTTTATAGATCTTATGAGCAGGGAATTTGAGATGAGCATGATGGGAGAGTAGACGTTCTTTCTTGGGTTGCAAATCAAGCAAACCCAGGAAGGGACGTTTGTGCACCAAGGCAAGTACACGAAGGATATTTTGAAGAAGTTTGACATGGGTGAGGCAAAGCCTCTTTCGACGCCCATGTCGACTATGACTGCCTTGGACACGGATGAGGAAGGAGAGGCGGTGGATCAGACAGAGTACCAAAGCATGATCGGGTCGCTCTTGTACTTGACAGTGACCCGACCGGACATCCAGCTCGCCGTCTGCTTGTGTGCGCACTTTCAGGCGTCTCCACGCACTTCGCACAAGCAGGCGGTGAAACACATCATGAGGTACTTGCGCTTTACCCCAGAGTTTGGTCTTTGGTTTTCCGCCTCTTCCTCTCTTGTGCTTTGCGCTTATTCTGATGCCGATTTTGCCGGTTGTCGTCTTGATCGAAAGTCCACTTCTGGGACTTGCCAATTTCTCGGGTCTTCTCTTGTGTATTGGTCTTCTCGTAAATATTCTAGCGTGGCTTAGTCGTCCTATGAAGCTGAATACGTTGCCGCCGCTAGCTGTTTTTCGCAGTTGATTTGGATGATTGCAACTTTGAAGGATTTTGGTCTTGAGCTTACTAAAGTGCCTCTGCTTTGTGATAGAACGAGTGCCATTAGTTTGGCCAAAAATCCCATGCTTCATTCTAAGACCAAGCACATTGACATTCATTTTCACTTCTTGAGAGATCACTACGAGAAGGGCGACATTGACCTCTGACATGTCGAAACCCACAACCAGCCTGCAGACATTCTCACAAAACCCTTAGATCAAGCTTCGTTCTCCCGTTTGAGAGGGGAGTTGGGTATTTGCTTCCCTTTTTAGTTGAGGGAAGCTAGTTGTACCATATTCTTCTTCTGATTTTTATTTGATTTTCTTTTGTTTCTTAGTTTGTAAACTTTGCACTTTGCATCTCATTTGCATCTGTGACATAGTTCATTTTCAGCTTCATACCTATAGCTGATATAATGAAACTATGCTCTGTTTGAGGTGCTTTATGTGTCTATGGTGTTGTTAAACTTAGACTCTCTTTGATATCTTGATATACAATAGAGCTAAGTTAGAAAAGCCTTAAAACTGAATTTCATTCTATATGTCACCTCTGAAATGACACTAGCATGTGTAGGCTTTTGAAGATCCCTTTTGGCTGTTTTGTATATAGCTTGTAACTATGGCTCTTCATTGTTTCATTCACTTCCATTGAGCACCATGCTTAAACTTGATCTAAAATGAAGTAGCTCTATGAATAGTGAATTGACAAGATCGAGTTGGGTTTGCATTTGTGTGCACTTCACCGTGTGTTCGAGACTGCTTCCCATGTGGGTTGAACTTGAGCGGTGTCGTGTATGACCGAAACCGGTGTGTTAAGCTCTTTGGCTTCGCCCGGTTGATAAGTGGCTTTACTTTGCTTACAACCACTCGCATACACTTACATTGTGCCTAAAACTGAATTTTACTGCAAAACTCTAAAAAATGAATGTGATTCAGTTTGGGTCTTTGGCTTGTAGTATGATCTTTGCTTGGCATAGTTTTACTCGCTATACATGAGACAACTTTTGAGGTTGATCTTATCTTGTATGCCATGTTTAGTTGTCTTTCAGTGGTGATACCCTTTCTATGCTCACACATGTAATCTTCTCTAAATTGGCTTCTAGAGTGATCTTGAGCTCAACCTGAGTCTTTGTTAAGTACTTGGAGCTTTAGCTTATTCTCACAGGATCACATCACTTAGAGCATCCTTTCATTGTCTTAGCTCTATGTATGAAGCTTTTGCACTCATTTGACATACATGGCTTTTGTGACCGAAATCTTATGTTTTGAGCTTTGATGAGATACATGTGTCAACAAGGGGGAGAAAGATGTGCATTTCACTATATTTTCAGTCATCTACCTTTGAGGGGGAGAAAATGTGCATTTGTGAAAAACTTGCATTTTTGGCTCTTTTCACCCTTCTGTGTATCTTATGAGAGTGTAATTTTGCCCAGGGGGAGCTTTTGCTAGATTTGTTGAGCCTTTGCCTCTTCTGTAGGGTCTAGCTTGTTTTGTTGGCTCCGACAGGTTTTGATTGACGTTTTGAGCTTTGAGAGCTTTGATTGGTATCTTTGGCTTGCTAGCGGTGTTGAGCCCATTTTATGCCTCTTCCTGAGGGCTAGCTTTGATTTGCTTGGTTGCGTCGAGCCGTTGCCCATGTCTTTGGGGACCAGGTTTTGGATGTGTTTTGCTTCTCTCAAGTGACCCTGTTTTGGCTTTGCTTATCTTTTGGTCATTTGGAGAGCTTTACCTTGTGGCTCAAATCTGAAATGCACTTGTGTTGACAATGCACTCATCAAGGGGGAGATTGCGAACACATGGTTGAGATGTGCCCATGAGTTCAGTTTTGTGATGAGTGTTTGATCAACATTTGAGTATTTGATCAACATTTGAGCTGTTTTCACTAACCTTGCTGCGAAAGCAGAAAATGTGTGCCTGTCTATCGGCTTGTGGTGTGTAGGTGCTAGGCCTGGAGACAGTGGTAAATGGCGTGGTGAAGGTTGAGTAGAGGCTTGCCATGCCGATGGACTGAGAGTGGTGAAGGGCGGAAGCGGGGCTCGGACCGATGGACCGGGGCGCCGACGGACTAGCTGTGGTGGCTAGTACTTGGCACCGGCGAGCGCGAGAAGACATGGAGGTAGACCGTGTTGACCAAGTCAAGACGGTGGGCGAGCGAGTCGAGCAGGAGGCTCATGGGGACTCGGAGCCGCACGAGGCGAGGACGAGGTGGCACGTGTCGAGCGGTTTGATGGTTTGGGCCTCAAAACCATCGGTGGACGGTTTCCTTGTTTGGGCCTCAAAACTCAGAATTTGGTGGTTGAGCCTGTTGACGGTCCTTAAATACCAAATCCAACCATCAACTATACAAGGAAAAGGATATATATGAAACCAATAGCTTGAAATAGGGTTTATACTGACAGAATTCCATGAGTTTTGGTGAATGTCTGTTTCTGCAGGGGGATATCAAGAAATAGGTGGAAAGGCCCACATGTAAGGATTACATAGAGATAATTATCATCCATAGAAAAAAGAATACTCTAGAAGGGTCAAGAAGGCATGGGAAGAAACGAGAGGGCCGGCGGGCCTAGGGGCAGGGCGCCCGCCCTACCCCTTGGGGCGGCCGCCCTAGTGCAACAGCCAATCAGGCTCTGCCTCATGGACCCTCTCTCCACCGCCTTTGACATTGCATCTAAGCCCTCCATTAAGGTCGGTTTGATCCGATGGCCGACGTTCATTTGAGGAGGCTATATAAGGAAGGCCCCCTGACCCTGAGGAGAAGACCTAATTTCATTATTCATTATCCATCTCAAGAGGAGAAGTCCCTGATCAAGCCCTAGAGCCACCACATCAACTAGATCTCTAGTTTAGCATAGCTACATAGGATTAGAACTAGAAGGAGTCAATCTTCGATTGGTTTTCGGATCTGTCAAGAGGATTATTGGTAATTCTCTCTCTAGTTCTTCATTGTTCATCATTTGTTCTTTGGGACTTTGCTCTACTTCATTATATTGATTATGACTTTACTCTATTTGATTATGTTCTCAATTATATTGTTCTTAGTTTATTATGATTATATACTTGGCGTAGTTAGATCTGAACTATATCCATGTGTAGGATCATATAGCGTTTATCCATCAGTGCTATGGGTAAATGATAGATATTGTGTAGGCGTGGTGCCTAGACCGTATTTATCTACGATTGTACCCTATATTCCGGATCGTGAGGTAGATCACGGGAGTGACAGTCCTGTTGAGTCCTTTGTAGTCCTCCTCCCATTTATAGGGCAGGCAGAGCAGAACCATTACGGGGAAATGATTGCTATGTTTCTCATCTTCCTTAGTAATCTCACTATGCATGATTATAATCTTATCTCGCCATGATTGCCAAGTACAATTGCACTAATCATAATATGTTAGACTATATAGTTAAGAATGACTTAGGAAATATTCTTGTAGTTCATCCTAATTCCATGCTAATGACTTGCTAGAATATCTGTTGAGGTGTTTATCATTATCTTATGTGGTTATATATGTTGATCGGTATATTTATCTTTTGTCACTATTCATTCATTATCTATATCTTATGTGACATTTATCCTGTATTGAGAGAGATAGATGGAAACTCTCCATTATCCATGCAGTGATACTCATTACTCATTTATTCCTTAGCAATCCCTTCCCGGTGGTAAAAATATAAATAACGATACCTAAAATACTCCTGGTTAAAATGCTACATCGGTATAATATGTGCGCTTGCATAAACACATTTATATTTATTAGAAGAGCAAATGCATATTTCAATACCTGTTGGCACCAAGAATGATATACTTTTACTTAACCAAAATGCTGCCAACAACCTCAGGATCAGGGATAAACAAACAAGTCATGAGCATACTTTATCAAATAACAAGTTCCACATGTACATGGAGTGTTTGAATGCAGGAATGAAGAAATGGAGCAAACAAGAGCCAGTGGGGCCCACATAGGGGTTGGCTGACCACCCTATGGGCCCACCAGCTCTCCCCTCACGGCCATGATCCAAGAGAAGCTCCTTAGAGTGAATTCCAACCATTGCATCACTCTGTGCTTCCTCTCAACGGCTCACAAGAATAGCATATGGATCCATGGGGCCACACCAAGGAGATAAACGTGACAATCACCTCACAACCAACATCCAACATCAATGACAAGTGGGACCAGCACCTGGATGGCCGAGGTGGGCCAAAACCCCAAGTGGGGGTTGGCTGACCTATGCATGGGCCCACAAGGCCCCCACTTGGTCCCTGTCCAGTGGAACCACATCCAGAAGGCCAGAGGGTGACCCACAGGCGATAGGGAGGGTCGGCTGACCACCACCCCTTCCCAACCGCCATACTCAATAACACATGGTGGAAATCCACACCATCCACCCAAGGTCGGTTCTAAGGCGGTTGGATCCAAGGGAGATTTGAAGCCCCCTAGATCGTTGACGTGGCGATGGAGTAGCCCCTACTCCACCTCCCACCAGAAATAGAGGCTCATACCCCCCCCCTCTCTACACATGGTGAAGAAGCCTACAAGCTCTATTCCTTAGATTGTTCTAGGAGTTAGTCTAGAGTGGGAGTTAGAGTTGAGTCGAGCTGTGCTTGGGATTTCTAGAGTCGTCTTCTGGGAAGTCTGGTATATCTCTTGTATCTTTCTATCTTTCTAAGACTTTATCTTATTTAATATATTACTTTTCTCTTTACTTTACTTAGTATTTACTTCGAGCATTACTATACTTGTTATAGTCTTGTTATGTCCTATACCTCTTTAATAGCCTTTACATCAATAGTCTATGATCCTTGTGGCCTTTCCCGTATGCGATCATTGCCTGTCATAGGGTGCTTTGATTATAGATCGTAGTCAAAGTAATAAGTTGTGTGTAAGCGTGGTGCTTATACATCACCTTATCCTTGGTTACCGCTTGTTGCACGGATTGTTTGTGGTAGCTAGCAATAGAGTGACAACCTTGTCTAGTATTTGTATTCCACCACGTGTTCTTAGGCAAGTTCTTAAAAGGTAAGGCCCCTGTAAGAAGAGGGCGCGGTCCGGTAGGAGTTTTGTCCTCCTACTGATCTATCCTCTCGCCTAGCATACTTGTATTGAGGAGACAAACTATAGTGTTTACACTAGTTAATTGGCTAAGTATATTGATGTGGAGTGAATTACATAGGAGTCCCTATACTCTCTCGTTGTCCTCCCACCTAGATATTCTACCTAGTCTGTTCTAAGTATCATTTACCTTGGCTTATTCATTCATCAACCCTTCCTATCACATATATCGTTTACCCCCCTATACTAGTTGGTACTAAGTTGAGGTGCTCTCTAGGATCTCTCTCTAATTATCATTTCTAGCTCAGTTTTCCCTTGGGAAAATATAAATTATGATGTCTTGGAATACTCCTAGGTGAAGTGCTACAACGGTATAATCTGTGCGCTTGCGTATTTATCCAATAGTCATAAGAAATACCAACAAGCATTTCTGGCGCCGTTGCCGGGGAAAGCATAGCCTAGAAATTTTGATTAGATTGAATCCAGAGAGTCTCATTAACTTATTTATCAATTAGTCATAGGGGCTTACCCTTGTCTGTGTCTTCCTTTCTTGTGAAGCCAGACAGTGTATGAGCGGTTTCCATCTACTGGGAAATTATCTAGAAGATCCTGAGCAGTTGTTGAGGAGGACTAGACGTCATCAAGTTCCACCTCAGAGGTTCATCTCGACCTTGAATCCGTTTGAGGAAGGAGGCTCTACACCACAACTCAAGGAAGCTATGACCCAGAAGGCGATCTCTGACTTCTCGGCTCCGTCCGCTACCCACGTAGCTCAAGGTCCCGAGGTTAACATCGGGGATGCTCCATTCGAGCTAAAGCCCGCCTTGATCCACATGGTGCAAGCCAATCCATTTTGCGGGAAGCCCCATGAGGATGCCAATGCTCATCTCCAGCACTTCATGGAGGTGTGTGGCACGTTTACCATCAAAGGAGTGATGCCTAACGTTGTTTGTCTTCGCCTCTTCCCATTCTCGTTATTGGGAAAGGCGAAGCAATGGTTTTACGACCACAAAGAAGAAGTCACCACCTGGGAGAGGTGTGCCAATGCATTCCTCAAGAAGTTCTTCCCGACGGGCAAAACCAATGCTCTTCGTGGAAAGATTTCAAGCTTCCAACAACAATCTGACGAGACGATTCCCGAAGCATGGGAGCGTCTCCAGGAGTACATCCGTGCCTGTCCTCATCATGGGATAGAAGATTGGCTCCTAATTCAAGGATTCTACCACGGGCTGTCTAGCATGGCCCGTAGTCACCTTGATGCTACCGCTGGAGGAGCATTCCTCCAACACACAGTGAGGAATGCCAAGGATCTCATCGAAAAGATGGTACTCAACCAAGGATGGGGTGAGGAACGTCTCCAGCCGAAGAGGAGAGTTATGCGCACCGTCAGTGAGGTGGACATGCTCTCTGCCAAGATGGACCTCCTGATGAATAAGATAGAAGAAGGTTCCAAGAAGGAACCAGAGGCCATCTACCCCATCGCCGCCGCACAAGCTATTGAAGTTGATCCATGGTGCGAGGTGTGCGGAGGAAATGATCACTCGGGCAACAATTGCCCCGAGACATCAAAGGAGGACGTGAACAAGGAACCACAACAACAACTGGTATCGACCCCAACAACAAGGAAATTGGAATTCGCGCCCCTTCTACCAAGGTAATGGAGGTAATAGCAATTACAACAATTACAATTCTTATAATAATCAGCTTTCATTGAAAGATCTTATTCTTGGTCAATCTAAAATTAATGATGTATAAATAAAAAGATGATTGCCAATAATAAAGTTCTTGAAACTCTTGGTGAAAAGATGGATAGTTTTGCCACTGCCAGGAAAAATCAATTGAGTTTTAATAAAATGCTAGAAACACAATTAGCTCAATTAGCTGCAGCTATGCCATCTCTAGAACAAGGTAAAATTCCTGGGAAACCAGAAGATTCAATTGAGCATATTAATATGGTAACAACGTGGTTAGATAAGCCTCCACTTCGCTCCTATTGGGGCTATCTTCTCGATCCTTCCTTCATCATGAAGAAGGAAGATCCAGGCCACCCGACGATCAAGTGCTCAATCGGACAACAGACCTTCCACAACGCTTTCTGTGACCTTGGATCAGGCGTCAACATCATGTCCAAGGTAACATACGATAACCTGCTAGGGGGACCTTTGCTCCCTACATGTGTTCGCTTGTAGATGGCAGATCAAACGATGAGGTTTCTCGAGAGACTTGCGAGGGATATCTTGGTAACCATCCAAGACGAGTACATCCCCACCGACTTCATCATCTTGGACATGGGAGCTAACGTTCAAGTACCCGTCATCCTGGGAAGGCCCTTCCTCAACATGACCATCGCAGTCATCTACGTGGGATCGGGCCAAATCCACTTCCAGTTCCTGAGTCAAAAGGTAAAATGTGCTTTCAACGGTTACAAACTTAGCAAACAGGTTAGGGCACATCCACCAAGAAGAAGAGTTCGAGCCCCGCACCAAAGAAGCAATACCCGAAGGCCAAGATCAATGAACTCAAGGAGGATGAACCTGCCAATCCAAGGCAGGTTTGGAAAGCAAAGGAGGTGCACACTCCGTGGTCTCCGTCTCTTGAGCCATCAAGTGCACCCGAGGAATAAACTAGAAGGAGAGTCCTACTCCAAGGACTTAAAATCAAGGAGCCTTCGCCGAAAGGTAAGTCAGTAGTTATCTTTTATTTCTTAAATTTCATCATGCTTAAAAATTAATAAGTTTTAGATTAAATAAAACTTGAATTAGATTAGCACTAAAATGTGACAAAAGGTAGGGCCATAGGGGGGTCGGCCGACCACCCTATGCACCCTATCCTGGCTTATTTAAATAGGGATTAAGTTTTAACCTTTATAGAAGAAAAAGAAAAAAAATAGAGGACTAGGGGGGTTGGCCGACCACCCCTAGTGACCCATGGTCACCTCTCTCTTCTCTCCATCTTCCTTTGTCCAAGAATCTCATGATTTGAGTAGTGAGAAATTCAAAATTTAAATTTTGCTTTAGGAGACATCTCTCTTTATCTTTGTCATGCTTTAAAGTACATCAATCACTTTTGAATAAAGCATGACATATTCTTGTCTCCCACTACTCCTTGTCCAAAGTGGAGAATCATGACACCTTTCACTTTCACTTTGTCATGCTTTGAAAAAGAAAAGACATCAATCACCTTTGACCAAAAGCATGACATACCTTTGTTCCCCACTACTCTTTGTTTAAAGAGGAGAATCTTGAGCACTTTAGCTCAGCTTTTGATCACATCACAAATCATGCTTCACCTTTCACCAAGCACTAGAAAAAGTATATGAGTGGAATCCCCACTTTAGGGGGTCGGCCGACCACCTTTGGTCACCTCCTTCTTTTCCTTTTGCTTTGTGTAAGGCATCTCCTAAAGATAGTGATCATGGCACCCAAGGGCATTCCCAAGGGGGGTCGGCTGACCACCCGTTGGTGCCCCTTGGTGCCACTTCCTCCCTCTATAAAAGCCCAAGCAAGGAGAGCTCAATTCTTCACACCTCAACCAGAATCCAGTTCTAACACAAACCTCTCCTTGCCTTGCTCTTTCCTCTCTTCATTCAAGAGAAGTTCTTAGCTCTCAAGAGAAGTAGTGCTGCTCTCACTAGTCCATAAGAAGATATCTTCATCAAGCTTCTCTTAGCTCAAACTTCTCCCCACAAGGCAAACTAGGAAATCCATTCTACACACAACCTTGTCCTCGTCTTGTCCTTATGTCCCCCTTCCTCTTTAGAAGATGAAGAACCCGTTGAGATCTGCATTCAAGAAAGTGAAGCAAGCTCTAAGTGGGAGCTCATCTCGACACTCCCACCAACCCGAGGATACTTCCCAAGGAAGAAGAAGGGGAGATTCTGTCCGATATACTTGGGAGAACGTCCAAACCGAGGAACACCCTCAGGAGGAGGAAGAAGTGCCGATGGAGGTACCTCACATCGGGGAATTCATGGTGCCCCTGATGAGGACCTATGATCATCAAAGTGGACTCTGGTTCGACCAACTAGAGTACCCACGATATCTCTCTCTTCGGGATCGATCTTTTGAGCACACAAGGATATTGGATCGTATTCTTCTCTCCAACGCAGGTATTACCACCGAATTCAACACTATCTCTTCTACTATTGGTTGGTCTAGCTTTTGGCAAGTAGATGAACTTGAAATTGAATTTCTCACCATAGAATTCTTATGTTCTCTACAAAGCTCTAATGATGGAATATCTTTTCACATGTTTAATCAAAGATTTAGTTTAACTTGGAGTCATCTAAATGTTGCTCTTGGATTTGATAATTCATGCTTTCTTGATTTAGACATTGCCATGCGTAGATTCAATAAAAGAAAATTTTGGATGTATATCTCTGCTTTAAATGAGTGCTCAAATCCCAAACCTGAGGAAATTCATAATCCAACTCTTCATTTCATGCATCTTTGGATAAATATGACTTTGTTTCCTGGAAGTAATGCTCACATGTTAAGCACCACTGAATTAAAATTGCTTTATGCCATGGTCAACAAAATTCAAATCTCTCCTGTGAAATGCTTGGTAGAATTTTGGCAAAGTTCAATTGAGAGTAATGAACCTATTCAATTCACATCTTTAATTGCTCGTCTTGCCGAATCTATGGACTTGTTAAATGGCAACTACCCTTTCGAATATATCTCTTCACCTAGAGCAGTAATCTCAGAAGAATAACTTATAACTGCTCAAATGTTGAAAAGAGATCCTAATGGTGAACTTAAAATGATTTATAGTGGCCATACAATTGAGGTGCCTCTTCCAAATAGGCAACGTCAGTTGTATAGGACCCATAAGCTAACCCTTGATTTAGATCAAGGAATTGGGCAAAGAGGTTTTGCAGGCACAGACAGGAGAGCTCAGGAGGGGCTTTACTTTGTTCATCTTAGCAAGGTGGTCCTTCCCGAGGAGCTATTGGCGAGGAGGAGGACGATGCATCTTCCGATCCCATGCACACTTCTAGTGCCATGCCTCCTCGACCACCACGTCCGCAAAGACCACGAGCATCCATCTCGTCCACACGAGATAGGGAGCATCATGAACGGCGGCAACAATTTGATCATCTTGCCAATGATTTTGGTGAGCTGCGTGTTGAGCATGGTGAAACAGCACACATTGTCGAACAAACTGCTGAACAGATCCAAGCATTGCAAGAAGATCAACACCGGTAGTGGGATTTGTGGTGGCAACTACATCCATACCCGCCACCACCATGTTGAGCAAAGGATAAGCTTGGCCCCCACTAAGGTAAGTATTTAATTTCAGCATTTATCTTCATGCATTGTCCTGCTTATCTTTGCTTGCATCTAAAATCTGCATTTGATAAAAATAATAAAAATACTTCTCTCTACTCTCACATGTTCCATGAAAATTAATATCTCCTATGAAAATGATGAACAGTTGCTCTGCTAAAATGTTTCTCTAGTACTTAGTTTACAACTTGATATTTCTTTAAGTATGGATTACTTGGCTTAAAAGAAACCATCATGAGCCTAATACTTTTGTGGGTTGCAAATATTGTAACTAAGTCTAAGTTTTTGTGAGACATGATATGACAAGATAAGAGCTGCTATAATATTGTTCTAAGCAAGAATGGCTATCGGAGTTTTATTTATTAAAATGACAAACACTTTTTGTTCCTCAATGGTGAAAATTCCTACCATAGCCATATATGCTCTTTCATGATATAAGCTTTCTACATAAGCTGTTTGCTTTGTGTTGAGTTTGGTCAAGTTTTGTGACCCTTGTTGAGAGATTTATCATGCTCCCAAGATCAAGATCATGTACACGCCACATATACATGCTGCTTCTACACTAGAAGTACGCAGAAACATGCCTTACATTTTCCACATAGTTCATACTCCATGCTTTAGTAGAAAATTCTCTCTCTAGTATGTTGCTAGTTAATGAGACATAAACTATGCAAAATTTAGGGGCATTCTTAAAGTCCCAAAGTTTTAGAAATAATGAGCACATCAAAGCTCATGAATGAAAAAAAGAGCATTCTCAAAGCTCATAGAAAAATAAATAAAGATAGCTATGTCTCAAAATTTATAAGTTAGGAAAGAGAGATCATATATAGTAGTATTGATCGCTTGCCATGTTTTCACACACTTGCACATATTGATCTAAGAGTATGACATTTCTCTCCTTGGATCCGGAATTTGACTTTACAATATATGCAAGGTAAGTTTGCTACATCTTTGATCCCTACCTATAAGCTCCACATAAGCCTTTAGAGTAGGATGAAAAAGAAGGCAAATTTTGATATGTGCCTTGGTGAGGAATCATACACCTTATGAGCGACTCGAGAGTACCATTTGAGGAACACTAAGTCTTTCTTTTACAAAACTTTACAAAACCTCCGATATGAAACTTGTGAAAGAATGAGAAAACTAGTGCTCAAGTCAAGTTGTTCTATCTCTCAACCTCCCAAGACCAAGAATAAAGCCATAAGCCCCATGAAGGACTAAGGTAATATGGGTGAGTCTTTATCGCTAACTTTTCCATTCAAAAGAGAAGTATTCTTGTTGTAGATCTAGTACTCTTGAAATATGAAGCATAGTAGCAACTCCTGATCCATCGAGCTAAGTTTGATTGTTTTCTCGGGACGAGCAAAGGTTAAGCTTGGGGGATCTTGTTGGCACCAATAATGATATACTTTTACTTAACCAAAATGCTGCCAACAACCTCAGGATCAGGGATAAACAAACACATCATGAGCATACTTTATCAAATAACAAGTTTCACATGTCCATGGAGTGTTTGAATGCAGGAATAAAGAAATGGAGCAAAGGAGAGCTAGTGGGGCCAACATAGGGGGTCGGCCGACAACCCTATGGGCCCATCAGCTCTGCCCTCTCGGCCATGATCCAAGAGAAGCACCTTAGAGTGAATTCCAACCATTGGATCACTCTGTGCTTCCTCTCAACGGCTCACAAGAATAGCACATGGATCCATGGGCCCACACCAAGGAGATAAACATGACAATCACCTCAAAACCAACATCCAACATCAATGACAAGTGGGACCAGCACCTGGATGGCCGAGGTGGGCCAGAACCCCAAGGGGGGGTCGGCCGACCTATGCATGGGCCCACAAGGCCACCACTTGGTCCTTGACCAGTGGGACCACATCCAGAAGGCCAGATGGTGGCCCATAGGCCAAAGGGGGGTCATCCGACCGCCCCCTAGGTCAGTTCACCCCCCTCCCAACTGCCATACTCAATAACACATGGTGGAAATCCACACCATCCACCCAAGGTCGGTTCTAAGGCGGTTGGATCCAAGGGTGGAGATTTGAAGCCCCCTGGATCGCTGACGTGGCAATGGAGTAGCCCCTACTCAACCTCCCACTATAAATAGAGGCTCATACCCCCCTCTCTAAACATGGTGAAGAAGCCTACAAGCTCTATTCCTTATATTGTTCTAGGAGTTAGTCTAGAGTGAGAGTTAGAGTTGAGTCGAGCTGTGCTCAGGATTTCCGGAGTCGTCTTCTGGGAAGTCTGGTATAGCTCTTGTATCTTTCCTTCTTTGTAAGACTTTATCTTATTCAATATATTACTTTTATCTCTACTTTACTTAGTATTTGCTTCGAGCATTACTATACTTGTTATAGTCTTGTTATATCCTATAGCTCTTTAATAGCATTTACATCAATAGTCTGTGATTCTTGTGGCCTTTCCCGTATGCGAGCATTGCCTGTCATAGGGTGGTTTGATTATAGATTGTAGTCAAAGTAATAAGTTGTGTGTAAGCGTGGTGCTTATACATCACCTTATCCTTGGTTACCGCTTGTTGCACAGATGATTTGTGGTAGCTGGCAAGAGAGTGACAACCTTGTCTAGTCTTTGTATTCCACCACGTGTTCTTAGGAAAGTTCTTAAAAGGTAAGGCCCCCGTAAGAAGAGGGCGCGGTCCGGTAGGAGTTTTGTCCTCCTACTGATCTATCCCCTCACCTAGCATACTTGTATTGAGGAGACAAACTATAGTGTTTAGACTAGTTAATTGGCTAAGTATATTGAAGTGGAGTGAATTACATAGGAGTCCCTATACTCTCTCGTTGTCCTCCCACCTAGATATTCTACCTAATCCGTTCTAAGTATCATTTACCTTGGCTTATTCATTCATCAACCCTTCCTATCACATATATCGTTTACCCCCCTATACTAGTTGGTACTAAGTTGAGGTGCTCTCTAGGATCTCTCTCTAATTATCATTTCTAGCTCAGCTTTCCCTTGGGAACATATAAATTACGATACCTTGGAATACTCCTAGGTGAAGTGCTACAACGGTATAATTTGTGCGCTTGCGGATTTATCCAATAGTCATAAGAAATACCAACAATACCGCATCTCTCTTCCATGCTGGGGATGACAACCTGGCTTAAGTGGCATGAAAGGTATTTAACCATTTTTGGCGCCGTTATCAGAAATAGAAATTAATCTACTTTTGGTAATGACGTTAAGAGATGTCAACAAGCATTTTTGGTGTCGTTGCCAGGGAAGGTTGATTAGCTATCAAAAGGAATAAATGAGTTATCACATGCATCACTAATGAGATTGAGGAAAACATCAACTCTCTACTCATACAGCCTTACCCTTATCCTTGCCTATTTTTTCTATCATTTTATGCAGGGTAATGTATGAATAGATTTGATATTCCAGACAATTTTATTGAAAATCCCAAAGCATTAATGAGAAGGACAAAAGATAAGCTCAAGAAAGTAACAGAATCATCATCAACAACATTTCAACTTCAAGCTTCATCCAATCAAGAAGATCGTTCGAGACTTGACATCAGAGTTCGAAGCCATGGCAGACAAGTCAATCCGTGAGTTCTCAGCCCCCACTACGGACAACATCCACACTGGACCTGCTGTGAACATTGATCGATCATTTGAGCTCAAGCCTGCGCTCATCAACATGGTGCAAGCAAGCCAGTTCTTTGGGAAAGCGCATGAAGACGCTAGTGCTCATCTTCAATACTTCCTGGAGATTTACAACACATTCACTATCAAGGATATCCCCATAGATGTCATACTACTTCACCTTTTCCCATTCTCACTCTTGGGAAGAGCGAAGCAATGGTTCTATGCAACCAAGCAGAAGAATACTACGTGGGCACTCTGTTCCACCAATTTCCTAGCAAAGTTCTTTCCCATGGGAAAGATCAATGCTCTCCGTGGGAAATTTTAAGTTTTCAGCAACAACATGACGAGTCTGTTTCAGAAGCATGGGAGCGCTTCCAAGACTACATCCTAGAATGTCCCCATCATGGAATGGAGAATTGGCTACTTATGCAGACCTTTTGTCATGGGCTCAGCAACAGCACTCATGAGACCATGGATGCTGCTGCCGGAGGAGCATTCCTATCACTCACAATACCACAAGCCACAACTCCTGTGGAAAAGATGGCATCTAACCAAGGTTGGAGTGAAGAAAGAACTCAAACTCGCAAGAAAAGTGGAGGTATGCACCAACTCAAGGAGGTAGACATGTTGTCTGCAAAGTTAGACCTGCTCATGAAGAGGCTCGATGAGAAAGCTGGAGAGAAGAAAGAAGTTATGCACATTTATGACTCTCACATGACCTGTGAAGAGTGTGGAGAAACTGGACACTCAGGCAACCATTGTCCTGAGGTATAAGAGGAGGTGAATTACACCAACAACAACAACTATCGTCCTCAACAAAATCAAGGTTGGAATCAACAAAGGCCTAACTACTCAGGTAACTACTCAGGTAATTATCAAGGTAACAATTCTTATAATAATCCTAGTTTTCCACCTTTGAGAGAGTTAGTAGCTAATCAAGGAAATTTAATGGATAACATGTCTAAGAAATTAGCATCCAATAATAAAATACTAGAAACTATAAATAATAGAATGGATAATTTTTCTGTTGCAATCAAGAATCAAATTAGATTTAATAAAATGATTGAATCTCAGTTAAATCAAATAGCTGGTGTTGTTCCTACCACTAACCCCAAAATTCCATTGCGAATCTGCCAATCTTGTAGACATATTTGATGCAGGTGCCTATTGGAACAACCCCACAGAATGGTGGTGTGGCGACTCTCTGCCAACTAAGAAAGGTGGTCCGGGACGACCCGTCATCCCAATCTCCATCAGCACCACGGACTTTCCTGAAGCACTTTGCGACTTCGGCGCAAGCGTCAATATCATGCCCAGAGTAATCTATGAGAAATTCTTTAATTATCCTTTATCAGATACAACCCTGTGTTTGCAGCTTGCAGATCGGACACTGTGCTACCCAAGTGGAATACTAAAAGATATCTATGTCCGGATTGGTACCTCATACGTCCCACTATACTTCATGGTGATAGAGATCGGTGTTGATGAGAGGTCACCCATCATCTTAGGGAGGCCACTCTTGAACACTGCTGGAGTTGTCATCTACGCTAGCACTGCCAAGGTCAGTTTCTTCATCAAAGGGAAGAAGGAGACATTCTCCTTTAAGAACAAAACCCTAAATTTTCATGAACAACCCCAAGATGAGCCAAGGAAGAGGACGAATAGAAGGAACAAGCAGAACAAGAAAAAGAACAAGAAGCAAGTACGGACAGAATCAGCAAAGATGGTCACTGCACTCCACAATAATCAAGATCACCAAATCAAGTCCCTCATTTGATCAAGAAAGACAACCCAGGTGTCCCAACCATTGAATGCACAATCAACAGATGCTCCTTCTAGAAAGCAATTGTGTAGGCGTGGTGCCTAGACCGTATTTATCTGCGATTGTACCCTACATTCCAGATCGTGAGGTAGTTCATAGGAGTGACAGTCCTGTTGAGTCCTTTGTAGTCCTCCTCCCGTTTGTAGGGCAGGCAGAGCAGTTCTATTTCGGGGAAATGATTGCTATGTTCTTCACTTCCTTAGTAATACTCACTATACATGAATATCTCTTTTCTCGCCATTATTGCCAAGTGTAATTGCACTAATCATAGTATACTAGACTGTATAGTTAAGAATGACTTAGGAAATATCTTTGTAGTTCATCCTAATTCCATGCTAATGACTTGCTAGAATATCTGTTGAGGTGCTTATCATTATCTTATGTGGCTGCATTTATGCTGATCAGTATTTATCTTTTGTCACTATTCATTCATTATCTATATCTTATGTGACACTTATCTTGTACTGAGTGAGATAGATGAAAACTCTCCATTACACATGCAGTGATACTCATTGATCATTAATTGTAACACCCAAAATTTGCATGATTTCAAAGTAGCATGAAAATGTCTCTTTTATGTAATTCTTGTTATGCATTTAATCTGGTGAAAATAAATAATGGTTTGGTGAAAATAAAAATGCCATATAGATACATGTTGTGCATACATGCTGGTGCATTTCTGTTTTTGTGTTGAGTGGTTTTGAAAAGTATTCAAATCTGTTTTTCAAATTGTATTTGAAATTTCATTTGAAAACCAAGTTCTGGAAATTTGAAAAGCCTTTTCTTTTTCTCTATCTCGTTTTCTCTCTTTCTGGCCCAATCCCCTTTCACCCGCAGGCCTGGTTCCTCCCCTTTTCTTTTTCTCTGTTGGCCCAGCCCCGGCCTTGAGGCCCAGAGAGCACGCCCGCAGGCCTAGCTCCCTCCCCTTCCTACCTGGGCTGGCTCGATCAGAGGCCCAAGCGGGACCGCCCACACCCCTGCCTTCCTCCTTCTTTGCACCACTGACAGCAGGGGCCCCCTCGTTAGCTTCACCTTTCCCCTCTTGTGCCGCTGACGGACCTAGCCCACGAGTCAGCTCTTCCCCCTCCCCTTGCCGAAGTCAGTCCGGCCGCAAGGCCAGCTCCGAGCACCTCCCTTTCTCCTTGCACCGAGCCGCTGACGCCCCGGTCCCTCTCATCAGCTCCCCATCTTCCTCCTTCCTTTTTCCGGCTCAGACGAGACCGAGCAGAGCTCGACTCGGTATGGAAACCGCAACCGATCCCGAATCCCTGGGATTTGTTGCCGCGCAATCGAAGGCAAGAGCCTTATCTGACCCCTTTGACACCCCCGCATGATCCTACCGCCTTCGTTTCCATCTGCAACTCGTCTCTGTGCCCTAGCGCTGCAACCCAACCCGCCGAGAGCTCCACCTGCCACCATTGAAGGTCACCAGAGCTCCTTGGACCACCGTGAGCCCTCCATCCTCTGCGGAACGAGATTGGAGGACCCCTGAACCCTTCCCCATGCTCGGTTTTGCCTAGACTTGACTCCTCCGCCTTGTCACTGCAAGAAGGAACGCCGGAGCTGCTCTCCAGCGTAGCCAGTCACCTCTGTTCCTCGTCTGCCCGCGCGAAACACCCAGGTAGACTCGCCATCTCCCTCTCTCCCTCCTGGTGCCCTCGATTTGCCGAATGGTGGCCTGTATGGCCCGATCGCCTCGCGCCGCCGAGCTCCACAGCTCCGGCCATGGAGGACCGCCGCGCCTGCTCTGTGCCGGCCGACGCCATCCCCTCTCTCCTTTCCCTTCTCTCTCCTATCTAATCTACATCGTCCCTTCTTGATCCAACGGCTGATGGGAGAGGATACCCCTTCGTCTGGCAATCTTGCATAAGAGCCCCTCCAGTTCTTTAAGCCTCAACCCGCCCTCCATGGCGCCCTCTCTGTTTACGTTTTCGCTACTGGGAAAACGTATTATGTTTCGGTTTTGTTGTAATTCGAAAATAAAGAAAAATATTTATTTACAGAACTGCCATCCGAATTCAAATGCTTATATTTTACTCGTTTTAAATCCGTTTTCACCCATTCAAATTGCGTTAGATTCGTAATAAAATTATCTTTACGTTAATACCTCTGTTAGTTACTTTTGAAACTTTATAATTTCGTGATTAGATTTAATTTAATATCTTTGCATAGGAAAACTTGTTTAATTCATAACTTCGTCGTTTTAGCTCCAATTTTCGTGCACAAAACATCGTTGTGATCGTAGTGATACGTAGATTAGTTTTATAAACTTTCCATCTTGTTTTATTACTGTTGGTGTACTGTTCTAATCATAGCTTTGTTTGCTTTGTGTATGATTGTCGTTGGTTGCATGGTGTTGATTGTTGATCGGTATAGGCGGTGAGCAACCCGTTGAAGAACCGGAGTTTTTCTTTGATCAAGACCAGCAGAATCAACAGGAGTACTTTGAAGAAGGCAAGTATAACATGGGATTATCCTTGTTGTCCTATTCATGAATAATATAATTCATATGCATGATATTCCTTGTTTTACCATAGATTGATCCTAGTGATTGTCATCCTAATTACCTTGTCACCTATGATTTGATCCACCATATATGATTAGCATTGCTAGCGCTCATACCAGATGTACATGATCTTAATTTGTTAAGGACTATATGCAATAATGGTAAAACTTGCTCTTTAGCAACAATGGATTATAGGAGCTTATCTGTCGGCAAAATCTGGAATATACAGTACAACCACGAGGGCTATATGGCTCTGGCTTTAGCTCAGTATGGGGACCTTTTCTAGCTTGTTCAGTGGTTACCTTTATGGTGCAAATAGGAGCGTGCCAAGACGGGTATAGTGTGGTTCCTAATCTATGGGCATAGCCGCGAAGGAGTGTGACCATAGACAGGTTGGCTCTACATCCCCCTGCCACGAACCTTGCGGCCCTGACTTGTTAGACGAACCCTTGGAAGGCTTCATAGTGTATCCTGCCCACTCACCTTGGCAGTGTTTTGGGAGTAATTAACCCGGGCATCTGGGCAACACGACTCATGGGTAAAGTTGTACACCTCTGATCAGAGTTAAAAACTATCATGATAGCTGTGCTCACAGACACAAGTGGCTCGAAAAACTCACAGAATTATTGGGTTCTTATTTCTATGTGGCTTATGCAAGTGTTATTTATTTATTGTATCATTGTCATTTACTTTATGATCATGGATATTTGAGCTTATGCAAATCACCTTGGCAATTGTTGATATTAATATGAATTTGATGTACTTAAAATGCTCACCGCTATGAACCATGCATACCCTTTTGAGCTTCATGAACCCCGTGTTATATTTGTTGAGTACGTATGTGCTCACCCTTGCATTCAAACACCACAGATGAAGATTGGGTTGATGATTACCGCAATGAGTACTAGACTTGGAGTCAACCAGTCAACCAGTCCCTTTGGAGCTTCCGCAGAAGTTGTCGCCGTAGTTTCAGTTTATTTGTTTCAGACTCTGTATTGAATATTTATTTTGCTATGTAATAAGCACTGTGATGGTACTTTTTATAATTTGTCAACTCATGTGTGTGACTATTCCTGGGGTGCACATGAGCCTTTTATACACTTGTTTTTGTTCTTAAAAACGGGTGTGCCATTAATACTCATTCCTCATTTATTCCTTAGTATCCCTTCCTAGTGGTAAAAATATAAATAACAATACCTGGAATACTTCTGGTTAAAATGCTACTTCGGTATTATCTGTGCGCTTGCAGAAACACATTTCTATTCATATTCACTTAGAGCAATTGTATATTTCAATACCATATCTCTCTGCCATGCTGGGGATGACAACTTGGCTTAAGTGGCATGAGAGGTGGTTAACCCTTTTTGGCGCCGTTATTAGAAATAGAAATTATTCTACTTTTGGTAATGACGTTAAGAAGCATCAACAGTCCCTCCTCCAGATTGGACAAAGCGCCAGATCGACTTCTCCAGAGACGATCACCAGATACGTCATGACTACCCTGGTCGCTTCCCCTTAGTCATCAGCATGGTTGTCTCGACCAGCTTCTTCAAAAAAATACTCGTCGACGGGGGCAGCTCCCTCAACATCATCTTCCCAAGCACGCTCCAGCGACTCGAATTCCGGGAAAGCAGTCTCCACCCGGCGAACTTCTCCTTCCATGGCATAATCCCCGGCGAAACCTCGAAGCCGTCCGAACAAATCACTCTACCAGTACGATTTGAGTCCGATCGCCAAGTCTGCGAAGAACATATTGATTTCATTGTCGCGGATTTTGATACCCCGTACGACGCCATCCTCGGACGACCTGCGCTCTCGAGGCTCATGGCGATACCACACTACACCTACTTCGTGCTCAAGATACCAACACCGCAAGGCGTCATCAGTCTCCACTCCAATCTTCAGGTCGCCTACGAATGTGAGCAAGAGACGATCAATGATGCGACCAGGCAGGAACGCCAACGCGGTACCCAAATCTGCCTGTCCGATGCAGCCAAGCCCCAAGCGAGGGACTTCGACATCCTAGAGCCCCCAACTACACGCGCTTCGAAGAAATCCAGAGAAACAAAGATGGTGGCGTTGGTCGACGACGACCCGGAGAAGACCGCCGTGATCGGTGGCGACCTTGACCCTGAACAAGAAAGCGCGCTCGTCGGCTTCCTATGGCGCAACATCAACATCTTTGCTTGGAAACCGGCAGACATGCCCGGAGTCCCCCGCGACCGTGTCGAGCACTCGTTGAACGTGGTCAAAGAAGCCAAGCCAACTCGCCAGAAGCTTAGAAGATTCGCACCGGATCGCAAAGAGAGCATTAAAGCTAAAATACCCCGTCTCCTAGCTGCAGGGTTCATTAAGGAAGTAAATCATCCCAATTGGCTTGCCAATCCGGTATTTGTAAGGAAAAAGAATAATGAATGGAGAATGTGTGTCGACTATACGAGTCTCAACAAGCAGTGCCATCCTAACCCTTTCCCTCTCCCACGTATCGACGAAATCGTTGACTCCACTGTTGGATGCGAACTCCTCTCCTTCCTCGACTGCTACTCTGGCTACCACCAAATAGCGCTGAAGGTGGAAGACCAGATCAAAACCTCGTTCATAACTCCTTTCGGCGCCTACTGCTACACAACAATGTCCTTCGGGCTAAAAAACGTCGGCGCCACATACCAACGCGCTATACAAGAATGCTTGAAAGAACTCATTCCAGGGAAGGTCGAGGCCTACGTAGACGATGTAGTCATAAAAACACACTCCGCAGAGACGTTAATCGCCGACATTGAGGCAAGTTTCAAAGGCCTCAACGAGTTCATGTGGAAGTTAAACCCAAAGAAATGCATTTTTGGGGCATCGTCAGGGAATCTGCTGGGCAACATCGTCAGTCGATCCGGCATCCGAGCTAATCCATAAAAAAATGCCGTAGTTCTTCAAATGAAGCCTCCATCTAACGTCAATGACGTACAGAAACTCGCCGGGTGCATGGCTGCCCTAAACCGCTTCATCTGTCGCCTCGGCAAAAAAGGCCTTCCGTTCTTCGGACTTTTGAAGGGTGGACAGAAGTTCGCATGGAACAACGAGGCAGATCGTGCATTCGCCGACCTAAAGAAGTACCTCACCGAGCCTCCTATCCTTGTTGCCCCAAAGGAAGATGAACCAATGCTAATTTACATAGCCGCTACTAACCGGGTCGTCATCAGCGTCATGGTGGTCAAACGTGAAGAAAGCGGACGCGCATACCCGGTCTAGCGACCATGGTACTTTTCAAGTGAGGTGCTCAACGAGTCAAAAATAAGATATCCCCAGGTGCAAAAGCTATTATATGCGGTCCTTATCACCGCACGCAAACTTCGGCACTATTTTTGACGACCATTTAAGGTGACAATCATCACCAAATTCCCGTTAGGCGATATCCTGCGCAACAAAGACGCCACCAGGCGGATAATCAAGTGGGCGGTCGAGCTCGGAACGTTCAACATCGCTTTCCAAGGGCGTCATACAATCAAGTCACAAGCACTCGCTGACTTTATCGCCGAATGGACCGACATCTAGGTCCCCGTAACCACCGAAGCCCCCGAACATTGGACTTTATTCTTCGACGGCTCTCTTTCCATTCATGGAGAAGGCGCCTATCACCTATTCATATTATCTTGCGGAGATAAGCTCCGCTACGTCCTGCGACTACTATTCCCGGCATCCAACAACGCCGCCGAATATGAGGCAACATTACATGGGCTCTTCATCGCCAATGAACTCGGCATAAAGCGCATCATCGTCAACAGCGACTCGGCTCTAGTAATCAACTAGCTCAACAAAGAATGGAATTGTTCCAATGAAAATATGGACTTGTATTGCGCCGCCATCCGAAAACTAGAAGGAAAATTCTTCGGGATTGAATATCACCACATGCTGCGTGATCGAAATCAGGTAGCAGATGAAATGTCCAAACTAAGTCTGGGCAACAAAACCCGATACCCGAGCCCGGACCCGAATTACCCTAACTCAAACCCAAATTACCCGAACCCGAGGTACCCGATCCTAAATTCGGATAGTGATTTTGATTACCCAAAATTAGTTTGGGTAATTCGGGTAATATCCTCCGGTACCCAAACTACCTTAACTACCCAAAGTTTTGTATGTGTTTTTGTATTTACGATGTGTTGTTAGTTCAACACCTGAACATATCACTTTATTAAAAAATAATTCTCTATTTTTTGAACAAAATAACTATAATAAATGATTCTCTACAAATTATTGTTAAAATTCTATACAATTGCTACTGAAATTATGTATAATGCTACCAAGATTTTATTTAGTTTGCTGATTTTTGTAAATTCGGGTATATCGGGTAATACCCGAATTATCGAGTATCTGAAATTTCAGGTAGTGTTTTTTCGGAGCTAATATTGGGTAGCAATTTTCATTACCCGAATTTTGAATTACCCGAATTACCCGACTCAAAAAAAACAGGTAACCCGAACGCCTAGGCTTAGTCCAAACTAGGATCATCGCGATCCCCCGTCCCGATTGGAATCTTCGTCCAAGACCTACTTGAGCCGTCAATCGCTGATAAATACGAAGCCCCATCCGATGACATATCGCCACCGCAAGCTAACATACTGATCGCCTCGAGCACTAGCTGACCAGTCGACTAGCGAGATGATTTCATTCAATATCTCTCCAACAACCTGGTGCCATCAGATGAGACAAAAGCAGAACGATGGAGGCGCCGAGCCCACAACTACGTCCTTGTCGACGGAACGCTGATGAGGAAGAATTTCAAGTTTGAAGCACTACAAAAATGTGTTTCCAAGGAAGATGGCGCTGCAATCCTACAAGATATCCACGTTGGCACATGTGGAAATCACGTTGCCGCAAAGACGCTGGTACGAAAAGCTTTCCGAGCAGGTTTTTATTGGCCCACAGCGGTCGCCGACGTAGAGCAAATGGGGCGCACCTGCAAGGGGTGCCAATTCTTCGCCAAACAAACTCACCTTCCCTCCCAGGAACTCCAAGCAATACCAGCCTCCTAGCCCTTCGCCTATTGGGCCTCGACATGCTCGGTCCCTTCCAACCAGCGCCGACAAACTTCAAGTGGATCTACGTAGCCGTCGACAAGTTCTCCAAGTGGATCGAGGTCCAACCGATCACCAAAGCCTCCGCTAGAAATGTGGTTGCTTTCATTGATGAAATCATACATCGATTCGGCGTACCAAATTCGATCATCACCGACCTGGGTTCAAACTTCACCGGGAACCTCTTCTGGGATTTTTGCGAGGAAAACAGAATATTGGTCAAATATGTCTCCGTCGCCCACCCCAGAGCATATGGCCAGGCTGAATGCGCTAACGGAATGATACTAGATGCACTCAAAAAACGATTATATCAGGAGGAAGAGAAGAACCCAGGTCGTTGGCTACATGAACTACCCATGGTGCTATGCGGGCTGCGGACTCAGCCCAGTCGCAACATCGGCGTTTCTCCGTATTTCATGGTGTTCGGCTCCGAAGCTGTTATCCCAACCAACGTCGCCTTCGGTTCCCCACGTGTAGAGTACTACGATGAAGAGACATCTGACCAAGCTCGGATCGATGACCTTGATCGTCTTGAAGAACAGCGGTTAACATCATGCATACGGACGACCAAATACCTAGAAGGTATCCGTCGATACTACAACCGCAATGTCAACCATAGATCATTCACCACAGGAGAACTCGTCCTCAAGAGGAACCTCAAGCCTGACGACATGCACAAGCTCTCTTCACACTGGGAAGGCCCCTACATCGTAAAAGAAGTCATCCGACCAGGATCGTACCGGCTCATGGACCAGGAAGACGTCGACGTCCCCAACTCATGGAGCATAGAGCACCTGCGGCGCTTCTACGCCTGAAATACTTGTACTATGTACCTTCCCCATATCAATAAAAGTTCAACATTTTTCCATATACTTTTTTCATTCAGACGACTTCTACAAAATGCCCACGGCGTTCGACGACTTCTACAAAACGCACATGACATTCGATGACCTCTCCAAAACACTCCCATAGTGTTCGACGACCTCTCCAAAACGCGATAGGGCGTTTCCTCCAAACAGCCTGGCCTTAACCAGAAAGCACCCGAAGCTGGCCTACCAGTGAACCATAGCGAATAGAAGTAGCTACCCTAAACTCTATGACTATATCGACATACCTCCCAAGTGGTATTTCCCCAGAAGCTGGGCGATATCACTTGGGTCAGGAGCCATGAGGTTATGTGCCCAGAATCTGTACACGACCATGGTATGGTCGACGACTCTACAAGCAGCATGGCTTTTCGCCCAGCATTTGCAGGAACGGTCTCCACAGGCCCTGGTCACGCCACAAACGAGCCTCTCAGAAAAAGACCCTGTCCCTGGCATCTCCCTAAGCATGCATGAGCTGCTCGCCCTCTGCGCTGCGGGTTGTCAGCAGCGTGCCTCCTTGGGAGTCCTTATGTACCCTACGCGTGTAGTGGCGCTAGACCTACGATACGGACCATTTGAGACGCAAGGCCAAATGATTCATCGCTATGGCTCATGACTCAGCTGGCACAAAAGGACATACAAGTGAAATAAAACCTCACTGCCCCAATAAACAAAAGCTTTGATACATTTCACTTACAAGTCCATACAACCTTTGTATCATACACAAATGACGGCTACCTCGTAGCAAAAAACTCCATGTTAGAAAGAAGATCCCCAGCAACCTCGTCCGCCTCCGCCTCCAAGCGACCCACATCCGACTCAGAAGTACCAGCTGCGTACCCACTTTGCACCCTCAGCAGATCGACTCGCGGGTAATGTGACCGCAATATGGCAAGCCCATAAGAAAGCATCTCCCGCGCCGCCAACGCCGCAAATGACTTGAAGCGCCCCAAGAATCCCCGCGACCTCGATAAAACATTAGCAATGGCCTCCTCTGATGGAGGAACAGAGACGAAAGCAACATTGTCTACGCAAGCCATCACCGGCCCGACCTCTTCAACCAGGCTCCAGAAAACGATAGCGCCCGGCACCAACTTCGGCCTCCAACTCTAGAAACAACCAAGACAATCGGCACAAGGCCAAGGCAACAACTCAAGGAACTAAACAGAGCATTAGAACCAACCCTTCTTTGCCTTTGCTAACTGGTCGCAAAGACCCGAGTTGTCACATTATTTCTCCAAAGGGGCCTTTTCCAGTTCACGTGTCTGCGCACGAGCTTCCTCCAAAGACTTCTCCAAAGATATAACCCGAAGCTTACGCTCCCGACTTGTTCTTAATAGAGCGTGAAACATAGCAGCTGATCAACCAGCTTGCGAACAACTGGGCTTATGGTTAACAAAAGAAGAAGAAAGCAGGTCACCCACCTTCACATTATCCAACACATTCTGACCACCATCAGAATCACCATCGTCAACAATGCCCCCCTCCCAAATGAGACAGTTCCTCGATGTCTTCCTCAACAACAACCGAAGCCCGCCTCCGCCTCTTCCTGGAGCGAGAACCAAATGACAGTGGCACGTCATCTTCATCATCAGCTCCTACTCCAATGCCAAAAGGGACCGCATCAAAAGGAACTTGCGGATCTCCAGAAGCAACTAGGCCTTCGCCAAGTCCAGGGTCATTCACAGCCCAAGGCTCCGATCTCAATGGCTCCGGCTCACCAACAGTCACATGCCTCCCAGGAAATTCTTCACCAACCATATCTTCACTGAGGGCATCTGGCATAACGCTGCACGATGACCCAACCTCACCAAGCGCCACGACGACATATAGCGTAAGTCATTAAGAAAACAACAGATTAGGAAAAGCACTCACCAAGGAGACACCTTCCGCCGGCTGAATCTGGCCGCTCGATGCAGCCTCGAAGACTCGGTCACCCTCGACGTGGAGTACGTGCCAAGCGGGACGTCGTCATCCCTAACAAAGCATCACTCCTTTGAGGCGTCAAATCAGAGGGGGGTTCGCCAGACCGGCCTGAATCACCCGGCTCGATAGCATCACTGCCGGCAACGGCTGCCGGAGGCATACAAAACTCTAGCAGCAAACCGGAAGATGGCAACAAGGCAAAATAAGTAGTACGGACCTCTCCATGGATCTACAAGATCAAGAACACACATAAAAATGATGAGAGCCAAAATATCAACACAGAAGAACAAGACGCAAACATCAAACCTGAGGAGGAGGACGCTGAAGAGAAAAATCTTTCCTAAGCAAGATCAAACATGAATTTCAGTCGCTTATCAGCAACAGTAGGCTTAATGTTTTCAGGAGCCTCACGAGTAGTATCATCTCCACCAACATACTCAAAAGCCGGATGCTCCCTCTCTTTACAAGGTTGGCAACGCCTGGCGATAAAACTGCACGCCACCCGCACACCGTCAAGAGTACTGCGATCAAGAAGCTTCAATAGCAACTTCACCTTCTCCAAACTATCCCCAGCAGGTGGCTCTGACCACCTTGCCAGAGCCTTAGGCACAAATGCAGGGTCACATGGTGAAAGGGGCTCCTCCTGATGAACATAGAACCACCTTGACTTGTGCCCGACAAATTTAGAATGTAGCGGCATCAAGATATACTCATCAGACATACCATCCCTGAGTTGAAGATACACATAACTAATAACGCCCAATGACCCAGTCCCATTTGGCTTCAGGCAAAAGAAGTATCAGAACCATTCAAAATGAGGATATATCCCAACATATGCCTCACACATGTGAATAAAGGTCACAATATGCACGATCAAATTAGGATTCAGATTGCAGAGCAAGATACCATAATACCGCAACAGACCACGAAGGAAGGGATGCACGGGAACCCCAAAGCCACATCAGAAGAACGACCCAAACACCACGAGCTCACTCGTATCTGGAGTCGGGAACTCCTCGTCGAACGCCGACCGCCATCCACCGACCTCCTTATCCAGAAGTAGACCACCAAATACAAGGGCATTAATATCATCTTCCTTTGGGGTGCTCCGCGTCTAATGCTTCTCCCAGGGAGACACCACCAACTCCTCAACCTCTACATTCCATATCAGCGCTGCGGCAACCCTCCTTATCGCCGCCGCCGACCTTGTCGCCGCAGCCATTGCCGCCGACGGCTTTACGGCAATAGCCTTTTTCGGCGCCATCAATCAAGCACAACAGATGGACGAGAAATGGGTAACAGAAGATCCAAACAAAATTATGGTGGAAGATCAAAGAGCTACGCTACAATGCGGAAAATACCACCGCCGCCAACCCCCCCCCCTTTTATACCAAGTAGCACGCCTCACCTTCCAGGGTTTTTGGGAAACCGCAATAGCCAAATACGGGACCGCCACGCCGCCCACCTTCTGCGCCTCAACACGGGCCGCTAACTGTGCGGCTAATCCGACCCACTTACTCCTTTTTATTCTCATTTCATATTTATTCCTAAATAAACTCCTTAAATCCGAGGTTATTGATTTCCTGCGATCCACTAACACCACAGTCTCGGGGACTGGCCATAAAACTTTGTCATGAATTTTCTTGCAGCTATAGTACTTCGGTAACAATAAAACTGGTCGGCAATCTTCACCGCTAGTCAGAATCTTCAACCCTCGGGGACTTTGCCAAGCAGAAGCCAAGAACCAGGTACCTGGTCGCAATCCCCGACCAGACTCGGGGACTTCGTCAAACCGTGCAGCGCTCGGGGACTGCGACCAGGGCACAGAAGGGCGGTACGCAGCAGTAGATACCCGGGGACTGAAACTCGGGGACTACGAACAAAGCAAAGCAATATGATCCTGATACAAGAACCTCCTAGCTCCTTACATCAGGCTCGGGGACTACGAGTATTCGCAGTCATTTTTTACAAAACTTATGTTTCAGTCTTTTATAATTTTTATCTTTTATATAAAGCTTGGCACCACGTGCAAACATCACCTGCTACCAAGCTCGGGGACTAAGTGGGTACACTTCACCTAGAGGTGAATGTACTGATTTTCTTCCCGACAAAGCTCTGCTATTTCTTGTGTGGTTTTTGCAGAGCCTAAGTGGGTACACTTCACCAAGAAAGAATTTTTTTAAAAGTTTTTCTTCTTTAGCACGTCACATCCTTCTTACAAGCAGCCGCAACATCCGGCAAGGCGACCTGATCGCACATGAAGCTACGATGCTCTCGACCAGCCCTACCTGGTAGGGATACTTCTCCAACCAGTATCTCGACCAGCCAGCCTAGTCGGGACTCCATAATGACGACTTCATGTGATCGCGACCAGCTAAACACCTCCAAGGACAATGCTGCGGGCTCGCTAGAAGAATACAACGTTCTCAGGGACTTGTTGGGGATATTACCTCGACATATCCCCAGGAACCTTATGGTCCTACCGACCAGAAGACGGCCTAGCTCGCGAAGCCCTACGGCATGCGACCAGCCCGTCGTTCTCTTCAGGGACTCCAAGGAAGTCTTGCTCGCCAAGGAAGATCCTAGTAGATAGACTCGGATCCCTTGCCTTAAGGGACCGATCCTAATATGTTAGGATATGGAAACTATAACCCTGCTCCCCGGCTATATAAGGCGAGCAGGGACTCCCTCGAAAACTCTCTCTTAGATCTCATATACACCTCATGTAACCTAATACTCATATCAATCCAGCCACCAAAACACAGGACGTAGGGTATTATGGAGATTTGCCGGCCTGAACCTGTATATATCGTCGTGTCTACGCTCTTTGTGTTATGCTTGATCGCCTTCGCCACACGTCCACCTACAATCTACTACCATAGGGTACCCCCTAGGTAGACTGCGAGGCATATTTCATCGACAATTTCGTCGACTACAAGGCTTGGACAAGGCTCGGGGATCGCTTGATACGCGACCTCCGTGTCCATGTCCTCGACACCCGTATGCCAGCCTCCGACGGCAAACATTATCGAGACCTGCGACTCGGGGACTGGGACTCGGGGGCTGCGAAAACTACAGAAAGATGTGATCCTGATACAAGAACCATCACACTCCTTGCATCAGGCTTGGGGACTACAGGTATTCGCAGTCGATTTTACAAAACTTCTGTATAAATCTTCTTGCATTTTATATATTTCTTATATATAGCTTGGCACCACGTGCATACTTCACCTATTACCAAGCTCGGGGACTAAGTGGGTACACTTCACCTCGCGGTGAATGTACTTATTTCCTTCTCGACAAACCCTGTTGTTTTCATGGTGTTTTGCAGAGTCTAAGTGGGTACACTTCACCCGGAAAGGACTTTCAAAATTTTCTTCTTCAACATGTTACATTCTTCTGATAAGTTGTGGCAAACTCACGACAAGGTAACCTGCTCGCTAATCAAGCTATGATGCTCGTGACCAGATCAAACTGGTTGGGAGGCTTCTCTGGGCAGGGTTCCGACCAGGCGGCCTAGTCGGAACTCTACAACGACGCCGACGCCACCTGGTCGGAACTCTGCAATGACGCCGACGCATGAAGGCGACCAGGCCACACCTCCTCGAAGGACGACAGGACAAGCTCGTCAGAAGAATGCAACATGCTCGGGTACTTGTTGGGGATATTACCTCCGTATACCCCTAGGGACCTACATAAGCCTCTCAACCAGAAGACAACCCAGCTCGTGAGACCCTGCGGCACAAGACCAGACATGTCGTGCTCGCCAGAGACTCCAGAGAGCTTTGCTTGCCAAGAAAGATCCTAGGAGATAGACTCGGATCTCTTGCCTTAAGGGACAGATCGTAATCTGTTAGGATATGGAAATTGTAACCCTACTCCCCAACTATATAAGGTGAGTAGGAAACCCCCTCAAAAAGATCCATCTACACCTCGTGTAACCTAATCCTCATATCAATCTAGCCACCAAAACACACGACGTAGGGTGTTACGGCGATTTGCCGGCCCGAACCTGTCTAAATCGACATGTCTACACTCTCTGTGTTACACTTGACCACCGTCGCCACACCTCCGCCTACAATCTACTATCGTAGGGTACCCCCTAGGTAGACTATGACGCGCATTTTGTTGACAACTCTCACATAGTGACATGGGATAGTGATGCTTCTTCAAGTGGTGATGATGATGATAGTGACAAGAAGACATCCACCAAGAAGAAGGCATTTTCAAGCATTGCAATGAAGGACAAGATCTCTTTATTTGACACTCCATCATCATGCTTCATGGCTAAGTCCACTAAGGTACTTTCTCATGATGAGAGTGAGAGTGAGAGTGATAGTGATGAGGAGGGTCCCTCTAAGGAGGAACTCATGGACATTCTTGAACAAGCTAAGGAATACATTGACAAGAAGAGAAAGGAATGCAAGGAAATGCGCAAGACCAATGAGGCTCTTGAGCAAAACCTTGATGAGGCCGTAGCATCTCATGAGAGGCTAATGGAAGCCCATGAGAAGCTAGAGAAGTCTCACACCAAGCTTGAAAGAGCTCATTCCTTACTCCTTGATCCAAGTAAGAAGGAGATTGTTCAGACATGTGACATGAGCATAAATTGTGATATTCTAGATGAATCTTTTTATGCTCCTATCATTATGGCTCCCACTAACCCCACTTGTAGCACTTCTACTCCTACTTCATCTACTAGTGATGGTTTCACTTGTGATTCCTCACTAATGGTAGAAAATGAAACCCTCAAGAATGACGTTACAAAGCTCAATCACTCCTTAGCTAAGGCTTATGGAGGTGAGGACCACTTGCTTATGTGCTTGGGTAGCCAAAGAGCACCTCTCTACAAAGAGGGATTGGGCTATACCCCAAAGAAAGGCAAGACCGCTTTTGCCCCTCACAAGACTCGTTTTGTGAAGGATGCTAGTAGGTATTGCAAGAGTTGCAAGAAAGTTGGTCACAATGAGCAACAATGCATGAACAAGAAGCCTAATAAAGATGTATTGATGTGAACTAGGGTGGTCCAATCTTCCGAAAGGTTCTAGTAACTCTCGATTTGGTGGAAACGAGACACAAATCGATCCAGCTTCCGAAACACGATCCGAAACCCCGCAATCGCAGCAGCACGTCTCCTCTGGTAATCAACCATCCTTGCACGGTTGACCACGCCAAGAATGCTAAGTCCTTTGCCTGCGAATCGAAGAACGCAAGCAAGAACAAGGAACAATGCAACCAAATTGCAGATGTATGATTAATCTCACGAGTTGGGGTCTCACAAACCGATGAAACGGTGAAACTGTTATTGATAGAATAATCTAAGCAAAACCCAAACCCTAACGTGAGTGGAAGCTGCTGGTTATATGGTCTAAGGGGCGTCCTAGGGCACCCTCTCACGTCCCTAAGGTGTCCCAACATGGTACAAGGCCCAAACGGCCCAAAAACAGTGACGCAGCACTGGAACAGATTCTGGACTCTGAATTGTTTCAACGTTTCCTGATGCCCCAAAAGGAATTTGGACCTCAAACTAATGTCATTGGTTTCCTTATAAAATTATCTTTCCATCCATGGGTGAGTCATCAAAAATAGAGTATGTATGTGACCTGGGCATTAGTTTTACTCCTCGCTGGTTTTGGACTCCGAAACAGACTCGAAGTCGACTTGGATTGGGCCTCCAACTTGTGTTGGACGACCTTCCTGCCTTCCTAAGGTGGTGGCCAAGGAGGAGGACGTCATGGACCATATTTGGGTTGTTCTCCACATGTTTGGGACATGGTCCTACATGGGCCAGGGTCCCAAGGTTGCATGACAAGCCCAAGATGACGTCATAGCATTCCGCAGAAATAGTAGTTGAGTGTCGTGATGAATTGAGGACCTTGCCAACGTGATATTGAGATGGGACCATATCTATTTGAAATCTTATCAAATAATATTTCCATCATGTCCTCATTGACCTCAATCGCACTCCGGATGGATGAGTTATGGCCTTCTCAATAAAGCGCTGTTGGCTGCTAACGAACCGAATGTTGGACTTTGAAGACCTTGCACATTGAGACATGTTTGTATCTACAAACAAATATTGACATATACATGTGGAACCAAGTGAGTTGTACCAAAAATCATTGTGTAAATGTAGGAATGTTCTAACCTTGTAATCTTTGGTTGTATCTGAAGGTGTCATGTCCTCATCATTCTCCCCTTCATGACAACAAACCATCTTCGGTTTGAGTGTAGCTGGAAGACAGGTTGTAGGTAGTATCCAACATTGCTCCCCTTCTTGAAATTTAACCTATTCCTTAATAACAAAACTTGGGGATCTCGACATGGTATGGTTGGTATGGTTATAGAGATTGCAGCCCTTTAATGGATCATATTATTGCACAATAAAAGAAGATTTCAGATTTGAACAAATATAGACACGATGCACCATATACTCTCCTTTATAATTATATTTGCTAATAAAGTGATATGAACATTTAGACAACCATGGCAATTCAACATAGTTAAATTTCTCTTCCAAACTACTTAGAGCACACAAAGTATCAAACTCAATATAACCCAACGTATTTAAAGAAGACAACAATTTTAGTTCATCTAAATTTTTATTTTCAGCAATATTATTTGTTTCTAAGACGGAACCACTATTAATCATAGCACTATCACACAACTCTTTCTTATCGCAAAGAATAGTAGAATCATTATCATGTGACAAAGGTAAATCAATAGAAGATTCTATTATAGCATTAGCATCGTTGGTGAACAAATTTAATACATCAAGAGAGCTCTTACTAGAGTCAATTACATGTTCTATCCGTATCAAGTTGTCCTCATTTTTGGATATATGTTGTAAAATATTAGTACCGACAAGAGACAAAATAATATCTTTATATTCTAACAATTTAGATTTAGATGAAGGAACTATGACTTCTGAAATAGTCCATTCTTTTGTAAAAGGCTCATTCTTTCTTATCTCTGCTCTCTCAAGATCTTCTCTAAAAATTTCAGCAGCAGTCATAGGTACTAGAGTAAATTTTCTACCATTGTATTTGAAACAATATTCATTAGAAATAATGTTGTGCTCCGCATTAATTTTTATATATCTAAGGTTTTCCTAGCAATAAATGACATGCTTGTATCCTTATAAGAACTAATGAAAAAATCAATGCATGCAATTTCAGTTACCTTTATCTTATCCCAAGAATTTACCCATTGGATGTAGTATGGACATGGATGTGGCTTTGTGGTCAGACCAAGCTTCTCAACCAACTCTAAACTTGCAAAGTTGTTATAGGTCTCGCCATCAATCATAACACGACAACGTCGTTCCTTCACAACAAAGTATATTTGGAACAAGTTGTTCAATTTGTTTTGCTCCGCCTTTTCCTTTTGAGAGCTAAGCACTTGCTGTGCAAGCTCCATAGTACATGCGAGAGGTGGCGGTGACGATGTCGTTGTAGCAATGGAGGAGGCTCCAGTGCCCATTTTTGCAATTGTTTCATCCAACTTTGTAGAGAGTTAGTCCATGGTAACGTACGAAGCATTCTTAAAAAGAAACTCGTTGTTTGACATTGCTAGAAAATCCAAATAAATTCCCTAACAACTATTTATGGGTCAGTGGAATCACACCCTATCAAATTCTTACAAGTGTTCTTACCAACGCAAAGCAGTGGACGGTACAACCGGCGGCCGATTGTGATACCTTTGAGAGCGTGGCACCAAAATTGGAAGGGTATTTTCTGTACTAATCAGAAGTATATATGTAGATCTTGGGAGGCACACAAAGAGAAATATATATGTATGTGGCACACAAGTCAGTAACCGATAGCAATATTGAATAAATGTCCAGAGCACTTGTCCTAGTTGCTGGTCTATACGTGTTCCTAGCACCAACTGTGATAAACAATGAAGTGAAACAATGATGAAAGGAAACAAATAGGAATGGTAGCAACGGATATGAACAAGACAAAAGAATCCACAAATTATAGAGCTACTGGATGTTTCTTATGTGCTCCTTTTCTCTCTCTTTTTTACTATTTTTTCTTCTCTTTTGTCTAATTTTTTCTCTTGCTATTTTATATTTGTTTCTCAGCAAGGATCACACAAGAAACAAGCCACAAAAAATTGAGTTCAAAAGGGTAAAGGGTAAAAGATGTGGCCTATAGAAAATCAAGATTGTGCTCTAAAAAGCATAACAAAACTTGTGGGCCTGAAAACTCAATTTTTCTAATCAAATTTCGCAATTCTAATTTTTGCTATCCTAGAAAATCTAGGATGAAATAGATCTAAAATTATTTGGCGTTCTCCGTAGAAAAAAATTCACCCCGTTTCAAGTTAGGACGCAAAAGTTATGACTGTTTTATGGAAGGTATTCCGAATCAGGATTTATGTGGACACAAGATGCAAAGAGATGAATATATGAGATGACGACGGATGGGGGATCAACACAAACGAACAAAGAACACGATCTAAACCAGCAACAAGACGTTGGCCTAGGACACAAACTCAATACTACGGACTCTGAAACTAAATTATGCAAAAGCTATGGCGCGGAAGGGTTGTAGGACAGGAAAACGATATGGCACTCGACTATGGGACGAAGGTGAAAACACACAAATTTAAGGGTAGATATGAACTTGACGCCTGAAGCTTTGATTACCACTTGATGTGAACTAGGGTGGTCTGATCTTCCGAAAGGTTCAGGTAACTCTCGATTTGGTGGAAACGAGATACAAATCCATCCGACTTCCAAACAACACGATCCGAAACCCCGCAATTGCAGCACCACGTCTCCTCTGGTTATCAACCGACATTGCACGGTTGACCTCACCAAGAAGGCTAAGTCCTTTGCCTGCGAATCAAAGAACACAAGAAAGAACAAGGAAGAATGCAACCAAATTGCAGATGTATGATTAATCTCACAAGTTGGGGTCTCACAAACCGATGAAACGGCAAAACTATTCTTGACAGAATAATCTAAGCAAAACCCAAACCCTAATGTGAGCGGCGACTACTGGTTATATGGTCTAAGGGGCGTCCTAGGGCACCCTCTCACGTCCCTAAGGTGTCCCAACATGTTACAAGGCCCAAACGGCCCAAAAACCAGTGATGCATCATCGAAACAAATTCTGGACTCTAAATTGTTTCAACGTTTCCCAAATGCCTCAGAAGGAATTTGGACCTCAAACCAAATTATATTTCCTTATGAAATTATCTTTCCATCCATGGGTGGATCATCCAAAACGGAGTCCATATGTGACCTGAGCATTAGTTTTACTCACTGGTTCTGGACTCCGAAACAGACTCGAAGTCGACTTGGATTGGGCCTCCAACTTGTGTTGGACGACCTTCCTGCCCTCCTAAGGTGGTTCCCAAGGAGGAGGACGTTGTAGACCATATTTGGGTTGTTCTCCAGATGTTTGGGACATGGTCCTAATTGGGCCAAGGTCCCAAGGTTGCATGACAAGCCCAAGACGACGTCATAGCATTCCGCAGAAATAGTAGCTGAGTGTCGTGATGAATTGAAGACCTTGCTGATGTGATATTGATGTGGGACCAAATCTATTTGAAATCTTATCAAATAAGCTTTCCATCATGTCCTCATTGATCTCAATCGCACTCCGGATGGATGAGTTATGACCTTCCAATGAAGCACTATGCCAATGAACTGACTATTGAACTTCGAAGACCTTGCACATTGAGACATGTTTGTATCTACAAACAAATATTGACATATACATGTGGAACCAAGTGAGTTGTACCAAAAACCATTGTGTAAATGTAGGAATGTGCTAACCTTGTAATCTATGGTTGTATCTGAAGGTGTCATGTCCTCATCAGGTATCCTCTATTAGAGTTGATTCACTCTATGTCCTTTCCAAGGATACTAATGGTGTTCATGCTAAGTTCATTGGTGCACCATGGATGACTTCTAAGAAATCCATTTGGGTACCAAAGTCCTTGGTAACTAACCTTGGATGACCCAGGCAAGTTTGGGTACCTAAAAAGAATTGATCTTTCTTGTAGGTCAATTACAAAGCCGAAGGGAGACATTGGGTACTTGATAGTGGGTGCACTCAACACATGACCAATGATGTAAGGATGTTCAACTCAATCAACCAAGATAACAATCATGGATATGATAGTATCACATTTGGTGACAATGGCAAAGGAAAAGTGAAAGGGCTTGAAAAGATTGCTATCTCCAATGATTTAAGCATTAGCAATGTGCTTCTAGTTGAAAGGCTAGAGTTCAATCTATTATCGGTTGCCCAATTGTGTGATCTCGGTTTCAAGTGCATCTTTGGTGTGGAGGATATGGAAATTATTAGTGTGAATGGTTCAAACATGATATTCAAGGGATTTAGATATGAGAACCTATATCTAGTGGATTTCAATGCTAATGAGACTGAACTCTTAACTTGTCTCATTTTCAAATCTAGCATGGGTTGGCTATGGCATAGAAGGCTTGGTCATGTTGGCATGAATCAATTGAACAAGTTAGTCAAGCATGATCTTGTGAGAGGCTTGAAGGATGTCACATTTGAGAAGGACAAGCTATGTAGCTCATGTCAAGCCAGAAAACAAGTTGGAAACACTGATCCATAAAAGAGCATTATGAGTACAAGTAAGGCATTTGAGTTATTGCACATGGATCTCTTCTGACCAAAAACATACACAAGTATTGGAGGAAACAAGTATGGATTTGTGATAGTTGATGACTTCACAAGATACACATGGGTATTCTTCTTGAGTGACAAGAATGACACATTTGATATCTTCAAGTCATTTGTCAAGAGATGCCAAAATAAGTTTGAAACAACTATCAAGAGAGTTAGAAGTGATAATGGGAGTGAGTTCAAGAACACAAGAGTTGATGAACTATGTGATGAATTTGGAATCAACCATCAATTCTCTCCAAAGTACACTCCTCAATCAAATGGGATAGTTGAAAGGAAGAATAGAACCTTGATTGACATGGCAAGATCAATGTTGAGTGAATACAATGTTAGTCATTCCTTTTGGGCCAAAGCTATCAATACGGCTTGCTACTCTAGCAACCATCTCTATTATGATGGAATGCTTGAGAAGACTCCATATGAGCTATTAAATGGAAGAAAGCCAAACATTGCTTACTTTTAGGTGTTTGGATGCAAATGCTATATCTTGAAGAAAGGAGCAAGGCTAAGAAAGTTTGAGAACAAATGTGATGAAGGATTCCTACTCGGTTACTCTACATCTAGCAAAGCTTATAGAGTTTGGAATTTGTCAAGTGTCACTCTTGAGAAAGTTCATGATGTGGAATTTGATGAAACACAAGGCTCTCAAGATGAAGAAGAAAACTTGGATGATGTGAGAGGTGACAAGTTGGTCAATGCTATGAAAGATATGGATATCGGTGACATTAGACCAAGACAAGTACAAGATGAAGATGAAGATCAAGTGACCATTCCAACAAGTGAGCAAGCTAGTGGCCCTCCAACTCAAGATCTAGCAAGTGGTAGTGAAACTCAAATTCAAGATCAACAAGAGGCTAGTCCATCATCATCTCAACCAAATGTACAAGATACTCACATGCAAGTGCTTTAACCTACCAATGTTGCAAGAGATCATCCATTAGATCAAGTCATTGGTGGCATTCAAAGTGGTGTGCAAACTAGATCAAGATTGGCTTCATTTTGTGAGCATTACTCTTTTGTCTCATCATTTGAGCCAACCAAGATTGATGAAGCTTTACAAGATGTGGATTGGATCAATGTTATACATGAAGAGTTAAACAACTTCACAAGAAATTAAGTTTGGAAACTAGTGGACAGACCAAGAAATCACAATATCATTGGAACCAAATGGGTAATCAAGAACAAGCAAGATCAAGATGGAATAGTGGTGAGAAACAAAGCAAGACTTTGATGAGGACATGACACCTTCAAATACAACCATAGATTACAAGGTGAGCTCATTCCTACATTTACATAATGGTTTTTGGTACAACTCACTTGGTTAAGACGATGTCGTAGCATCCCGCAGAAATAGTAGCTGAGTGTCGTGATGATTTGAAGACCTTGCCGACGTGATATTTAGGTGGGACCAGATCTATTTGAAAGCTTATCAAATAATCTTTCCATCATATCCTTATTGACCTCAATCGCACTATGGATGGATGAGTTATGGCCTTCCCAATGAAGCGTTGTTGGGCTGCCAACGAACCGAATGTTGTTGAAGACCTTGCACATTGAGACATGTTTCTATCTACAAGCAAATATTGACATATACATGTGGAACCAAGTGAGTTGTACCAAAAATCATTGTGTAAATATAGGAATGAGATCACCTTGTAATCTATGGTTGTATCCGAAACTGTCATGTCCTCATTAGACTTGTTGCACAAGGTTACTCTCAAATGGAAGGTCTTGACTTTGGGGAACATATGCTCTGGTGGCAAATTAGTGGCAATAAGGATCCTATTAGCCTATGATTGTGCACACAACATCAAGTTGTACGAAATGGATGTCAAGAGTGCATTCTTGAGGAAGTATATGTTGAGCAACCACCCGGATTTGAAGAAGCAAAGAAGCCCAACCATGTATGCAACCTCAAGAAGGCTCTCTATGGATTGAAGCAAGCACCTAGAGCATGGTATGAGAGGTTGAAAAGCTTTCTCCTCTCAAAGAGATTCAAGATTGGATTGGTTGACACCACCCTATTCACAAAGAAGATTGAAAGTGACTTGTTTGTCTTGCAAATCTATGTGGATGACATTATCTTTGGGTCCAAATCAAGAGTTTTGTGAAGAATTTGGGAGATGATGGCAAATGAATTTGAAATGTCGATGATTGGTGAACTTAGTTACTTCCTTGGACTTCAAATCAAGCAAATGAAGAATGGTACATTTGTAAGTCAAGGAAAGTACATCAAGGATATGATCAAGAAGTTTGGATTGGAAGAAGCTAAAGGCATTAGACTCCTATGGCAACTAATGGACATTTGGATAGTGGCACAAGTGGCATGATGATTGAACAAACACTCTATCGGTCAATGATTGGAAGCTTACTCTATGTGACCGCTTCAAGGCCGGATGTCATGTTTAGTGTATGCATGTGTGCTAGATTTCAAGCATCTCCTAGAGAGAGTCATTTGAAAGCCACAAAAAGAATATTGAGATATTTGAAGCATACACAAGATGTTGGATTGTGGTATCCCAAGGGGTCGAGATTTGAGTTGATTGGATATTCGGACTCCAATTATGCGGATGCAATGTTGCTAGGAAGAGCACTAGTGGAACATGTCAAAGTTGGGAAGGTCACTAGTCTCATGGTCATCCAAGAAGCAAAATAGTTTGGCACTCTCTACCACTGAAGCCGAATACATTAGTGCGGGGAGTTGTTGTGCACAACTATTATGGATCAAGGCCACATTATATGATTATGGAATCAAGTTCAAGAAGGTTACCTTGCTATGTGACAATGAAAGTGCGGTAAAGCTTACAAATAACCCCATCCAACACTCAAGGACTAAGCACATAGATGTGAGACACCACTTCATAAGAGATCATCAACAAAAGGGTGACATATCAATTAACAATGTGGGCACCGATGATCAATTAGCCAACATATTCACCAAGCCACATGATGAGAAAAGGTTTTGCAAGTTAAGGAATGAGTTGAATATCTTAGATTTCTCAAATATGAGTTGATGCACCCCACTTATGACATGCCTCTACTCCAAGATAGCAAGGTACAATTGGTTGACATTTGGATTCATCCTCTAGTAGACTTGTGTAGAACATGTAGACATCACTCATATAAGACTATTCATGAAAAACAAAATTATTTGTATGTGCATATGGTATCACTATTGCTTCTATGTTTTGATTGATCTAGTGATAGCATATGACATGTTGATAAGCTTGCAACCTCACATGTTTAGTCTAGAATACTTGCTCTACATGCTTAACCAACATGGGCAAGATAATCGTTGTAAGACATGTGAAAAAGCTTGTCCTTGGTTTAAACTGTGTTATATGTTTAGGACAAGTGATCTAGATTGAACTAAAACTGAATTTCATCCAACTTCCTTTCTAAGATTTGACTTGAAACAACTTTAACAAGCTTCCCTTTGTGGTAATGTGTGACAAAGGGGGAGAAATTGTGATAGAAATATGAAAATAGTAATATGGGGAGAAAAATGTTTTTTTTGAAAAATGAAAAATTAAAATATGAGCACACAAGTAGGGGGAGCAATCCTATGAACAATTTGTTACATTTGAATGTGCATTCACACATATGCTTGCTTGCATTACTTTTCATTCAAAATGACATGCTTGTGTGTTGTATGCTAAGAGGTAATTTTTGGATGATTGTGTAACCCTCTATTCATCTTAGCATGCATAGGAGTTAGCTAGATAACCTTTTATAGTTCTTTTATGTATCCAATTGGTATCAAGCTAACCATGTTGCTAAGGGATGCATGAATGGCGCATTCTCGATTGCTATCACGCTTCAAAGGTCCATCTCTTATACCTTAGCATCATGTCATAGTTTGCTAGTGTTCACCCCTCCAAAACTTTTATCTAGGCATATGTGCAAAGCTTTGACTCATATTCATAGAAGTGCACATATGTAGGGGGAGTAAACACTATCAAACCAACATTTAAATGGTTGTCCATTCTCTTTTATGATATATTGCTTGGACAAGCATTTCAAGTTGAAACAAAATCATATTTCATATCTTTATATTGGGTTGTCATCAATTACCAAAAAGGGGAGATTTAGAGATCTCTAATGTTTTGGTAATTAATGAAACCTAAGTACTAACCTATCACAGAACCACCCAACCTATAAGAGCACTAGTGTAATGGTTACCATTTCTGATCACACTGTCACACTAGAACCCATATAAGCTCGGTAGTCCTTGAAATCTCGAAGGATTTCAAACCACAAATATGTTCCAACCCAGATCATACATGATTCAATAACCACACATTCACAGTGATAAGTTCGAAACAAAATAATATTACATCAGAGTTTAACTGTGTGATATTACAACACCGATTTCAAATAAAGTATCAGAAGTTTTTGTTTCGAAATAACCCATTGCAAACTGTTTTAAAGCAAATACAGTGCCACACTTAGTACAGTCACATCAAAAGCAACAAGGAAAGACATCAGAAGCCACCATTGTCCATGGTATTCACTCATCATCACATGCAGGATAGAGGCATGCCTGACAATAGCCAGAATAGACCATACCATCTGCAACAAGGGTAAAGAAACCCTGAGTACTCAATTGTACTCAGCTAGACTTACCCGATAGAGAGATATATATAACCACATGACACTTCAAGGATCATGCAAGGCTTTTCAAGTGGATCTCATGAGGTAGCATAACTTTTGCATAAAAGGGCATTACTAAATTACTCTAGTCTTTCAAGATTTTAAAACATATTTTAGCGTCAATATTAAGTAGCATTAACCAAGTCTAGATTAGCACCTCATCTAGAGCAATCATTGAGTTATCATCACAATAGTAACCATATCATGTTTGGCATGTAAACCATATAACCATCTTTTGGTTACTTATTAGAGTTCAAGTTTCTACAGTGAGAGGAAGATCTTTCAAGTTTCTCACTGACGGGGAGAGACCGCGATTTGAATCGAATTCCTATCCAGCTGGAGGTTTATTCCTCAATCACACCCAAGCCTCCCCGTCGGGTTGACTTTGGTGGGTCACCTTCAATATAACTCGGGTTTATGCCGCGAGTCCCGATGTACAAGCATAAGTAGCGATTCATGGTAGCCAGGTCATTCAAGCAGTGTCTGCCCTTGGTGCCAGGCTAGGACGATTAGGATACTTGCCCACGGTCTATTATTCCGCTCGCAGTCCCTCATGACCCAAGTAGGAGGATTCTGTCCCGAATTACTGAGTTAGGCTTCGCGGTCAAAACGAGTTATTCGGCCAGCTATGAAGGAGGCATGCGTTCAATCTCGGTAGATGTCCAACCATGGTCCAGTGCCTAACGACACAGGCAGAGAGAACCTGCTCACAAGACCTCCAAGTCAAGTGGCTCACACACACCGTGTCCGCCGGGTCTCGATTTATTACTTCCACATGGTTACTTTCCACGATAGCAAATATAGCCAACCGTGATCAGTATCAACATATCATCGTGGGTGATAGCAGACCACCCACTCTACCGGTCTAAGTAGGGCTAAGCACATGTTTCGATCCTGGGCCTACAAGGTTCTTTTGTTGGACAAGGAAGATATAATGCAGCAAGGGTTTCATTCAACTCCTACTAACTTAATGCACAACCAAGTGATAGTAGTGTAAGTTAAATACTTGAATTAGAGTAAGATAGGTGTATGATGCTCCGAGGCTTGTGTTAACACTGGATTTTGGTATGCCTAGAAGAATGATAGGTGGGCCAGCAAGCGGCAGTGTTCAGAACGTTCGGCAAGTGTTCGTGCGGTCAGCTAATCTGTAAGGATTCGGCTAAATGGTCGTGCGGTTGACTATTCTGGGAATGGCGATCTTCTGTTAAGGAAAGCGACAAGAACGGAAGGCAAGAGCCGAATGGAGCAACAAACTTTGCGACGATTAAGGGAATAAAGACCCCGAAGAGAAGAATAGGTTTAAATATCGTGTTTTTCCTTTAATGTTTCGTAGTCGTGTCCTTGTAGGACTCATGTTATGACCAGGGTATAAATATAAGCCCTTGGCATTTGTAAAGACTGTTCACAACCAATACAATACAACCGGCCCCGTGCCAACTTCGAGTCCTTTGTCGTGTCGTTGAGTTCTTCGAGAGGAATCATTGATCCGTCGACCTCCGTAAGTTCCGGCAACCTTGCTATCAGGTCTAGTATCATGCGGTGGATTTAGATGTTGATGCAAGTAGTCTTGTTTGTTTTCAATGATCGTGTGGCGGATCTTTGCTTGACAATCAAGAGGTCTTCGCTTATGTTTCGTTTATGAGTACACACCGTGCGGCAGGTGCTTGCTCGATATGCTTAGCAAAAGCAAGATAGTTATCGACTCTATTAGATTTGGCAAGATCTAGTAGATTCATCAAGTTACTACATGTTGCATGTTTTACATTTGTTATATATTTGTAACACTCTTTTGCCCAATCTAGATTGATACGGTTCATCTTTATCTTATTCTTATAGATCTATTCTTGTTTTAATAGTTAATCATATTGTTCATACGAATAGATCGCACAGTCATAGTAGCCGAATTAGTTTAGATCTAGATTGTTACGTGTTGCGGGTTCATACATGTTAACCACGTTTAAGCTTTGATAATGTTGGGTGTTGTGCGGCAGACGCAGGCTTTAGATTAGTTTAATCATGTTTACTTATATGTTCCTTCATCATGGACCCCAACTCGGTTGGATTGCTGAGCTTGGTGATGCTTTAACTCATAGTTAATTATGATTCGTCCATATGTACTTTTTCATGCATGCACGTTCGGCTATCAACTTTTTCCACATGCTTTGCGTTTGCTTTAGCCAAACGATCTATAAGACCTGTTGGCAGATAGCTTCTATAGCTATATGTCGTTATAAGTGGCTTCGGGGCCGTATATATGGAACTGTCTGGTCTCACCCGACATGTTCCAATTTTATATCTAATAATTTTCATCCCTTGTTAGTTTCAGGTCAAATTGACTGGCACATTTTCGGACTCCGAAACACTCGGGCACCCGATTGAAGCTACGCTTTCCGGCTTGATGTGTGTTAGGCACAGTGCGTCACTTCTGTGTCAACACACTTTTTGGCACACCCGGTGGGACTACACACTTTTTCAAGATGGTTGAATTCGATAACAGCCAGGTTCTAGACGTGACTATGGATGAGTTGCCAGAAGACCTAAGAAATACAGTCCAGCAAGCATGTGATGAGTTTCAGTAGAAGTGTTTGTTGTCCATTTCAAAGAATAAAAGCAACAAGGTTTTTCAGAAGCAGCAACTTCCAAGAACTCTCCTTCCACATCAAACTGATTACACCGAAGAAGAAGATGCTTAGAATATGTCTAAGATGGTTTATAAAGCTATGAGTGAAACTCTGAGGAGTCATCATACAGCTTTCTTGAACACCTTTCGCTCAATCATGGTCAGTACTTTTGGTCCATCCGCTGATAAATGCTTTGAGGAAACCATCGGTCCAATGCAAGGGCCGACATTGTTCAATATGCCGAAACGCCAGGAAAAAATTGTTGAAGATGGCGAGACGTCTGACATAAACCAAGGTGGGATGGCTCCTCACCAGAAACAACAACACCCCATGACTTATGGCTAGCTCACGTTCGGTGCAATAGGGAACGTCCCACAATCGGCTTTCAAGGTGTCTCCAGCTGCGAACAGGTTGCAGAAAAATATGTATGGAGACGGATATCAAGAATTTGCCGATTACAATGCTATTGACTCTTTCCCGAATCCAGGGTATAAGAACTCTGCAGTTTTGGCTTTTGAAGGGCAGACACATGGAGCTCCAAACTCGAATATTGACCTTATCATGAACAGGATGGCGGATATGCTGCAGAATCAGTTTGGCTTAAAGCCAAAGGGTCAGTCCTATGCATACAAGTCCCCTTATCCAGAGTGGTATAACCGAGTTGCACTCCCTCCGAGAGTAAAACCTCCCACGGACCTGACCAAGTTTTCTGGTCAGGATGATACTAGCACCATAGAACACATCAGCCGATACTTAATGCAGCTTGGAGAGGCATCCGCTGATGAAGCTTGGAGGATTCGGTATTTCCCGTTGTCTCTGACAGGGCCGGCTTTCACGTGGTTCACGTCTCTGCCGGCTAATTCCATTGGTACTTGGGCAAAATTGGAGCAGAAGTTTCATTCATATTTCTTTACAGGCACTAATGAGAAGAAACTAGTTGACCTTATGAGCTTGAAGCAGAGAGCCAATGAAACACCCCAGGAGTATCTCCGCAGGTTCAGGGAAACCAAAAACTTCTGCTACTCCTTAAACTTGCTAGATGACCAGTTGCCGAGCATGGCAATAGCCGGCATGCATCCAAATATCAGGGAGAAGCTATTCGGCATGGACTTTGATGACCTTGGTCAATTGTCACAGCGGTTGGCTATGATGAGTAATCAGGCTCAAGGGTTCAGGAGAGAGAACCGCTTCCAGAAAGGTGATGTGGCTAATGAAATATATCAGAGTTTCCTGGAAGAAGCAGCCGAATACGATGATGAAGATGAAGTAGCTGCAGCCGAGTTGGTCTGGGCAAAGGAGCCGACTCTGGTTAGTCAACGCTGGCTGAGGCAGCAGAAGGGTATGTACGACTTTGATGTCTCCAAATCAGATAGGCTGTTTGAGGTGTTACTCAAAGAGGGACGCATCAAGTTACCGGAAGGACACCCATGCTACGCCCTGAGGGAGTAAAAGATAAGAAGTTTTGTGGGTACCACAATACTAATTCTCATTCCATCAATGATTGCCGAGTGTTCAGAATGAAGATTCAGAAAGCTATTCAGGAAGGGCATTTGAAGTTTGATGGTAAGATGAAGGTTGATGCTAATCCCTTTGCTCAGAACATGGTGACTTTCTCCATGAACATGGTTGCTATAGAAAGCTCTAAAGACAAGGGCAAGGTGAAGGTGTTGACCTCTGACAGAGCAAGGAAGACTAGTGTTGTAGACCCTGATCGACAGATTACTAATGAACAATTCCAGCAGCAGGCTCGGTTTCAGAATAGCCGAACCGAAAAAGGGGAGGCTTCCAGGCCTAGAGTCACAACACGAATTCTATTAAATAAGTGGCGCCGGGAGCGAGAGCGGTACCAGGAGCTAAAGTATTATGAAGAACAAGAGTTCATGGAGGAACGTCAGAAGTACAAGGAAGAGTTGTACCAAAGGGAGCAAGAATACAAGAGAGAGCAGGAGCAATCTCATTGGGGATGCTCATTCTTTAAACATTGTTGGAATAGAGGCTTGAAGCTGCCTACTAAAGATAACTGCCCTGGGTGCAGTGATCGATACACGGAGTACAGGAAGTCTCAAGTCAACCGCCGTCCGGTCCATGAAAGACTTGGAGCGCATGCTCCTGAGGACGATTGACGTTTAAAAATAAATAGCTCTAACGATCGGCGAGGCAAGAGGTTTGCCGATCAAGAATGGATCCATTATGAGAGAGATGCTGAAGAGAAAGAGCATCGGGAGTATGTCTGGCAAAAGGGACAATGGTGTCCACCAGGGTTGAGGAAAAGCTAGAAGAGAAGAGTGCAACGCTTGAGGAACAAGGTGCTGGCACAGACAACAGCCAAAAAGAAGCAGGTTTGGCGTCCTAAGGAAAAAGCCGACAAGCAGGGGCGTTCGGCTGATGCGTATATGGCTTTCTTTATTCCATCAGAGTTCTTAGCTCCAGAAAACCAGGATATCCAAGAAGAAGTGTACTCAGATTTCGATGAGAGTGAGTATCAAGGTCTGATGGCCCAACTTGTCCTGACTCAGCAGACAATTTTCAATAAGCCGGCCAAGTATCAACATTTGAAGGCACTTTACATAAAGGGATACATCAATGGCAAGCCTCTGACCAAAATGCTTGTTGATGGAGGGGCTGCCATCAATATTATGCCTTATACTACCTTTAGGAAGCTTGGGATGACCAATGAGGATTTATTGAAAACCGATTTGATCCTCAGAGACTTTGCTGGTAATCCTTCTGATACCCGGGGAGCAGTACACGTTGAGTTGATGATTGGGTCTAAAACTTTGATCACTACCTTCTTTGTCATTGATGGCAAGGGGGCATATATATTTACTCCTAGGAAGAGATTGGATCCATGCTAATTGCTGTATATCTTCAACTATGCATCAAGTTCTCGTTTAGTGGATTGGAGATGATGTTGAGATTGTTCATGCTGATGATTCAGTAAGCGCTGCTACCGCAGAGCTTGCCTTCTGGGAGTGTGATGGCTTTGATTGTTTCTCTAGAAAAGTTTGGGAAGAAGGTCCTGTTAATGTTTCTAACAAGGATCAACAGCCGATCCAAGCAGTCGGCGCTCAGAGTAGTTTTTAATGGGGAACCCGATCGATGGCAACAAAGGAAAGTTGGGACGTGGCTTTATGTCGGCCGATAAGTTAGAAGAAATAAATGTTGGTGATGATGTCAAACCAAGGCCGATGTATATCAGTACAAATTTAAACCCAGAGTATAGATTAAAGTTGATAGATCTTTTGAAAGAATTCAAAGATTGTTTTGCTTGAGATTACACAGAGATGCCTGTACTGGATCGTTCTATTGTTGAGCATAAATTACCGATTAAGCCTGGGTATCGCCCTCACAAACAACCTCTTCGGAAAATTTTCAAGGAGGAGGTATTGGCCGATGTGAAGAAAGAAGTTGAAAGATTATTAGAAGCCAATTTCATTCGGCCATGCAGATATGCAGAGTGGATCTCAAGCATCATTCCAGTGTACAAAAAGAATGGAAAGATGAGAGTCTGCATTGACTTCAGAAACCTCAATAAAGCCACCCCGATGGATGGTTACCCAATGCCAGTTGCTGATTTGCTTGTCGATGCAGCAGCTGGCTATGAAGTCATCAGCTTTATGGATGGTAATGCTGGCTATAACCAGATCTTTATGGCAATAGAGGATATTTCAAAGACAACTTTCAGATGTCCTGGTCATATTGGGTTATTTGAGTGGATTGTCATGACTTTTGGTTTAAAGAATGCCAGTGCAACTTATCAGAGAGCCATGAACTTTATTTTCCACGAATTGATCGGCAAAATTGTGGAGATCTATATTGATGATGTGGTGGTCAAATCTAGAGATCATGAAGGACACTTAGCCGATTTAAGGAAGACTTTAGAGTGCACTAGGAAGCATGGATTGAAGATAAACCCAAACAAGTGTGCCTTCGGAGTCTCGGCTGGTGAGTTTTTGGGGTTTCTGGTCCATAAAGGAGGGATTGAGGTTGGTAAGAAAAGCATGGAAGCAATAGACAAGGTTGTACCTCCAACTAACCTCACAGAGTTGCAATCATTGCTTGGCAAGATTAATTTTGTAAGAAGATTTATATCTAATCTGTCAGAGAAAGTGTTGCCATTCTCTCCATTGTTGAGGCTTAAAAAGGATCAAGAGTTTGTATGGGGTGATGTACATCAGAAGACTTTCGATGAGATCAAAGAGTACATGAAGGTGCCACCTGTGTTGGTACCTCCACAACTTGATAAGCCTTTTAAGTTGTACGTGGCGGCCGATAGCCTGACAATAGGATCGACCCTCATGCAAGAGTTTGAGGGAAAAGAAAGAGTAATAGCCTACCTTAGCCGAAAGTTGTTGGATCCAGAGACAAGATATTCGGCTATGGAGAAACTTTGCCTGTGTGTGTATTACTCATGTACCAAGTTTCGGCACTATTTGTTAAATGCCGAATGTGTGGTAGTTTCTGAATTTGATGTAATAAAACATATGTTATCGATGCCAATTTTGAATGGTAGGATTGGCAAATGGATTTTGGCTTTATCTGAATTTGATTTAAAGTACGAATCAGCAAGGGCAGTAAAAGGTCAAGTTATTGCTGATTTTTTTACCCAACACCGTGATCCTTCTGCTAATATGATAAGTATTGCACCTTGGACTTTGTTTTTTGATGGATCATCTTGTAGCAGAGGTGGTGGTGCTGGTATTTTCTTGATTTCTCCACGAGGGGTGATTCTTAAGTATGCAATCCCTATTGAATTCCCTATTACTAACAATCAGGCAGAGTATGAAGCATTGCTTAGAGGACTTTGACTTCTTATTGAAATAAGAGTTGTTGCCGTCAAGATCTTTGGAGATTCTGAGTTAGTAATTAACCAATTTCTCGGCTAGTATGAATGCAAGAATGATATATTGAGAGAGTATTATGAAGAATGCCGGGAGCTTTTGAAAAGTTTTCAGGTAGTAACCTTGCATCATATCCCTAGGGGGCATAATGAAGAAGCAAATGAATTGGCTCAGGCTGCTTCAGGATACCGAGAGAGCCAAGAGATTCATGTTGTGAATGAGAATCGGGTGATTGATGACTGGAGAAAAGAAATTGTCGATTACTTAAAAAATCCATCACAAAAGGTTTCTCAGAAACTCAGGTACAAAGCTATCAAGTTTGTGCTCCTTGATGACCAATTGTACTACAAATCCATAGATGGGGTGCTCCTCAAATGCTTGAGTCAAGAGGAAGCCGGGAAGCTGATGTATGAGGTACATGAAGGAGTGTGTGGTGCACATCAATCAGCTTACCGGATGAAATGGATGATTAGAAGGACTGGTTATTTTTGGTCGACCATGCTTGAAGACTATTTTGAATATTACAAGGGATGTCAAGATTGTCAGAGGTTTGGTAATATTCAGAGAGCTCCAGCATCGTCTATGAACCCAGTTATTAAACCTTGGCCGTTTAGAGGATGGGGTATAGATTTAATTGGTCAGATTTATCCTCCTTCTAGCAAGGGACATAAGTTTGTACTATTAGCTATGGATTATTTTACAAAGTGGGTTGAATCTATCCCTTTGAAGAAGGTTACATCAGAGAACATGATCAATTTTGTTAAGGAGCATATAATTCACAGGTTTGGGATTCCTCAAACAATAACAACAGATCAAGGGACTCAATTCACTTCATCTGAATTTTGTGATTTTGCTGAAGAGATGGGAATCAAATTATACAATTCTTCTCCTTATTATGCACAAGCTAATGGCCAAGCTGAAGCATCAAATAAGATAATGATCAAGATTATTCAGAAGAAAATTGATGAAAAGCCAAGGAAGTGACATTCGGTTCTTAATGAGGCTTTATGGTCTTACCGAATGACTTGTCATGGGTCCACTCAAACATCTCCCTATGAGTTGGTTTATGGGCATCATGCTATACTACCGTGGGAATTGTAGTCAAGCTCCAGACGAGTTACATTGCAAAATGACTTGAGAAAAGAAGATTACAAGGATCTGATGATGGATGAATTGGAGGATTTACATTTGGTTCGTCTTAAGGCATTGGAAAATATTGAGAAAAACAAATTGCGTGTTGCCAAATATTATAACAAGAAGGTCAAAGAGAAGCAATTTATAGAGAGAGATTTAGTTTGGAAAATGGTACTGCCAATTGGTGCAAAAGATAAAGCATTCGACAAATGGTCTCCGAACTGGGAAGGACCCTTTTGGATAGTGAAATGTGCACCTGGTAATGCATATATCTTGAAGACTATACTGGGAGAAGAATTTGCTAGAGCTATTAACGGGAGATTTCTTAAGAAATTTCATCCCAGTAACGAGGTTGGTGCATAAACAGACTTAAGAAGCATTGTATATAGAATAGCCGATATGAAGATATCGCCTTTAGCCGAAAAAATAAATAAATAAATATACTCTAAATACTTAGAGAATAGCCGACGCGATATGTGTCGCCTTTAGTGCAAATAAAGATACATTCCAAAGATAGAAAAATGAATCTCGATGGATTCATCTCAGACAGAACAATGGATCAAAAGTCTGGATTGATTCATCATATTTATAAGGTTGTCAACAAGACTACAGATACAATTCATTGATCACGAACTTTATGGATTGCATAATGAGGATTGGAAGCCTCACTGATGAGCCTTCCTGCTGTTTCCATGGCGTCAGAATTGGTGACCATTTCTTCCACGATGTCTTCCTTGAACACGTCAAGGTCATAGAAATCTTGGCCGGTGTAGGCTTGGACGGCACCAAGGGCGAGTGAAGCACCAAGTTCAATGCCTTGGTATGCCACTTCAGTCACCTTTGGGTAGACGTTTTCTACCCTCTCGGTGACTGTCTCGCCAGTAGTGTTCACCAGATTGGCAATGTCGTTCCCTGCAATATGGAGGGATTCTAGTCTTGTTGACAAATCTAAAAGAGTGGAAAGGCAATCAGATCCTGGAACATCGCACGACTTGAAGAATTGAAGGAGCGTTAGCATCGTCCGAGGAGCCAACTTCATCCCTTTTTAAAACAGAAGATAATAATGATGAATTCAGGAAAGGTGACAGAGTAAAGAAGATAGTCGAAAATCAATTTACCTCACACAACAACGAATGGCTAGCCGGGATGTCATTTCTTCCTCTTCTGCCAGTCGCCTACCGAGGTTGCGGCCCTCCATTGTTTTGGTGGAATTACTGTGCAGGCTAGGGTTTCTTTCCGGATTGGTTTCAAGCAAAAGGAGAGGAGGAGACGGAGGCAGAAAAATGTTTGACTGTGGCTGTTGACAAGATTAATAGAAGAGGGGTTTGTTTATAAAGCCGAATGGAATACCAAGCGATGAGTTAGGGTTTTCCTAATCGGATGGGCCGTTACTGGACTGGGCTAGGCTCGGGTAAATAAGAAGCGGTCGGCTAGTTTTCCTTAAGGCAGAAAGATTGGGGCTACCGGCTATTTCTTCAATTCAAAAACTAAGTATAGTCAGCTGTGTTCTAATTGGGAGAGTAAAAGCCGATTGCATTGTCGTACAGGCAGAAGTGTGCAGTGGACAAGAGAGGAACTTGTAGTCAATTTCAGGATAAAATGACTTTTATCCCAAAAATTGAGGGGGCATGTGTTAACACTGGATTTTGGTACGCCTAGAAGAATGACAGGTGGGCCAGCAAGCGGCAGTGTTCAGAGCGTTCGACAAGTGTTCGTGCGGTCGGCTAATCTATAAGGATTCGGCTAAATGGTCATGCGGTCGACTGTTCTGGGAATGACGATCTTCTGTTAATGAAAACGACAAGAACGGAAGGCAAGAGCCGAATGGAGCAACAAACTTTGCGACGATTAAGGGAACATAGTGATCTCTGATCATGATGTCTTTTGTTATTCCCTCCAGAAATCAGAATGATTGGTCTGCTAGCTGTAGCTACAAATATGTCTGGTACAGTGGTCTACTGCCATATGTTGGTAGACCATCTTAGACACTATGTCACTGCTTGATCCAATATTGCAGATTATCTTGTAGACTATACTTTCCTTGATCTTGCAATCAACGGTAGGTACTCCTGGATCTCCCAGCTTAGCGAGGTATTGTGATAGAAGGAGTTGATCATACTCTGAATCAATTGTGCTAATTATCTGGGTCTTCTCTTGGTTGTTGAGCTTTACTCTTCCCCCTTCTATTGTTGATGTTCTTATTTCTTGTAGCAACAATTGTATCCTCGTAGGTGTATGGCCTCTTAGGATGAGTAAGGGCCTTGAGTGTATGCTTCATGAAAGTGAATCTCTCTGTCTCATCCTTGATAGTGAAACAGATCTTGGCGCTATCCGTGTAGACGATGGCATTATTTGTTCTTATAAATGAGCATCCCAAGATAATTAGTGCTTTCGCATCTCCGCTTGTTTGTTCAATCACAAGGTTTTACCCGTACGAACGAGTGTTCAACTCGTATGCTGACATATTAAGGAATTCCTCGGGAGAGCATAGTGTCTGATCTGCAAGTTGGCATGATGTTGACACTTGCTCCAAGGTTACAGACCACTTCTTCAAGAACTCCCTTTGGATAGCATAGTGTCTGATCTGCAAGTTGGCATGATGTTGACACTTGCTCCAAGGTCACATACCACTTCTTCAAAAGTGTAAGCTCCAATGGAGATTGGAATGACAGGTCTCTCTGGATCTCCTTTCTTCACTGGTAGAATGTCATCCACCCATGCTCTTGACGGCATGGTGAAGAAGTGTCCTGCTCATAGAAACAAGGCTGAGATCAAGTGCATGGGCTCTGTTGGTGGAAAAACACCAACAGAACCAAAAGTTTATTCATTCATCTCTAACCTAAATATATTTGAGCAAGATTGAGTTGTATTTTATTTAGCCATGACATGAGTGATCAGTCCAGAGGATGAGCATGAATGTAGCATTTCATAAACACACATGGCATATTAGATTGAACACATGGAAAGATTATCTAATTTATTTTTACATCATTGAGATTATCATCTTCCAAGGTTGGATGTGCAACATTTTAGATGGTTAAGACTATGAGATTAAGAAGTGGTACTAGGATCAAGCTTTAAAGAACTAACATGTTGAGATAATCAGGTTTGATCAAGTAAAGTTGCAGCTCAAACATGTTTAGATCTTTATTTATGTTAATACCAGAATCAAAGAAAGGCTTTTAGAGTGATGCTTACTTACCTTTACCTTTGTCATTGGAGAATGATGGCACCGTACCTTCATGGAAACTTCCCTTGATCAACTGGTTGTGCATTAACAACTTGTCTTCTTGTTCCACTCTCTCTCATCCTCGTTCTTCCGATCTTGAAATTTTAATTTTTGTTGATCTTGTCTTGAAGTTTTGTTCACCCTCTTCCATGGATTGAGTGGCTTGATTGTAGATTTTGTTCTTTGTCACATGTCTTCTTCTGGCTCCATGGAATTCACCATGATGAATTAGCTGCATCTCTCTTGTGAAGGTTGTTGAAGTTCATGTGTCTCTATTCATCTTAGTATGAGTTCATCTCCGGACTTCCCAATTTGATATTGAAAGTTTTTCCTGCAGGGGTTAGTCCAACAAAATATCCAATATCTACCCTAGTATACCATCAATTCAAAAATCAACCTAGACAAGTCTAGATTAATTTAGGAAGACATTTTAACCTAAGCACCACGCTTAATTTAAAAGCCTTTAGAAGTAAAATCAAAATACCTTTATTTTAAACTAAGAACCATGCATACTTTAAAAGCTATATGAAAATACTTCAAAACCTAAACATACACCATAGCAGACAAAGGTAGCATGAAAGTATTATGGAGATTTACTCAAGTGAAGATGAAAGAGTATGATGATTTTTTTTAGTAGTTGAGCATGCCTTAAAGGTAGGTACAACTAATATAATGTAGCAACATGGCAAAAGATGTTTTTACGATGGGTTATCCCCAAAACTTGAATTTTGCAAAAATCAAGATTGGATGAATGAAATTCAATGTTGCATAATAATTGGTTGGACATACCTTATGCTTATCATTCCTTCATTCTTTCTGCTCTATACCTAGGAAGGTTAGTGACAAAAATACCCGAAGGAATATAATCATATATTTCTACGCTCGCTTCACAAAGGTAGGCAACAAAAAGGTGACTAAACATGTTAATATTTAGCACAACGAGATCTGCAATATTTATGATGAACAAATACATCGACAACCACCCTTTTCAAGTATTTGTAAACAGAAAGTGCGAGGGTGTTGAAGATGTCATGTGTGGTAATGATAGAGAGACCAATGGGTTCGGGAGATGTCTCATATGAGCATGGATTTAAAGAGATAGTTATGGAATAGATTCCTTGCTCATTGATATCATCTTCCTCTCCAATCTCTATGGTTGATTCTTCATATAAGTTCAAAATTCCACTTGGATTGGCAACTCTCAAATTGGTCTGGTTTGGGGCCTCCTCTATACTTGGATGATTCATATTTTCAACTGGATTTAAAACTAAACCAAGCCTAGAGAAAGATTGTTCCCAAACCATGGCTATACAAGCAGGGCGAAGCTCATAGCCATTTATAAGAATAGGGTGTGAAGATGGTGGAGTCTCCAACAAGTCGCCCTTTGGAGTAAAATATTTATGATTGTGATAAGATGAATATGGTAAGGTGAGAAAGATGGTCAAAAGAAAAAAGGAAAAAGGTTAATGGATGACCTCGGTTCGAAACTAGAACAACTACCATTCCCTGGCAACGGCGCCAGAAAGCTTGTTGGTATTTCTTAACGCAAACAAATAAATCCGCAAGCGCACGGATACCGCTGTAGCTTTCACCCGTGAGTATTCCAAGGCTATCGATTTCCACGGGGAACGCGAAGTGCTAGATAGGAACTAAGAGCATCCAAGGATAGATAAGATAACTGGGTAGAGAGATTTTAGAGTTTTCTAAGAGGGATATCTAATCAAAGGTCCACGATACTCTACCTACTTTGGAGCAACAGTACCAACCCGAACGTGGTGGACTACAAAGGCCTTACAGAGCTGTCACCCCTAGGGCTACCACAACTATCCGTAGGATTGGGCGCAAACTTAGGTAATTGCAAGACTAGGCACCACGCCTAACCTATTAATTACTACTCTAGCTCCGCGAAGACTAGAGCACTCAATACGAGCGAAGATCCTATAAATAGAATAAAGTAAGAACTGAAATAAGATACTTAGAAATAATAAATGAAAAACCTGGAGATTGCTTAGAACCTGATGTTGCACAGATACAATGTTGAGGAAGATCCGACAGATCCGGCTCCTCCTAGCTCTCTCCTCCTCTCTCTCACCTCTAATTACAACTAGATGAACTAGAACTAGAAGAACTAGATCTAAACAACTAGAGGGACCTCTCTCCTTCTCTAGATCTAATTGAAACCCTAGCTTTTGCTCTGGAGAAGAATAATGAGATGAGATGGCCCTTAGGGGGGCCAGGGGCCTTCCTTATATAGCCTCCTCAAATGAACGTGGGCCATTGGATCAAACCGACCTATATGAATGGTTTAGATTCATCCTCAAAGGCGGTGGATCATAATCCGCGAAGTTGAGCCTGATTGGCTCCGGAGGTAGGGCGGGCGCCCTGGGTCTGGCTCCCCTCGTCTTCCGGCTCGTTCTCGTGTCCTCTGGAACCCTCTAGAGTATAGAAAATCCTGCGGTTGATAATTATCTCTATGTAAACATGACATGTGGGCCTTTCCTTGGTATTTCCTGATAACCCCCTATATAAACAGACATTCACCAAAACTCGTGGAATTCCGTCAGTATAAACCCTAATTCTAGCTAGTGGTTTCATTTAGATCCTTTTCCTTGTTTAGTTGATGGTTAAAATTGGTACTTAAGGACCGTCAACAATGTGGGCCCATGGATCGTCTCGGGTAATCCCGTGGCAGGCTATTGGTGGTAAAACATTGACAATGCTTTACTTTAGTTATGTGATCTCCGCGCATATTGAGTTCTCTAGTTTAGATATCAAATTAGATTAGTAACTGTTAGTGTAGACATGGTGTCTAGACTAGGGTTTACCTGAGTTTGCGTCCAATCCCACAAATAGTTGTGGTAGCCCCATAGGTGATAGCTCTGTTAGGCCTTTGTAGTCCACCATGTTCGGGTTGGTGTTTTTGTAGAGCTTTGGGCAGCCTCGCCCTGACTACCTTTTTCCTAGTCTATTTCGAGAGTCGGGAAGGTACTGTTGCTCCAAAGTAAGTAAAGTATCGTGGGCCTTTGATTAGATAGAACCCCTTAGAAAACTCTAAAATCTCTCTACCCTTTTAATCATTCTTTCTTTGGGTGTTCTTAGTTCTCTAGTACACTTCACGTTCCCTATGGAAATTGATACTCTGGAATACTCCCAGGTGAAAGCTACTTTGGTATCCGTGTGCTTGCAGATTTCTCTGTGTGCTTTAATTTATACCAACAGTTAGTACACCAACGTGTCAAGTGGTTGATCAAGTTAGGTGATAAGGAAGTAAAAAGCTAAAATATCATGAAGATCAACAAGTGCCCACACTTGGACAAAGATGGAGAAGATGGAATCCAAAAAGGGTCAAGACAAAGGTATACTTGATAGGGTTTTATATTTTAGTGATCAAGACACTTAGTGTGATCACATTTAGGATACACAACCGTACTATTAAGAGGGGAAGCGTATGTGATTGCAAGTGTCAAGTGCCATTAGGTGAAGTCTTTCATGCATGTGCTTTAGGACTTATTGAGCTAACCCTTGAAAATGAAATAAAATATGCTAACACACTTGCACAAGTAGTGAAACACTTTGGTTTAGCACATGTGAACAAGGGATGAAGATAGAAGTTGATCTAACTATTTAAAGGGCTCTGGACCCTAAGTGGGTGAAGCTTTGGACCATTGGCAATGGTCCGGTGGCTAACCGTAGCCAGGGCTGCTTCACTCGAAGCTTCGGACCCTACTGTGTACCTACACTAGACTATAGTGCAGTGAGTCTAGTTGCCTTGCCTTGGTAGTCAATAGCGCGCTCAGGGGATCCGGACGCTATGGTATGGTCCGAACCTGACCTCTGGACTGGGTCCGACGCGAAGTCTGGGGTTCTGGAGCTCTCTGTTTCTCTCCGGACACTCGCTATTTTTTCTCTAGATGCTTGGCTCCGGACCATAGAGTTCGATCCGGAGGTTTGCAGTGAGCGCACTAACGGCCAATTTCAAATGTTGAGGACACGTGTCGCGCAGAGGTGTGTTTGGGAAGAAGCTCTGGACCCTATGATATGGTCCGGAGGCCCCGTGTCTAGTCTAGAGGTCCAGTCTGGAGCGCTTCTAAGAGGGTAAAAGCTAGTGCCTTTGAGGGGGCTATAAATAGATGTTGGCTGGCTCTAGCTCACTGTCTTGCACACATTGATCATTGTATACATCTAGTGAGTTATTGCAAACCTCTCCCACTCATCTCTTGGCTAGATTGATCATCCAAAGTGAGATTTGAGTGGCTCGAAGTGCATTTACATGAGTGATAACATCTCTTGGCACTCGGGAGTTGTTTTTGCTGCAGGTTTCTTGTTACTCTTCGTGATTGTCATCACCTAGATGGTTTGGAGTAGCAGAGGTGGTTCAGGAAGAGTTGGTGATTGTTCTTCGCCTCCACAAAGTGATTTGTGAGGGGTTCTTGTGCCTTCCCCGCGGGAGATCGCAAAGATAACTCTAATGGATTGCTCGTAGCTTGGGGATTACTATCTTGTGTTGGTTGTGTGGCACCCGGAGATGAGTTAGGCATGTGAAAGGTCCTAGATGGCTAGAGTGGTGGGTGAATAGCCTATTAAAAAATCTACAAAACACTAGAGCAAAGGCTTAGACAAACACTAAGCGAAGCTTTTTGCTCTAGCTCTACTAGGGTTGCAAAGCCACCTATCCAAGCAATTCTAGTTGATTGAGTGTCTAAGTATGAATAGCAAGAACCTAAGACACTCAATGAAAATCTAGTAAGAACAATTAACAAAGGAGCTAACTAACTAGCAAGAGAGCTAACTAAGCAAGATATGAAACAATGTAAATACAAGAGGATAGGGTGATTATACCGATGCCTTGTGATGGATGAAAAACAATATGAAGAACCAATCACAATATGAACACCAAGAGTAGCCGGGAGACAAGATTGACACAATGATTTTCTCCCGAGGTTCACTTGGTTGCCACCAAGCTAGTCCCCGTTGTATTGACTACTAAATGGTGATTCGGTGGCTAATAGGCAATCACAAGCCTAGCCCACTACTCGGGCGCCACAAGAATCCACCCAAATGAGAGTAACTCAATGACACAAGCAATCCACCGAGGTGGGTACAAGACCTCTCACAACTATCGAAGCCAGCCACGAACAATCACCAATTGCGCCGAAGCTTCCTCAATCGCCCAAGCCATCTAGGTGTTGGAAAACACCAAGAATAACAAGAAATCCCACAGCGATGACGATGACCAAGTGCCACTAAGATGCAATGCAATGATCAAAGCACTTGGTTCACTCAAACTCTCACAAGAATGCAATTGAAGCAAAGAGAGATGAGTTGGGGGCTATCTCAAGCAAGCACAAAGAGTGAGAATAATGGGAGGTTCAAGAGTGAGCCCCAAGGGCCGGCCAAAACATATTTATAGCCTCCACCAAAAGACTAGCCGTTTTGCCCCTTGATCTCTGTTTCCTGAGTGCCTCCGGACGCTGCGCAGAGAGGGGGTCCAGACCATTGGCTGCGCGTCCGGACCTGCCTCCAATTGAATCCAGCCGTTGGCGCCTTCACCAGAGACTTCCACGTGTCTCTGGATGCTCGGCATAGTGAAGCTCCGGACCATCATCACCTGCATCCGGGCCTTGAGCAGAGATAGTCCAAAGAGCATCCAAGCTCCGGACGGTTGTCCGGAGTGCCGTGTCTGGACGACACTTAGTGTTCGAATATTTCCACCAGAGAGAGTCCAATAAGCTCCAAACTCCGGACGCTGCATCCGGACCTTGATCACCGTTCGGACCTCCTGTCCACAGAAGGCCGAGGCTAGGGTATGCCTCCGGACGCGTGTGCATTTGTCCAGACCATGCACACCTAGCATTCGGACCTCTGTCCGGAGCTCTGTTGCTTGCCAATCCGAGCTGCCTTTTCTTCTCCAAGTTCCCATATGCTAAAACAATGTGTTCCAACTCTTGAGCTCAAGTGTTAGCCTTTACAACATATTTTCTTGGATTTTATTTCATTACTTGTCACTTAAGTTCATTTTTAGATATGCAATGCAAATGACCTAGTGGCACATGATAACCGCAATCGACACAAATTTTCCCTTGTTGATAGTACGGCTATCTATCCTAAAGGTGATTACACTCTCTATAGTGTCTTGATCACTAAACAAAAAATGTCCCTATGATATACCTTTGCCTTGAGCCCATTTTTGTTTTTCTCTTTCTTCTTTTCCTTGTCCATGAAACACTTGATCGATGCACCATGATCATCCACATTGCTTCATCTCGTGTTGGATCACCCTACCTAGATCACATCTTTAAGACATAGGGTTACTCCATAGGTTTCATCAATTGACCAAAACAAAACTTGGGCTTTTAGCGTGTGATGTCTATTAGCGCGTGAACCTCCAAGTGGGTGAACCTCCAAGAAGTTGGCAAACTATTGAATCTCGGTAAAAATCTTGTGTCATCTCTTCTACCAAGTTTATTGTGATTGGATTTCATTGGTTATCTTATTGGATTACATCACTTCTCTTCTCGTCGATATAATCACCCTTCTCCACTCTCTAGCATTATTATTCTTTCTTACTTATCTAGCTTGTTTTAGTTTCCTTAGTTTTCATCCTTGTGTAACTAGTTGTTATTAGTGTTTAGCTATTCTAGCTAGATATACAATTGCTTAGTGTTAGACCTTGTGTGACAATTAGATCATATTAGGTTAGTTGTGTTTGGATAGAAGGCTTGCAAACCCCATTATACTAGTGCAAAATTTATTTCGTCATTTTATTATCTAACTTGTTGTTGAAGCTTGTGTTGTAGAATTCTATTTAGGCTATTTACCCCCTCTAGCCATCCTAGAACCTTTCAGCGGCTATGGTGCACAAGAGAAGGAAAGGGTTGTGTCGTGTGGCTTCAGTAAATTGGGTCAAAAATTGGGCTGGTTTCATTTGACTGTAAAGACCGTTAAACTAGATTGAATGAGCTAGATGAAAAAAAGAACCGAAAATTTTGCTTTATTATTAGGTACTAGCAAACATGCTCGTGCGTTGCAACGGGAGAAAAAACTTAACATTAATTAAAAATACACGAGGGTCCAGGTCCTGGACACGGCGAAGGCGTGCGACTTCATCCTCACCGAATAGCCTGGGTGACTGCTATAGCACGCGTAGGAGTCGGTCGGGTGACCTCCTCCCTCAATCTCGAGAATCCTCGAACCGTGCTATGTCTGGTCGGTCTACGTCAGCTGTCAACGGCTTCAACTTCTTAAATTCGATGCGGGGGAGCGAGGCGAACTTTTGTGTCCGTGTTAACACCGTATTTTGGTATGACCAGATACGGTCTGATGGGCCCCTAGCAGGCCTTCGGAGGAAGCATCCAAGATGGACCCGAAAGATCGACTAAGGAAATAAGAGATCGTGAAGGGATCTTTTGTCCGGCACACGGCAGTCTCGGCGATGGAATGAGTCGAGGCCCAAGTCAGGATTTGTTTCCTTATTATTAGGACTTGCGTGATGGCCGATTAGGGTACATGCTATGATCTATAAATAGCAAGGCCTAGGGAATGAGAAGGACATCCAATCAATCAAATACAAAACTTAGTTCTTAGTTTCCGGCCTTCGGCCACCCCTAGGAGTAGGAGTAGAGTAGATTTTGGTGAACCTTCGACGGATTGGACTGCATTGACTAGATCGACCTGCAGTTTGCTTGTAAGTCTAGCCTTGGTTCATGTCTCGTTTGTACGGCTGTATTATGTAACTCGTGCAAACTCGGTATGAGCAAGTTATCGGTTTGAATCTATTGTTCATGGGGCTGCATTGTTTCAATATCACATGAATTGTGGCTTCAAGCTAGTTATCGGCTCTATTAGATTGGCGATCTAATAGATTCATTAAGTTATCGATATTGTCTGTTATGCTTTGTTTAATCTATTGCTATAATATCTTGCCCAATCTCATCTAATGGATTGGCCTGTGCTTTACTTTTCATCTAGATCTATTGTCCCCGATGCATCTGTCATTACACTTAAAGGGGCGATAGATCTAAGATCATATCAGCTAATCCATTAGTTGTGGTGGTTACATGTTGCAGGTTGGAGACATGTGTTCGGTTATTAGATTGGTTTGAGCGTGGTTGGATCTAGTTTAACATACGTGGTACGGCTGCATCTACCGGACCCCACTGCCATTGTATGTTGAGTTATGTCTGTCCAGGCTTAGATCTATCTGAGGTTGAATGCATGGATCTTGTTCAAGCCTCATGGATCCCATATCGGCTAACACAGCTGATCTGGTTATGCTTCAATCATACGATGCATGTACGTTGTCATCTTGTTGACACAAAAAGCGTCAGGATCTGTGAACACCTCGGGCTTATACCCGAATTTGATGTGCAAAGGTGTGCCAGTCGATTTGAGCAGTTAATCGACAAGGACGATAACTAGAACAAGATCTGAACGAGACAACGGCGATGCGCCCGGATGTCAAGGCTCAAACTTGATCAGGATAACTAGAGTAGAGCTGAACGAGACGACAATGATGCACCCAGACGTCAAGGCTCAGGTTGCTTAAACGCGGAACTTGTAAGGGTTGACGGAGATCGAAGAGATGTAGCCCGTCGAAACTTGAAGAACTCGTAGGTAAACTATATCTAATGCGATAAAAGTAGAATTACTGGAAAAGTGAATAAGAATAATAGATTTGTTTGATATATGATTGATATCTTTTTCCTTACGACCCCTAGGTACATATTTATACTCCGGCAATAGGAGTTGTAGACAGACACTACTCGTACCTTTCCTAAACAAAACAAACACCTCTATTTTTAAGGAAACAAACGACTCGTGCAAGAGTCAGACTCAAACTTCTATAACAATACTGGTATAAGATCACCAGTTTCCTTATGTCTTCTCCCCGATGAAACTTTCCATCGATATATCCTTCCGATCCGCAACATTCTTTTAGCGCCATCGGCAACTATATGCTCACGTTAGCCATTTGATCACTCATCGGCAACATCCCTGCATGCTTCATCATTAGCACTCTGGCTTTATTCTCATCGGCAACTTTGACCGATTACCTTCCGATGCCGATAGAAAATGGCTACCGATCAGAGTGAGTCAACCCTTTTGATAATCTGCAACCTTCTATCGCCATCGGCAGCTCTCTGCTGACACCAGCCACTTCACCCTGCTTCCATCGGCATCATCATTCATCGGCAGCTTTCCATCTTCATTGGCAATACTCTTCAATCGGTAACTCTTCACTCCTGAACCAACTTATCGGCAAAAATCGCTCAGTTTCCATCAGCAACAAACTTATCTCATTTGCAGCACTCTCATCGGTAATCTCAACCGATGACCTTCTGATGCCGATAGAAAACGGCTACCGACCAATGCAAGTCTTAGCTCATTTGACACATGCCGAAAAACGGTGTCAACACATGCCCCCCAATTTTGGAGCGTAAAATATTTTGCGCACCGAAATTCTCTGTACCACAATCTTCTTCTCTAAGGCACCTGCGTGAATTCCTCGATTCCCGCGCGCAAAAATTGCAAGTTACCAACAGAACCCCGCGACTGCAGCGTAAACAGTTGCAAATCCAATCATATCTCCTCGATCAGCGCGCAAATCCACTACCATACCCTTCCATATTCTCGCCCCGTGCCAAGAAAATTCCAAAATACCCCTAACTGGGTTTATAAAAGTTACCACCATTCAATCTGCCTTTCACTCCAAGCTCGCATTCATTTTTACCCCCGTCTTCAAACCTTCTACGGCGCTCCCAAGAGTCCTCCGGCGTCCTCAAGAACTCCAGCGATCAACAGCGGCTTCTTCTCCCTTTGGAAGGTGTAATTCCTGCAAGAACTCCTTCTGCTCCAATGGCGATCAACTTTGACGTCCCCGCGTAAATCTTTTCCCTTATCAATCTGCCTCCAGTGATTTTTCGTTCTGCGCCGCTCTGTAATTTTTCCTTTCTTCTCCTTTTACTGTTCGAACCCTAGGAACTACGCAACAAGATAGTGACCCCCTCGATCAATCACATTTCCAATGTCTGGGTCCAATGGGAAACGTAGATCCCACCAATTTGATCAATGCAGAGACCAATCGCATTCCTTTCAGATCCGAGTGTTTCAGTCTAGGGTTGTGGAGGGATGCTTTCCGCTTATGGCCCAAACCCACCAAAGGTTGGAAGAATTGGTATCTCAGGATGGTTAGAACACAACATGTTTACTAGGCAGAGCGCAACCTGAACCAATGCATTAAGCTTTCTATTGCCGATATGGCAAAGAACGAGAACATGATGATGGCTGCTTCTTACTTTTGGTCCAACACAATGAACGCATTCTTATTCAGACATGGACCAGCCACCCCCACTCTTGCCGATGTGCACATGTTACCGGTCTCGACGTCTCCTCTGCCGATCCCTCCAATCTTTTCGGTAGGAAACCCGAACATCGGGTAATCACACGCAACATCGGCGGCTGGACTGGATATATTCGAGAAAACCAGAAGACTGGATCGTTAAGTCAGAGGGAACACGCCATCTTCCTGAACATGTGGTTGGAAAAGTTCATCTTCTGCGGCAGAACAGTTGGACCTACTACTATGTACCTTCCTGCAGCAGAGCTTCTAGCCGACGGAGCAAGACTTCCTCTTGGCCGATACCTCCTTGGTTTGGTATATCACCTCCTTCATCAGGTATCCAGAAAGGTATTTCTAGATGAGCCCATCGGCAGCCTCGGCGGTCCATGGTGGTTCATCAACATGTGGTTGAACACACACATGCATAAAGCCCTCCAGTTCGACTTATTCAATCAACAATTTCCAAGGGACATATCGGAGGACTATGAATTTAATGATGATGAATCGGCAACCCATTTTCCACTCAACTTTGGGGAGGCCATCATCGTATCGCCAGGAACCGATGCCAATGAGGGTCAGTTCGGCATGTTCTTTGAGAGACTTTATTGCGGGATTCCAGCTGCAGAACGGGTCTGGTGGCCTTATATTGATCAGGACAACCGATTTCCACTTTCTTTCAATCTTACCAATGGAAATATATCACAAAATGAGTTGATCATGAAGGCAACCATCATTCCTCGGGCCATCCTAGTTAACATCTTTGGGACCGGGAAGAATACTTCTCCAACTTACGAGTTTTACTATCCATCGGCAGCAGCAAGACAATTGGCATTTGGTTAGTTATCGATCAAGTTCAGCTATGCCAACGTGATAAAACCAAGAGAGATCATCTCTAGCGCCATGGATTGGAACAGAATCGTCACTCTTTTTGCTCACACCGATGCATCAAACATTGATTTATCCTCTTGGGCACCAACATCCTTCATCACGGAGTCATACAAGTCCTGGTGGCAAGAATGGAAAAATCAACTATTCCCCAAGTCGTCGCATTACTATTGGCATTTGATCGACGCCAATCACATCATTCCCGATGATGTAGTAAGTTCTTCATTCTAATGCATCTCTTATTATTTACCTCTATTATCGGCATCTGACCCTCTTTTACTAACAGGCTGACGATCCAATCCCTCGAACGAGCAAGAGCGGCAAGCACTTCAATCTTTGAATGATGAACCCCGTATCAATCATTGGCAACAAGGCTCCTACGTTGGCTGCTTTCACCCCTCAAAGGGTACCCAAGGTCATCCTCAAGCCCAAGCCGACAACAACTAGCACCACTACTACTCCATCGGTTGTTGCCGCTGTCTTGGCGCAAGCTTTCGTAGTAAGTTCTCATTTCATTTATACCGATTACAACCCCTCATCGGCAATGTTCACTTTATTTAACTTGCACCAAAAATGCTTTGCAGGCAACAGGCTCATCGGCAGCTACTCCAAATGTACAAGCTTCTCTAACTCAGGCTACCGATGCCCCCCAAGCTTCACAGCAAAAACGCGCCGGCTCACCAACTGCTGCCTCGAAGAAGAAACGCTTGAGGCGAGCCACTCCATCTGTGCCATTAACTCCAGCTGCATCACCAACTCCCACTGATGCATCAATACCAGAGCCAACATCGGCATCCATTCTTGAGCAACCATTGGACGAAACTCCCGACCAGGAAACGATACCATCGCTGCAGGAACCAGCTGCAACAATGGAGACAACATCGGCATCGGTACCAGCACCAACACCAACTGAAATCCACGACCAGGGGACAGCATCATCACCACAGGGGTTAGCCACCATGGCAGAGGCAGCACCGGCAACAGCACCACCAGCACCACCCGTTCCCCCCACGGAGGCAAGTTCATCGGCAACCGTTGCCGATCTTCAAGATGATTCCACGCCAGCTGCCTTCCCGAGCCCAAGGCAAGAGATCCGCTTTAAGATGGTAAGTTGACTCATTCTGTAACACAAACTTATGATCGGCAAGCTCTAATCTTCTTCTTCTTCAGGCCCAAGATTCTCCGAATAGTTTATTTTCCTTCGCCGTCAATCTCCCTGACGAAGATGGAGAGGAAGAAAGTTCTGCCCTAGCTTTATCGACAGATGCTAAACTCAAGCTCGAAGCATTGCTATCTTTACTGCAACAAGACACATCTCATCTCATCCAAGACTTCACTGCAGTAAAGATAGCTTTTAAAGACATTCAAGGCCATCTATCTGCCGATATAGAAAAAACACTCTTCCAGACAGCGTTTCTTGAGAGCAAGCAACTTCAGTATCAAAGGCTCTCTCGCCGCATAGCCGATAGGACTGCTCAATTAGAACTTGAAGAGAAAATGCTTCAATTCAAGCAATCTGCCGATGAAAAACACAAGGACATAGGTCGCCTAGAAGCTTTCGACATTGAGCTTGATCAAGACATTGCCCATCTATCGGCAAGGAAGGAAAAGCTATTAGCAGAGCTGAAACAAGTTGACGAAGCCTTGATCGTAGCCAATGAACAGAAGACTGAACTTCCAAGTGTCATCCAAACTTTACAACAAGAAAGAGATGTCGATGCACATCAAGCCCTCCAGATGAAGAAAAAGATCAAACCAATAGAAGGATCCGCCGACGACGATGCCAAGGAGATAGAAGAAATAGAGCAAATTTGCCTGCGTGCAATATCAGCTATTCAATCCTTGTTGTAATTTCAGTCCAGTGTATCGGCAGCTGTAAACTTAACGTCCGATTTTCTTTTAATATAACATTAGCACGCTTTTTGCCGATGTTCTATTAGCACTTTTTCTTTGTATTTCTTCATGCATCTACCCAGATACTAGGATAATACCTCTTTAAATATTTATCGTTGATTGCTCTAGGAAACGCAACCCCTTCGAGGGTTTCCAAAAGATAGGCATTACCAGGAACTGACTGACTTATCCGAAACGGACCTTCCCAATTAGGAGACCATTTTCCAAACTTAGAACTCTTAGTCCCAATCGGTAAAATCAATTTCCATACCAGATCACCATCGGCAAATTCCTTCAACTTTACTTTCTTGTCATACCACCTGGCGACCCTCTTCTTGTTTTCTTCAATGCTGATCAAAACCTTTAACCGATGACTCGCTAGATCTTTTAACTCATCCTTCATAAGAGTACCATAATCATCGGTTGTCAATTGGTCCTGAGAAGATAATCGCCTAGAACCAATCTTAATTTCCTAAGGTAAGACAGCATCATGCCCATAGACCAATTGATATGGTGAAACCTTAGTTGCACCATGACAAGCCATCTGATATGACCACAAAGCTTCATTCAACACTATATGCCACCTCCTAGGGTTTTCTTCAATCCTGCGCTTGATAAGCTTGATAATTCCCTTATTAGTTGCCTCAGCCTGACCATTAGCTTGAGCATAATAAGGATAAGAGTTTAAAACTTTGAACCCCATACCGATCACAAAATCCTCAAACTCTCCCGACGTAAACATGGTTCCTTGATCAGTCGTAATAGTTTGAGGAATACCAAATCGGTAAATGATATGCTCTTTTACAAAATTTATCATATTCGCCGATGTAACCATCTTCAAAGGAATTGCTTCAATCCACTTTGTAAAGTAATCGGTAGCGACAAGTATAAACTTATGCCATTTGCTTGATGGTGGATAAATTTGACCAATGAGATCAATAGCCCATCCTCTAAACGGCCAAGGCTTGATTATAGGATTCATTGCCGATGCAGGCGCCCTCTGGACATTACCAAACTTCTGACAATCTTGGCACCCTTTAATGTAATTGAAGCAATCTTCAAGAATCGTCGGCCAATAATACCCATTCCGCCTAATCATCCACTTCATCTTGAACGCCGACTAATGTGCTCCACACACTCCTTCATGAATTTCGCTCATTAACTCTTTCGATTCTTCTGTACTAAGGCATCTGAGCAAAACTCCATCAATGGTCCGATAATACAACTCATCATCAAGGAGCACATATTTGGTAGCTTGAAACCTTAACCGGCTCTCAACCTTTCTAGACGGATTTCTCAAGTAATCGACAATTTCCTTCCTCCAGTCATTGGCAACCGTTACCGATGTCATTACTCCTTGAATTGGCTGATAGCCTGAAGCATACTGTGTCAACCGATTAGCTTCTTCATTATACAACTTGGGAATGTGTTCAAGGCGGTATTCTTTAAATTCTTTCAATAACTGCAAACACTTCTCATGAGCCGCAATTAAAACCTCACTTCGGCATTCATATGTTCCGATCAATTGATTGATCACCAACATGGAATCACCGAAGATTTCAACAACATCGGCACGTACCTCCCTGAGCAATTCCAACCCCTTCAGTAAAGCCTGGTACTCAGCCTGATTATTAGTCGAGGTAGCAATAATCGACAACGAGATTTCATACTTTTTTCCTCAAGGTGAAATTAGGACAACGCCGATGCCTACCCCTTCCTTGCATGTAGATCCATCAAAGAATAAGGTCCAAGGAGCAATCTGCACGACACTTAGTGCATTGCAATGTTGGGTAACAAAATCAGCCATCACTTGACCTTTAACTGCTTTAGCCGATTCATACCTCAAATCAAACTCCGATAGCGCCAAAACCCATTTGCCGATTCTTCCACTTAATATCGGCATCGACAGCATATACTTAACCACGTCATCTTTGCATATGATGGTGCATTCGGCCGATAACAAATAATGTCTCAACTTAGTACAAGAGAAGTACAAACAAAGAAATAACTTTTCGACAGCCGAATACCTGGTTTCAGCATCCACCAATCTTCTACTCAAATAGTAAATCACACGTTCCTTTCTTTCAAATTCTTGGATTAAGGCTGACCCGATAACACTATCATCGACAGACAAATACAATCTGAAAGGTTTCCCGTGTTGAAGTGGAACCAAGACTAGAGGATTCACCAAATATTTTTTAATCTCTTCTAAAGCTAGTTGCTGCTCTTCTTTCCATATAAATTCCTGATCGGCCTTCAGCCTTAACAATGGGCTAAAAGACTTAATTTTACCAGACAAGTTGGATATGAATCTCCTGATAAAATTAATTTTGCCGATCAAAGATTGCAGCTCAGTCTTATTGATAGGAGCAACTACCTTGTTAATTGCATCAATAGATTTTCTGCCGATCTCGATACCTCTCTGATGCACCATGAAACCCAGAAACGGGCCTGCCGATACACCAAATGAACACTTGTTAGGGTTCATCTTCAACCCATGCTCCCTTGTGCATTCCAGGAATTTTCGCAAATCGGCAAGATGCTTCTCAAAATTTCCGGATTTAATCACCACGTCATCAATATAGATTTCGACTATCATGCCGATGTACTTATGAAAGATAAAATTCATTGCTCTTTGATAAGTAGACCCGGCGTTCTTCAAGCCAAAAGTCATTACAACCCACTCAAACAAACCGACATGACCTGGACATCTGAAAGTAGTCTTGTTTATGTCTTCCTCAACCATGAATATTTGATTATATCTAGCATTACCATCCATGAAACTAATGATTTGATGTCCGGCAGCGGCATCAACCAATAGATCGGCAACTGGCATCGTATAACCATCCATCGGTGTAGCTTTGTTGAGATTCCTGAAATCAATACAAACACAAAGTTTTCCATTCTTCTTATACACAGGAACCACATTAGAAATCCATTCGGCATACCGACACTGCCGAATAAATCCAGCCTCAATTAATTTTGTAATTTCATCTTTAATATCAGGTAATACCACAGGATTGCATCGACGCGTAGGTTGCCGATGTGGTTGGAAACCAGACTTAATAGGCAACCGATGTTCAACTATTGATCGGTCTAAACCAGGCATCTCTGTATAATCCCAAGCAAAACAATCTTTATATTCCTTTAATAAATCAATCAACTGTTATTTACATTGGGAATCTAACTTAGTACTAATAAAGGTTGGCCTGGGCCTACTGCCATCGCCGATATCTACCTCTAGCAAATCATCGGCGGATGTGAACCCCTGTCCCAGTTTTCCATCATCGGCGAATTGATCCATTAAAACTCTTCTTCAGGACCGACTGCTTGGATCGGTGTAATGCGGTAATCGGCAACTTTGAGGAACTCCGTGTCCCAAGCTTTGCCTGATATGCACCTAGTTTGCTCATAAGTTTCCGATTCTGTCGATGCAACAATTGACGGAGTTTCACTCGGGACGACTTCAATCTTGTCTCCAACCCATTGCACGAGGCTTTGGTGCATTGTAGAAGGAATGCAGCAATTAGCATGGATCCAATCCCTTCCTAGGAGCAAGTTGTAGGTGCCTTTGCCACTGATCACGAAAAATGTTGTCGGCAAAGTTTTACTGTCGATGGTTAATTCAACACATACGGCTCCCATAGCTGGCGACACATTGCCTTCAAAATCTTTAAGCTTCATGTCCGTCTTGACTAAGTCTTGGTCACCTTTCCCAAGCTTCCTGAACATGACATATGGCATTATATTGATTGATGCCCCACCGTTCACCAGCATCTTCGTCACGGGCTGCCCATCAACTTTACCTTTGATGAACAGAGCTCTTAAGTGCTGCCTTTCATCATCGGTAGGCTTCTCAAATACAGTTGTCATCGGATCTAACACCAACTGTGCCATCTTAGCAGCTTCTTCCTCAGCATCGACAGGTGCCATGAATTCCATCGGTAATATGATGACCATATTGATTTCTGCCGATGGATCCCTATCCTTGCGCTTTGGCTTCCACTGCTTGACTGGAGACTTTTCCCTTGAGGGATTCCCACTGTCATATAAATCTCCTTGGCGTTCGTGCTGAATCCTTCTTTTCTAAGTCTTTGTCAGACCTTTGGGGCACCATTGAGGAAGCTTAATTTTCCAAATAGGCTGGTACTGTTTTTCACCGCTTGTATCAGCACCATGCCTTATGTTTGGATCTCTAGAGAATACCTCCTCATCGGGCACTCTTGCATTAGCCATTTCCTCGAGCTCCTCCTGACTAACGCGCCTGCCAAGTCTATCATATGCGCTGAGTTTGCCCCCCAGCCGGTCATGCGCTGATTTCTTCTCTTTGATCGGCGTGCGATAGGTTGATGCCCGATCATCAAAACAGGGTTTCTTTTCTGACCGATCGGCAGGATAGTATCCATTGCATTTAGGGCAATTATCGGCAGTAGGTAATTTAATACCTTCTTCCTAGCAATGAACGAAGAAGGGACACCTCCAATGGTCTTTATGCCGAAGCCACTCTTGACGCCTCTCTTCCTCCTGTCGCCGATATCGTTCTTCCTGCGATTGCTGATAATCTTGTCTTGGCCGCCTATGCGTGATTATAACACCAAGATCCCTCTTGGCATTACTGCTTTCATCGGCAACTCTCTTGCCCTCTCTATCATCGGCAAACTTCTTCACATCACGTTCAGCTACCTGATGGTCTGGATCCACCGATGCATTCTTCCTGGTAGCTTCCGATGTTAACACTTTAGTTTTTCCAATAGTTTCCACCATGTTATTTGGAAACGGATGCTGGTCAATCTTCATCGGCTTCTGGGCTTTAGTATCTCCAAACGTGATTCGCCTAGATTCAATTTCTAATTGCAACTACTGCCTAAAGACTTTGCAATCATTGGTGCTGTGTGAAGTTGCATTGTGCCACTTGCAATACCTGATCCTTCTGAGCTCTTCGGTCGATGGAATTACCTAGTTAGGTGCCAGCTTGATCCACCCTTCTTGAAGCAATAGATCAAACATCCTATCGGCCTTGGTAATGTCAAAGGTGAACCTCTCAGCTTCCTTCTGGCCAAACGGATAGGATATCGACTTCTTGTCCTTAACCCATTCAGCAGCGCCAATGCTCAGCTCTTCATCTTACTCAGAACCCTCTTCTTGCCCAATGAAGGCCACCTTCTTGTTCCAAGTCTTCCTGGGCTCAAAAGTTTTAACATCTTGATCGGCAATCCTCTGCACCAGATGACTCACGCTTTCAAATTCTTGAGACGCATACTTATCTTTGATATGCGGCAGTAGTCCTTGAAAAGCCAAATCTGCCAGTTGCCGATCATCAAGTACCAGGCTGTAGCACTTGTTCTTTACGTCTCGCAGCCTCTGAACAAAGCTTTCCACCGATTCATCATTACGCTGCCTCAGCTTGACTAAATCGGTAAGCTTCTTCTCATGCACGCCAGCGAAGAAGTATTTATGAAACTGCCTCTCCAGATCGGCCCATGTGATTATAGAGTTCAGAGGCAGTGAAATGAACCATGTGAACGCCGATCCAGACAATGATGATGAGAACAATCTCACCCTTAGCTCTTCTCTGCTGGCAGCTTCTCCACACTGGATAATGAAGCGGTTGATGTGCTCCATCGTTGACATGTCATCTTGGCCAGAGAACTTGGTAAAATCCGGCACCTTGTATTGATTTGGAAAAGGGATTAAATCGTGTTCCGAAGGGTATGGCGTCCGATAAGAGTATGTGTTAACCTTGGGTTTAATGCCGAATTGTTCTTTCGTCACTTCGGCAATCTTATCGGCCCGGTACGCATCCTGTTCTTGCCGACTCATTGGCTGGACGTTGACCGGCGGAGCCGGCTGATGCGCCCCTTCGGGTCTTGGTGGCAAAGCGCTGGAAGTAATTGGTGCATGCGCAGTACCAGCCATCTGAACATTATGCATCGGCTGATTGGCCAATGGGTAGCTTTGCACACTCACTAGATTATGATGTGGCATTACGTTCATCGGTTGATGTATCGATGCTCCATTTTGAGCATTTGCCAAGTATTGATATTCGGGTTGTACCACCTGATGCTGAATTGGTGGTGGAGCAGTCCAACCAGGATTGTAGGTCATTAGCATATAATTCACCGATGGCTGATAGCTAACTGGAGCATGTTGCTCCTGTATTCTGGAGTAATCAATAAATTAGTTACCTTGATGTGCTAGTACTCCAGCTTGAGGATTTACCACCATAGGTTGACTCCCAGTTGCTATACTATATTGCATCGGCACAGAATTTACCGATGGTGGCTCCTAGGTACTTTAGGAATCACTACCTGGAGATTTTCTGATGGCATTTGCACAGTTGGAGAAGACGTGGAGTAATGCATCATAGGGATCACCGGCTGTGATTGCATTGTCGATGCCACGGAGCCCTTCCAAGCTAAACTATCTCCTTGCACCAGACTGGAACCAGCAGATGGATTTGGAGGCATACCATATCCCCACTAGTTGGCAGGAGCTGGATGATTCTGGATAGCAGGTCCCGACATTGTCGACGCCACTGGATCTGTACTAAGCTTGGTGACGCTTTCAGGACTTGATCTTGGTTGTGTAGCCACATCGGTAGACGGATCCACATGAGTGGAAGACGCCATTGAAGCTGCCGATGGGTTTATAGATGCCGCTCCAGGTTGATGATACGCTGGACCAACATAATGAGGTGCATGTCCTTCTTTGAAAGATTGCATAACAGCATTGTACACAGTATTGGACAACACATTGGAGTCGCTGATTAACACATGATTCAACGCAGAATTAACCATCTCTTGTAATTTACCAGGATTGGTATCGAATGTGACCTGCCGCGGCAACGATGGATCTTGCTTCTGGATGGCTTCGCCGCTCCTACTTAGGCTGAAGGACTTCAGATATAATTGCTTGTACTCCTCCATAGCCCGCTCCATAGCCCATTTTTGATCATCTTTCAGATCAGCCTCGGAGACTTCGATGACGTTCCTCGGATTGACGTCGGTATTATCACCCATGATAGATGTATAATTAGTCCCACCGGGTGTGCCAAAAGAGGTGTTGGCACAAAAAGCGTCAGGATCTGCGAACACCTCGGGCTTATACCCGAATTTGATGTCCAAAGGTGTGCCAGTCGATTTGACCAGTTAATCGACAAGGACGGTAACTAGAACAAGATCTGAACGAGACAACGGCGATGCGCCCGGATGTCAAGGCTCAAACTTGATCAGGATAACTAGAGTAGAGCTGAACGAGACGACAATGATGCACCCGGACATCAAGGCTCAGGTTGCTTAAACGCGGAACTTGTAAGGGTTGACGGAGATCGAAGAGATGTAGCCCGTCGAAACTTGAAGAACTCGTAGGTAAACTAGATCTAATGCGATAAAAGTAGAATTAATGGAAAAGTGAATAAGAATAATAGATTTGTTTGATATATGATTGATATCTTTTTCCTCACGACCCCTAGGTACATATTTATACTCCGGCAATAGGAGTTGTAGACAGACACGACTCGTACCTTTCCTAAACAAAAGAAACACCTATATTTTTAAGGAAACAAACGACTCGTGCAAGAGTCGGACTCAAACTTCTATAACAATACTGGTATAAAAGATCACTAGTTTCCTTATGTCTTCTCCCCGATGAAACTTTCCATCGACATATCCTTCTGATCCGCAACTTCCTTTTAGCGCCATCGACAACTGTATGCTCACGTTAGCCATGTCATCCCTCATCGGCAACATCCCTGCATGCTTCATCATTAGCGCCCTGGCTTTATTCTCATCGGAAACTTTGACCGATGACCTTCCGATGCCGATAGAAAACGGCTACCGATGAGAGTGAGTCAACCCTTTTGATAATCTAAAACCTTCTATCGCCATCGGCAACTCTCTGCTGACACCAGCCACTTCGTCCTGCTTCCATCGGCATCATCATTCATCGGCAGCTTTCCATCTTCATTGGCAATATTCTTCAATCGGTAACTCTTCACTCCTGAACCAACTTATCGGCAAAAATCATCCAGTTTCCATCGGAAACAAATTTATCTCATTTGCAGCACTCTCATCGGTAATCTCAACCGATGACCTTCTGATGCCGATAGAAAACGGCTACCAACCAATGCAAGTCTTAGCTCATTTGACACATGCCGAAAAACGGTGTCAACACATCTTAATCTATAGGATCTATTGAGTATACTAGACGTGATTCGGCTTGTTTAATTTTATGGATGCATGGAAACACCCCAATGCTAGTGTTGGCACCAATTATGACCCACTTTTATATAACTAAAATATTGCCAATAACTGAGAATCAAGGAGAAAACGATCATTGCATGAGCATTCTTTATTAAATAACAAAGTTCCACATGCCCATGAATATTTTAATGCAGATAAGAAGAAATGGAACAAAAGAGATCCAGTGGGACCCACAGAGGGGGTCAGCCTACCCCACTGTGGGCCCACCAGGTCTCCCCCTCGGCCATGATCCAGGAGAAACCCCTAAGAGTGATTCTCAACCATCAGATCACTTTGTGTTTTCTCCCAAACGGCTCACAAGCAATGTACAAGGATCCATGGGCCCACACCAAAGAGATCAACACGACAAACACTTCAGAATGAACAACCACTTCACATGACAGGTGGGACCAGCACCAGGATGGACGAGGTGGGCCAGGGACCCCTAGGGGGATCGGTCGACCCTCCCTTGGGCCCAACTGGCCCCCACTCAGACCCTGATCAGTGGGGCCACACCCACAAAGCGAGGAGATGGCCCACTGGCTATAGGGTGGATCGGCCGATCCACCCCCTTGGTCAGTTGGGTCCCCCCCTCAACCGCCATATCAAGTTGCACATGTTGGAAATCCAAGCCATCCATTCTAGGCGGTTGTATGATGGTTTGATCCAAGGGAGGAGGATTGAAGCCCCCTGGATCGATGATGTGGCGCTGGAGTAGCCCCTACTCCACCCCCCACTATAAATAGAGGCCTAGACCTCCCTCTCTAGGCATGATGTAATCCATACAAACCACTGTTGTTATAAACTAAATTAAGATCCTTGTGGCCTTTCATGTATGCGATCATCGCCTGTTATAGGGTGCTCTAGTTGATGTATACACGATTAGAGTAGTAAGAATAAGTGTAAGAGTGGTTCTTATACTTAATCTTGCCTTTGGTTATCGCTTGTTGCACGGATTGTTTGTGGTAGCTAGTAAGAGGTGACAGCCTTGTCTAGTCGTTGTATTCCACCACGTGTTTATAGGCAAGTTCTTAAAAGATAAGACCCCCGTAAGAATAGGGCGCAGTTTGGTAGAAGTTTTGTCCTCCTACTGATCTATCCCCTTGCCTAGCATACTTGTATTGAGGAATCAATCAAAGTTTGTCTCAGCTAAGTGCCATAGTTAAATCCACAAAGGTAAAGTTGAAATCATAGGAACCCTTTTGACTCTCTCGTTGTCCTCCCACATAGTTATACTCATTAGTCATCTCTTACTTATTTTTACCGGTTTGTTACATCATCATCACCTTTCTATCATTATATCATTTACCCCCTTACACTAGTTGGTACTAAATTGAGGTGATCTCTAGGATCTCTCTTTTATTATTATTTCTAGCTTCGCTTTCCCTTGGGAGAATATAAATTATGATACCCCAGAATACTCTTGGGTGAAGTGCTACAACGGTATAATCTGTGCGCTTGTGGATTTATCTAATAGTCATAAGAAATACCAACAAGCATTTCTGGCGCCGTTGCCGGGGAAAGCATAGCCTAGAAATTTTAATAGAATTGAATCTAGAGTTTACTATCAAATTAGTTATCAAATAGTTGTAGGTGCTTACCCCTTGCCCTTGTCTTTCTTAATTGTGAAGCAAGGCATTGTATGAGTGAGTTCTAGTTTCGAGCAACCATACCTGAAATTCTTATGAGTTCCGAAGAAACTCTAGACATCGTCTAGTGTCTCCTCGAAAGCTCACTCCAAACTCAGATCCACTCAAGGAAGGAGGCTCCACTCCGTTTATCAAGCAAGCTATGGCTCAAGAGGCTATTTCCGACTTCTCGGCTCCTTCAGTCGCTCACATGGCCCAAGGACCAGATGGTAACACAGGGGGTGCTACCTTCGAGCTGCAGCAAGCTTTGATTAACTTAGTGCAAGCCAACCCTTTTTGCGGGAAGTCCCATGAGGATGCTAGTGCACATCTCCAACACTTCTTGAAGGTAAGTGGCACCATTTCCATTAAGAATGTGGCACAAGATATCATTTGTCTTCGCCTTTTCCCGTTCTCATTACTCGGGAAGGCAAAGTAATGGTTCTATGCTCATTCTGAGGAAGTTGCCACTTGGGAGAAGTGTACCAATGCATTTCTCAAGAAGTTCTTCCCGATAGGCAAAACCACCGCCCTTCGGGTAAGGATTTCAAGCTTCCAACAGCAAGCGGACGAGACTATTCCCGAAGCATGGGAACGTCTCCAAGAGTACATTCGGGAATGTCCTCATCATGGAATTCAAGATTGGCTCCTGATTCAAGGCTTCAACTATGGGTTAACTCCAATAACCCGTAGTCACCTTGATGCAGCCGCTAGAGGAGCATTCACCTCACTCAATGTCACACAAGCAAAAGATCTTATTGAGAAGATAGTGACAAATCAAGGGTGGAAAGATGAAAGGCTCCCCATTAAGAAAAAGAGTGCAGAAACTATTCATGAAGTAAGTGCACTCTCCACAAGTATGGATCTCTTGATGAAGAAACTCGAAGAACGAGCAAACTTCAAGAAGGATAGAGATGCCATCCAACACTATGCCTCCACACAAGCTTACAAGTCAGAACAATGGTGTGAGGTATGTGGTGGAAATCATTCGGGAAACAATTGCCCCGAAACCAATGAAGGTGTGAGCTTCGTTAACAACAATGAGAAGCAACCTCAACAATCAGGATCAAAGCCACGATCCTTCAATCAAGGTAATGAAGGTAAAATCTTTAATAATTTTAATCAGCCTTCGTTTAAAGATCTTGTCTTAAGTCAAGCTAGAATCAATGAAAGCTTAAACAATAAACTAGCACTGGATGACAAGACCCTTGAATCTTTAAACAATAAAATGAATGACTTAGCTTTTGTTGTAAAGAATCAATCGAACTTCAACAATATGATAGAAAGAAAATGGTCTGAATTAATATCTTCTGCTCCATATCTTGGTAAATCTGAAAAAATCTCTAGTATAAATGCGGTGACCACAAGAGGGGGTAAGTCCACTCGCGATCCACCACGTCCTAATGCTTCAGGCAAAACAACAAAGGAAAAAGAAGTCGAAGCAGAGGAACAATAGGAGGAAGAAGAAGAAGAACTTGCACCACTTCAGGACTCTGTCAAGTTTCATGGGAAAACAGCCCCACATGAGTACTATGATACAAACATTCTATTACCATTCCCAAGAAACCAAAGACGACAATCAACAGACGAACGCTTCAGTAAATTCGTTGAGGTAATTCGCCAACTATATGTACATATACCCCTACATGATGTTGTGACACCCTGTGTCAAGCTTGCATTAGGAGCATCATTAGCCACTAAGCATAAGCATTGCATTGCATTCATGTTTAATTGTGCTATCATTTCATGTGTGTTATTTATATATGTTACACTAGAAATGGATAGGTGTTGTGCTCTAAATCTTGATCAACATGTTTAGCTAAGTTTGTTACACCTAGAATAAAGAGTAGATTGCTTGTCTTGCTAATTACCTTGCATAATTAAGCTTAGTTTACTTTCTAAGATTAAAAGTAATTCTTTTTTCCCTAAATGACTTAAATAAGTTTTTAATCCTCAACCCTTGAACTAATGGTTTTCAAAATTTATGACCTACATGAAAAAGGTAGAGAATAATATTCTGAACAACTTTGGTTTAAGTGTCAAAACTTAGTTTGGAGTTTTTGAAACTATTTTGAAGCAAATTCAATTTGAATCAAATAAACGAAAAGGGAAAAAGGGAATCAGAACTGAAATGGGCCGAGTCCCACCCTTTCGGCCCGCTCGGCCTTGCGCCGGCTTGCGCTCGCGCTCGCCCTGCACGCGCGCTCCCGCGCACGCGCCCGCACTCGTGCTCGACCGCGCCTGCGCCGTACGCCGGCGTTGCCGCCACGTGGTCATCGATGCCTGCCCGCCGACGCCGACAGCCGCGCTATGCCACTCGCCATGCGCCGCATGCTGATGCTCTGCACCGACCACGTGCTTGCCTCTCGCCGTCTCTGCCCGCGCAGACACGCAGCGTTGCGCCGCGCCTGCCCTCGTCGTCGCGTCGCCGCTGCTCCGGCTGACCAGATCGGGCCACGCCCTGTCCCGCTCACCATCAAAGCACGAAGCCGCGCTAACGGCGCTAGAACCGAGCTTGCACCGCGCACAGCCGCTGACGCCCCTGCTTTGCACGACGCAGAGCTACCAGCACCGCTGCCGCACGCTGCGCCGTCGCATCGCCTTAACGCCGCCGCAGTGCTGCGTCCGATCAGCCGCTCGCTCCATCGCAGTCGCGATCGAGTGCCGCATCCACCCTAACAGCGCTAGGACCAAGTAGCGCCCTGCCCCGCGCGATGCCGCTCCTGCCCCGCGCGCCGCGGACACGCCACGCCACGCACCATTGGATTGAATCAGGAGACAAGGAATTCTATGGTACGGATTATGTGAAGGAGGCAGAAGAGATTGTTCGAGATGTTCAACAGCATATCCGTGCAGCTCAGTCTCAATAGAAAGGATATGCCGATCAAAAGAGGAAACCTTTTGAGTTTCAAGTTGGTGACTATGTGTACCTTAAGGTATCACCTATGAAAGGCGTCCGCCGGTTTGGAATTAAAAAGAAGTTAGCACCCCGATATGTCGGACCTTATCAGATTGTTGCTAAGAAAGGAAAGGTGGCTTACCAAGTGCAGTTACCCCCAGAGATGAGTGCTATCTTTCCAGTGTTCCATGTATCTCAGTTCAAGAAATGTCTTCGAGTTCCGGAAGAAGAAGCAGTACAAAGTTGCGACATCGTGATCAGATCAGACTTGGAGTACTATGAGAAACCAGAAAAGATCTTGGACACAAAGACCAGAGTCACCAGAAACTGAGAGGTGAAGACTTTCAAGATTCTTTGGAGTAATTATGGTCAGACCGAGGCCTACCTAATCGCAAACTATCTCGTGTTTTATAATGAATGGTACGAAACCCAAATCTCGGGATGAGATTTCTTTAAGGGGGGAAGGGCTGTGACACCCTGTGTCAAGCTTGCATTAGGAGCATCATTAGCCACTAAGCATAAGCATTGCATTGCATTCATGTTTAATTGTGCTATCATTTCATGTGTGTTATTTATATCTGTTACACTAGAAATGGATAGGTGTTGTGCTCTAAATCTTGATCAACATGTTTAGCTAAGTTTGTTACACGTAGAATAAAGAGTAGATTGCTTGTCTTGCTAATTACCTTTCATAATTGTTGACACAAAAAGCGTCAGATCTGTGAACACCTCGGGCTATTACCCAAAGCTCGATGTCGAGGGCGTCCCAGTCGATTTGACCAATCAATCGACAAGGATGATAACTAGAACAAACTGAATGAGACGACAGCGATGCGCCCGGACGTCAAGGCTCAGATTGATCAAGGGTAACTAGAGCAGAGCTAGACGAGGCAAACAGCGATGCGCCCGGATTGCCAAAGCCTAGAGGTACTCCCACGCGGAGCTAGCAAGGATTTGACGGAGATCAAGATGATGCAACCCGTCGAAAGCTTGAAGAACTCGTTGAAAGCTATAACTAATGTATAAAAAGGGTAAATTGCGATAAAAGTAAGATAAAAGTAGAATTGATTTGTTTTGAATTGGATTGATTTTTTATTCCATAGCCCTCGGGCACATATTTATACTCCCGCATGGAGAGTTATATAAAGACACGACACATATCCTTCCTAAAACAAACTCCTACTTTAAAGGAAACTGACTCGCGCAGGAGCCGGATAACAATATTTATTTCCTAAACAAACACACCTATTTTAAAGGAAAATAAACGACTCATGCAAGAGTCGGACTCAAACTACTATAATAATACTGGTACAAAACACCAGTTTCCTTGCTCTCCTCTTCGATGAAAACTTTCCATCGGCAGATCCCTTCAATCCGCACCTTCCTTCTTTAGCCACTTGTAATCCTCCGCTGCTGCCAAGTGCTGTCACGCCCATCGGCATCGGTAATACTTTCCCGATCAACAATCGGTAGCATCTCCTCGTCGGCAATCGGCAATGAGCCTTATCGGCAATCGGCAACCATCTTTCATCGGCAATTGGCAACAAGCCCTTATTGGCCATCGGCAACCATCCTCCATCGGTAATCGGCAAGCTAACGGTGATGACTTTTCATCGGCAATCAGTTTCAGCAAGACTTCATCAATTAACTTGTCGGCAAAGCTCATCAGCTTCTATCGGCAACACACTTAGTCTTCCCGCAGCACTTTTTCATCGGCAACAACTCCCGATACCGATGGAGAACGACCGCTGACCAGTCAAGCCTCAGCCCATTTGACACGTGTCGAAAAACGGTGTCAACACATGCCCCCAGTTTCGGAGCGTATAACTTTACGTGCCGAAATTCTCTCCACTGTAACCGTTGTTGTAGCCGTTGCTGTAGCCGTTGCCCCCGAGATAGGCGTACGGTTTCCTCGATCCCCGCGTGTGGAACTGCAATTTAATAATAAAATCCCTCGATTGTAGCACAAACAGTTGCAAACCACCTCAATCACTGCGCGTATCTACCACAGGCCTCTCCACATTCCTGCACAGTGTGAAACAGAACCCCAAAATACCCCTGAACAGGCTTATAAAAATTACCGGGATCCACACCATCCTTTTTACCCGAGCTCATTTCACTTTCACCCTCCTGCCTTCGTCTTCAACCTCCGGCTGCTCTGAAGAACACAGGCTCGAGCAGCAGTACTCCTTCGTAATCCAAGGACGAACCAAGCATCTCTCCGACTCCAAATGGCGATTCAAGTCGACATCCCGAAGGTAAAACTCATTCTCCATTCAATCCAACCTCTCTGCATGGTTCTTTTCCTTGCAAAAACCTGGTTTTATCCCCATTCTCTTTTCTGATTCGTCCCTTCTTCTTCAAACCCTAGGAGTTGTACAATAAAGTAATCATCCCCCTCGCTGGTTCCAATCTCAGTTGCCTAGGCCCAATGGGCAATCCAGATCCCACCTCCATCATTAACGCAGAAACCAACCGGATACCGCTTAGATCTGAGAGCTTTGATCTAGGACTGTGGAAGGACACATTCCGCTCATGGCCCAAGCATACCAAAGGATGGAAGAACTGGTTCTTGAGATTGGCCAGGTCACAGCAAGTATACTGGCAGGAGCGTGACTTGGATCAATGCATTAGACTCTCAATTGCCGATGCAGAAAGGAACGAAAACTTGATGATGGCAGCTTCATACTTCTGGTCCGACAGCATGAACGCTTTCCTCTTAGGCATGGACCAGCTACTCCCACCCTTGCCGATGTTTACATGCTGACCGTTTTGGATATCACCTCTGCCGATACGCTTAGCCTCTTCAACAGAAAATCTGAGTACAAGGTGAACACCCGTAGTATCGGCGGCTGGACAGGTTATATTCAGGAACACCAGAAAACTGGATCGGTAACCCAACGGGAGCATGCCATCTTCTTAAACATGTGGTTGGAAAAATTTGTCTTCTACGGCAAAACCATCGGCTCGACCACCATGCACCTCCCTGCAGCTGAACTGCTTGCCAATGGCACAAGGCTCCCTTTAGGCAGGTATCTCCTCGGATTAGTTTACCGATTGCTGCATCAAGTGTCCAATAAGCTACTGCTAGGAGAGCCCATCGGCAACCTCTGAGGCCCCTGGTGGTTTGTCAACCTATGGCTGAACGCACATATGCACAAGGCTCTCGGGTTTGATCTATTTGCCCAACAATTCCCGAGGGACATATCAGAAGACTACCGATACGATGATGACGAATCGGCAACTCGGCCTCCGCTTAACTTTGGAGAAGCCGTCATAATGCTGCCAGGTACCGATGCCGATGTGGAGCACTTCGGCTACTATTTCCAGAAGTTCTACAGTGGATTTCCCTCCTCGGAATGGGCCTGGTGGCCATATCTTGACGAACACAACCAGTTTCCGTTGCTGTTCAACCTGTCTGACATGAGTTCGCCTGAGAACCAAGAAATCATGAGAGCCAGCATCACTCCCCGAGCCATCCCAGTGAATATCTTTGGATCTGGGAAGAACACTCCACCATCCTATGAGTTTCACTACCCATCGGCAGCAGCAAGACAACTGGCATTTGGCCAACTGCCGATCAAGCTCTGCTTCTCCAGAGTAGTAAAACCTAGGGAGACAATCTCTAGTAATCTGGATTGGAATAAAGTCATCAGCCTTCCTGTCGATGCCGATCTGTCAGACCTCGACTTATCTTCCTGGTCACCAACCTCCTTCATCACCAACGAATTCAAGTCTTGGTGGCAAGAGTGGAAGTGCCAGCTACTCGCCAAGTCTTCGCAGTATTATCAGCACTTGATCGACGCCGGTTACATCATCCCCGACGATGCGGTAAGTTTGTTGTCCGATGTACTTTCATTACTTTATTTATCATCGGTATTAACGCCTAACTCCTTTGCACCCTTGCGCCTGACAGGCCGATGATCCGGTTCCTACAATTAGTAACAGTGGTAGGCCCTTTAATCTCCGGATAATGGGCCCCATATTGATCATCGGCACAAGTTCCCCGACACTGGCCGCCTTCACGCCTCAACAGGTACCTGCGCCGACACCCACAAAAACCCAGGCTACATCGGCTGCTGCCGTTGCCCTGACACGGGTTTATCCAGTAAACTCGCTTTTACCCGTACCGATTGCGTACTGTTTTATCGGCAACATTTATCTTGCATAACTTGCTTTGTATTTTCAGGCGCTATGGTCATCGGCATCTGCTTGCAGCAGGCGAACGCCTTCCAGCCCGGCTGCCGATGCCCCCCGATCTTCATCCAAGCGGGTTGGCTCCCCTGCTGCTGCACCGACGAAGAAGAGGCGCTTGAGGCTGGCTTCTCCTTCACCATCGGCTCCAACTGCGCCATCAGCTGCTGATGTGCCGCCAGCAGGACTTCCTTCGATCCCAATCGCACCAACTGTCGGTGGGTTATCGGCCGAACCTCCATCGACTTCAGTTGTGCCAACCACCGGTGGGTCATCGGTAGAGCCTCCATCGGTAGATGTTCCTGATCAACCGATGGACGATGTCCCGGTTGAAGAGATAACCCCACCCGCCACGATAGCGGAGGCATCCTCATCGGCACAATTGGCCAGACTACCCAGCGAAGAAACAACTCAACCTCCCGCAGCAGCAGCGACGTCGGCATCGGCACCGTCGACCCAAGTCCCCGATGTCAGAATGGAACCGCCACAAGAAACTGCCACTACATCGGAGGCGACGCCGGCCACAACTATACCAGCACCAGCGGCGTCAGCTGCCTCTCCAACCAGGGCCCAGTCATCGGCATCCGCTGCCGATGTTCAGGATGAAGCCGGACCATCTAGTATGCCAAGTCCCAGGCAGGAGATCCGCTTCAAGACGGTAAGTCGATTACCTTAAAGCTTATAGTATAGTTTTACAATCGGCATATTTTGACCTCTGTTTTCAGGCCCAAGATTCTCCAGACAGCCTCTTCTCCTACAGCTTAAACCTTTAGAACGAAGATGAGTGCCAAGGCCGCCTTCAAGCGGACAGCCTATTTTCTTTTGCCGTCAACGTCCCCGATGACGATGAAGAAGAAAGCTCCGTCCCCACTCTATCGGCAGAAATCAAGTCCAGACTTGAAGAACTACTCTCCTTACTGCTGCAAGACACATCTCAACTCGTCCAGGACTCATCGGCGGCAAGGATTATATTCAAGGATATCCAAGGTCATCTTTCTACCGATGCAGCGGAAACCATTCTCCAGGCAGCCTCTATTGACATCAAACAAATCCAGTACCCAAGGCTCAATCGTCGTCTTGCCGATAGAGCTGCCCAAGCCAAGAGCGAGGAAGAGAAGCTCAAATTCAAACACCTTGCCGATGAGAAGCACAGAAATATTGGTCAAGTAAAAGTTTCCATCGGCAACCTTGATCAAGAAATCTCCCGACTGTCGGCAAGGAAAGAGGAGCTACTGGCGGAGCTACAGAAGGTTGAGGGGGGTCTGACTGCAGCCAACCAGCAGAAAACTCAACTGTCCGACTCCATCAAGGTTCTGCAGCAAGAAAGGGACCAGAACGCGCGACAAGCTATACTATGGAAGAAGAAGATCAAGCCAGTCGAGGGTTCTGCCGACGCCGATGCCAAGGAGATAGACGAAATAGAGCAAATTCGCCTGCGCGTGATATCAGTTATCCACTCCTTACTGTAATTTGTCTGTTGTATCGGCGAGCATTGTAACTTGATCTTGATTTGTAATATAAGGCCAGTTTGTTTTTACCGATGTTTTGATAATTTTTCTTTTCATCGGCATTCGACTGAGCACTATGCATCTACCCATATGCTAGGGTAATATCTTTTCAAGTATTTGCCGTTGATCGCCCTAGAAAACGCCACTCCTTCGAGAGTTTCCAAAATGTACGCATTACCAGGAGCAGACTGTTTTACCCGATAAGGACCTTCCCAATTAGGGGACCACTTCCCAAATTTAGAGCTCTTAGTCCCAATCGGTAAAATCAACTTCCAAACCAAATCGCCATCGGCAAATTCCTTTACTTTTACTTTCTTATCATACCATCGGGCAACCTCTTTTTGTTCTCTTCAATGCTAATTAATGCTCTCAACCGATGACCTGCCAAATCTTCTAACTCATCTTTCATCAGAGTAATATAATCATTGGCCGTCAATTGATCCTGAAAAGACAATCGCCTAGAACTAGTTTTGATTTCCCAAGGTAGGACAGCATCGTGTCCATAAACCAACTGATACGGCGAGACCTTGGTTGCACCATGACAAGCCATCCGATACGACCACAAAGCTTCGTTTAAGACCACATGCCACCTTCTAGGGTTCTCTTCAATCTTACGTTTTATAAGCTTAATGACTCCCTTATTAGTCGCTTCAGCTTGACCATTAGCCTGAGCATAATAAGGAGAAGAATTCAACACCTTGAAACCCATGCCAACTGCAAAGTCATCAAACTCTCCAGATGTGAACATGGTCCCTTGATCGGTAGTGATAGTCTGAGGAATACCGAATCGGTAAACAATGTGCTCCTTAACGAAATCTACCATGTTTGCCGACGTCACCTTTTTCAAGGGGATTGCTTCGACCCACTTGGTAAAGTAATCGATAGCAACAAGTATGAATTTGTGCCCCTTGCTCGATGGTGGATAAATTTGGCCGATGAGATCAATAGCCCATCCTCTGAACGGCCAAGGCTTGATTATAGGATTCATTGCCGATGCAGGCACCCTTTGCACATTACCAAACTTCTGACAGTCCTGGCACCCTTTGAAATAATTGAAGCAATCTTCAAGGATTGTTGGCCAATAATATCCATTCCGCCTAATCATCCACTTCATCTTGAATGCCGATTGATGCGCTCCACATACACCTTCATGGATCTCAGCCATCAACTCTTTTGATTCCTCTTTGCCAAGACATCTAAGTAAAACCCCATCAATTGTCCGATAATACAACTCATTATCAAGGAGCACATACTTAGTAGCTTGGAACCTTAGACGCCTCTCAACTTTCCTGGATGAATCCCTCAAGTAATCGGCAATCTCCTTTTTCCAGTCATCGGCACCTGTTACCGATGTCGTGACTTCCTGAATCGGCTGATATCCTGAGGCATTCTGTGCCAACCGATTGGCCTCTTCATTATGCAACCTTGGAATGTGTTCAAGGCGGTATTCTTTGAACTCCTTTAACAAATGCAAACACCGCTCATGGGCTGCAATTAACACTTCGCTTCGGCACTCATATGTCCCGATCAACGGATTAATCACCAACATGGAATCACCAAATATTTCGACAGCATCGGCACGCACCTCCCTGAGTAGTTCCAACCCCTTAAGCAAAGTCTGGTACTCAGCCTAATTGTTTGTTGAAGTAGCAACAATCGGCAATGAAATCTCATACCTCTGTCCTCGGGGTGAAATCAACAGAATACCGATACCTGCTCCATCCTTGCACGTAGACCCATCAAAGAATAGAGCCCAAGGAGAAATCTCAACAAAGCTCACCATATTGCAGTGCTGAGTGACGAAATCGGCCATCACCTGACCTTTAACAGCCTTTGCCAATTCATACCTTAGGTCAAACTCTGATAGTGCCAGAATCCACTTACCGATTCGTCCACTCAAAATCGGCATTGACAGCATGTACTTGACCACATCATCTTTGCAGACAACAGTGCATTCGGCCGACAGTAAATAATGTCTTAATTTAATACAAGAGAAGTATAAACATAAGCATAATCTTTCTATGGCCGAATACCTGGTTTCAGCATCCACCAATCTTCTGCTCAGGTAATATATTACACGTTCTTTCCCCTCAAACTCTTGAATTAAGGTTGATCCGATAATACCGTCATCGGCAGACAAATATAACCTGAAAGGCTTCCCGTGTTGAGGTGGCACTAAAACTAGAGGATTCACCAAGTATCTTTTAATCTCTTCTAAGGCTGACTGCTGCTCTTCTCTCCATATAAACTCTTGATCGGCTTTCAATTTTAACAGAGGGCTAAAAGACTTAATCTTACCAGACAGATGGGATATAAATCTTCTAATGAAATTAATCTTGCCGATCAGGGACTGCAACTCAGTTTTGTTTGTGGGAGCAACTACCTTGTTAATTGCATCAATAGACTTTCTGCCGATTTCAATGCCTCTCTGATGCACCATGAAGCCCAGAAACTGCCCTGCCGATACGCCAAACGCACACTTGTTGGGATTCATCTTCAACCCATGCTCCCTCGTGCACTCCAATATTTCCCGCAAATCGGCAAGATGCTTTTTGAAGTCTCCAGACTTAACCACCACGTCATCGATGTAGATTTCAACTATTGTGCCGATATACTTATGAAAGATAAAATTCATTGCCCTCTGATAAGTAGCACCGGCATTCTTCAAGCCAAAAGTCATGACTACCCACTCAAATAAGCCAACGTGACTTGGACATCGAAAAGCAGTCTTGGATATGTCTTCTTCAGCCATGAATATCTGATTATACCCAGCATTACCATCCATAAAGCTAATAATTCGGTGCCCAGCAGCAGCATCGATCAACAGATCGGCAACAGGCATCGGGTAGCCATCCATCGGTGTAGCCTTGTTCAGATTTTCTGAAATCAATGCAAACTCAGAGTTTTCCATTCTTTTTATACACAGGAACCACATTAGAGATCCAATCGGCATATCGGCATTGCCGAATAAATCTAGCCTCGATCAACTTGGTGATCTCAGCCTTAATATCGGGTAAGATGGTAGGATTGCATCGGCGTGCCGGCTGCCGATGTGGCTGAAAACCAGACTTGATGGGTAACCGATGTTCAACTATCGATCGGTCTAAACCAGGCATCTCTGTATAATCCCAAGCAAAACAATCTTTATTCTCTTTCAATAAATCGATTAACTATTGCTTACATTGGGAATCTAACTTAGCACTAATAAAAGTAGGCCTAGGTTTACTACCATCGCCGATGTCGACCTCGAGCAAGTCATCGGCAGACGTAAAGCCCTGCCCTAATTTTCCGTCATCGGCGAACTGATCCATTAAGACTCCTCCTCGGGACCGACTGCTTGGATCGGCTTGATGCGGTAATCGGCAACTTTGAGGAACTCTTTATCCCAGGCTTCGCCAGATATGCACCTGGTCTGCTCATAAGTGTCCAACTCTGCCGATGCAACAGTAGATGGGGCTTCACCGCGGACGACTTCAATTCTATCCCGATCCACTGTACCAGACTCTGATGCATAGTAGAAGGGATACAGCAATTAGCATGGATCCAATCCCTCCCGAGGAGCAAGTTGTAAGTGCCTTTGCCGCTGATTACAAAGAACGTTGTCGGCAAAGTCTTACTGCCGATGGTTAAGTCAACACATACTGCTCCCATGGCGGTTGACACATTGCCTTCGAAGTCCTTGAGCTTCATATCGATCTCGATCAAATCCTGATCACCTTTGCCAAGCTTCCTGAACACGACATAGGGCATTATGTTGATCGATGTGCCACCATCCACTAGCATCTTGGTCATCGGTTGACCATCCACTCTGCCTTTAACAAACAGAGCCCTTAAGTGCTGCCTTTCATCTTCGGCAGACTTTTCAAAGATAGCCATCATCGGTTCCAGCATCAATTGTGCCATATCGGCAGCCTCCTCATCATCGCTGACGGGCGCCATGAACTCCATCGGCAACATGACAACCATGTTTATATCTGCCGATGGGCCCCTGTCCTTACGCTTCGGCCTCAATTGCTTCTCTTCCGAGGGTTCTGCACTATCATACAGGTCGTCGCGGCGCTGGCGCTGAATCCTCCTCTTCTGGGTCTTAGTCAAACCCTTAGGGCACCATGGAGGAAGCTTGGTCTTCCAGACGGGTTGGTGCCGCCTCTCACCGCTTGCATCGGCACTTCTTCCGATGTTGGGATCCCTGGAGAATATCTCTTCGTCGGGCACTCTAGCATTGGCCATCCCCTCCAGCTCCCTCTGGTCAACACGCCTGCCAAGCCGATCATGGGCACTGAGCTTGCCCCCCAGTCGGTCATGTACCGATTTGTCCTCTCTGAGCGGCCTGGTGTACCTGGGCGCCTGATCATCAAAACAAGGTCGCTTACTTGACCGATCGGCTGTGTAGTACCCATTGCATTCTGGACAGTTATCGGCAGTGGGCAGCTTGATGCCTTCTTCCCAGCAATAAACGAAGAAGGGACACCTCCAGTGGTCCTTATGTCGAAGCCATTCCCGATGCTCCTCTTCTTCTTGCCGATACTGTTCTTCACGTGATTGCCGATGATATCGCCTCGGCTGTTTGTGAGTAATCACCACTCCAGGAGCCTTGTTGGCGCTGTTACCCTCATCGGCAACCTTCTTACCCTTTCTGTCATCAGCAAACCTTCTTGCATCGTGCTCAGGCACTTGGTAGTTAGGGTCTACCGATGAGTTCCTTCTGGCATCTTCCGATGTCAGCACTTCGGTTTTTTCACTGATCTCCACCATATTGTTTGGGAAGGGGTGCTGATCAATCTTCATCGGTTTCTGGACTTTGGAGCTTTCAAACTTGATACGCCCAGACTCGATCTCCGACTGCAACTGCTGCCTGAATACTTTGCAGTCATTGGTACTGTGTGAGGTTGCATTATGCCACTTGCAGTACCTAATCTTCTTGAGCTCTTCGGCCGATGGAATCACTTGGTTGGGCGCCAACTTGATTCGCCCCTCTTGCAGCAACAAGTCAAACATCCTATCGGCCTTGGTGATGTCAAAGGTGAACCTCTCAGTTTCTTTTTGGCCAAACGGACAAGACACAGACTTCTTATCCTTCACCCATTCGGCCGCATCGACATTCAGCTCTTCATCCGATCCGGAGTCTTCTTCTTTCCCAATGAAGGTTACCTTCTTATTCCAAGTCTTCCTGGGCTCAAAGACTTTGATATCTTGATCAGCAATCCTCTGCACCAGGTGACTTAGGCTCTCAAACTCCTGGGACGCGTACTTGTCCTTGATATGCGGCAGTAACCCTTGGAAGGCCAAATCTGCTAGTTGTCGATCATCAAGCACCAGACTGTAGCACATGTTCTTCACGTCCCGCAGCCTTTGTACGAAGCTCTCTACTGATTCATCGTTGCGTTGTCTCATTTTGACCAGATCGGTAAGCTTCTTCTCATGTATGCCAGCAAAGAAGTACTTGTGAAATTGCCTCTCCAGATCGGCCCATGTAATTATAGAATTTAAAGGCAACGATATGAACCATGTGAATGCCGATCCAGACAATGACGAAGAGAACAATCTCACCCTTAACTCCTCCCTGCTGGCAGCTTCTCCACACTGAATAATGAAGCGGTTGATATGCTCCATTGTCGACGTGTCGTCTTGGCCGGAGAACTTGGTAAAATCGGGCACCTTGTACCGATTTGGAAGAGGACTCAAGTCATATGCAGGCGGGTACGAGGTCCGATAGGAGTACGTGTTGACCTTGGGTTTGATGCCGAATTGCTCTTTCATGACTTCGGCAATCTTACCGACCCAGTATGCGTCCTGCTCTTGCCGACTCATTGGCTGGTTGTCGACTGGTGGAATCGGCTGACGCGCCTCTTGTAGATGTGCAGTAGTCGCGGGCGCAGCACCAGTCATCTGGACGCTATGCATCGGCTGACTTACCGATGGATAGTTTGGCACACTTGGCGGAGTTGGCTGAACCGTCACATTCATCGGTTGCTGTACCGATGGTCCGCCCTGAGTGTAAGTTGGGCCTCCATAATAAAGCATCAGCGCACCAGGCTGCTGAGCTGGTGGCTGGTTGACCCATCCAGGATTATAAAGCATCGGCATATGACCTGCCGATGGCTGATAGCTGACCGGAGCATGCGGCTCTTGAATCCTAGAGCAATTGATCACCAGGTTACCTTGGGGAATCGGCACTCCAGCTTGAGAATTTGCCGCCAGAGATTGACTGCCGGCGGTTGTAACATGTTGCATCGGCACGGAGCTTGCCGATGGTGGCATCAGAGGTATCTTGGGGATTACTTGGAGGTCATCTGATGGCACTTGTATGGTAGGAGCAGGCGCAGAGTTGTGCATCATATGAGCCATCGGCTGTGATTGTGTTGCCGATGCCGTAGAATTCCTCCAGGCTGAATCGTCTCCCTGCACCAGATTAGAACCAACATATAGATTCGGAGGCATACCGTATCCCCACCAGTTAGCGGGGGCCGGCCCTGAAGTTGCCGACGCGGCCGGATCTGCATTGCACTTGGTAGTGTCGCCAGCGTTCGGTCTTGGTGATGTAGCCACATCGGCAGATGGTTCCACAGGGGTGGAAGACGCCATTTGGGCCGCCGATGGGCTTGCAGATGTCAATCCAGGTTGATGGTACGCTAGACCGGCATATCGCGGTGCATTTCCCTCTTTGAATGTTTGTGCGACAGCATTGTAGACAGTATTGGACAGCACGCTGGAGTGGTTAATCAAAGCTTGACTTACAGCGGCATTAACCATCTCTTGCAGCTTGCCAGGGTTGGCGTCGTACGTGACCTGCCGTGGCAACGACGGATCTTGCTTCTGAATTGCTTCACCACTCCTGCTGAGGCTGAAGGATTTGAGATACAGCTGTCTGTATTCCTCCATTGCTCGCTCCATGGCCTGCTTCTGATCATCTTTCAGATCGGCCTCAGACACTTCAATGACATTCCTCTGGTTGACATCGGTGTGATCAACCATGTCGAATGTGTAGATCTGTATAATCCTGTCCCACTGGGCGCGCCAAAAGAGGTGTTGACACAAAAAGCGACAGATCTGTGAACACCTCGGGCTATTACCCAAAGCTCGATGTCGAGGGCGTGTCAGTCGATTTGACCAATCAATCGACAAGGATGATAACTAGAACAAACTGAACGAGACGATAGCGATGCGCCCAGATGTCAAGGCTCAGATTGATCAAGGGTAACTAGAGCAGAGCTAGACGAGGCAAACAGCGATGCGCCCGGATTGCCAAAGCCTAGAGGTACTCCCACGCAGAACTAGCAAGGATTTGATGGAGATCAAGATGATGCAGCCCGTCGAAAGCTTGAAGAACTCGTTGAAAGCTATAACTAATGTATAAAAAGGGTAAATTGCGATAAAAGTAAGATAAAAGTAGAATTGATTTGTTTTGAATTGGATTGATTTTTTATTCCATAGCCCTCGGGCACATATTTATACTCCCGCATGGAGAGTTATACAAAGACACGACACATATCCTTCCTAAAACAAACTCCTACTTTAAAGGAAACTGACTCGCGCAGGAGCCGGATAACGATATTTATTTCCTAAACAAACACACCTATTTTAAAGGAAAATAAACGACTCATGCAAGAGTCGGACTCAAACTACTATAATAATACTGGTACAAAACACCAGTTTCCTTGCTCTCCTCTTCGATGAAAACTTTCCATCGGCAGATCCCTTCAATCCGCAGCTTCCTTCTTTAGCCACTTGTAATCCTCTGCTGCTGCCAAGTGCTGTCACGCCCATCGGCATCGGTAATACTTTCCCGATCAACAATCGGTAGCATCTCCTCGTCGGCAACGGCAATGAGCCTTATCGGCAATCGGCAACCATCTTTCATCGGCAATTGGCAACAAGCCCTTATCGGCCATCGGCAACCATCCTCCATCGGCAATCGGCAAGCTAACGGTGATGACTTTTCATCGGCAATCAGTTTCAGCAAGACTTCACCAATTAACTTGTCGGCAAAGCTCATCAGCTTCTATCGGCAACGCACTTAGTCTTCCCGCAACACTTTTTCATCGGCAACAACTCCCGATACCGATGGAGAACGGCCGCTGACCAGTCAAGCCTCAGCCCATTTGACACGTGTCAAAAAACGGTGTCAACAATAATTAAGCTTAGTTTACTTTATAAGATTAAAAGTAATTCTTTTTCCCTAAATGGCTTAAATAAGTTTTTAATCCTCAACCCTTGAACTAATGGTTTTCAGAATTTATGACGTACATGAAAAAGGTAGAGAATAATATTCTGAACAACTTCCGTTTAAGTGACAAAACTTAGTTTGGAGTTTTTGAAACTGTTTTGAAGCAAATTCAATTTGAATCAAATAAAAAAAATGGAAAAAGGGAATCAGAACTGAAATGGGCCGAGTCCCACCCTTTCGGCCCGCTCGGCCTTGCGCCGGCCTGCGCTCGCCCTGCACGCGCGCGCGCCCGCGATCGCGCCCGACCGCACCTACGCCGTACGCCGGCGTTGCCGCCATGTGGTCGTCGATGCCTGCCCACCGACGCCGACAGCCATGTTGCGCCACTCGCCATGCCCCGCACGCTGACGCTCTGCGCCGACCACGCGCTCGCCTCTCACCATCTCTGCCCGCGTAGACACGCAGCGCTGCGCCGCACCTGCCCTCGCCGTCGCGTCGCCGCTGCTCCAGCAGACCCGATCGGGCCATGCCCTGTCTCGCTTGCCATCAAAGCACGAAGCCGCGCTAATGGCGCTAGAACCGAGCTTGCACCGCACGCAGCCGCTAACACGCCACGCCACTACCACCCGCCGCACCGTCGCGTCGCGTCTCGGCCCGTACCGGCCACGCCGGTCGGCCATGACCGCATAGAAGGATGCACCTACATCCCCTCTGCCTCCCCCGCTCGCCAGCACTCACCCGCGTTCACTCTCCCGCTCGCACTGCCTCTGCTCTCGCCGCGCCGAGCACCAAACGCACCGCAACGCCCCCTTTTCAAATTCACCACCACCGAGCGCCTCGGCTCAATCCCTCTCGCACACTCACTCGCCTTCGCCTCGCACACGCCCTGCTCTCCTCTCTTTAGCCAGTCGAGCTCCACCGTTGCCGGACCACCGTCGCCATTCCTCGGCTCGGAGTTGCCATCGCACCGACCACACCGCATTCACCTCTCCGACCCGCCTCCATCGCCTCCATCTTCGTGAAAGCTTCACCGGAGGTAGTAGAGGTGAGAACACCCTTCCGCTATCTCTCTCTCTCACCCTGGAACAACATAGCGTCGTTGCCATGCGCCATTACCACCGCCGCGGAGCTTGCACGTGGCCAGACTTCCACAGAGCCTCTCCGGTTCAACCAACACTTGCGCTGCACTCCCCACACCACCGCGGTGCTCACGTAACCGCTAGCCAAGCACAACACCGTCGGTAATGGCCCCGCCCCTTCGCACCGCCGCACTGCTCCGCCACCGCACGCCATTGGCTCGCTGCAGGGCCGCGCTGGTTCAACCAACCCCACTAGTCGATGCGCGACGTCACCACCGCGCCGGTGCTCTACCCTGGCTCGCTACCAGGTGGACCCTGCGTTGACTGCAAGTCCCTCCTATCAATCCGCTCTCCCGCGTACACCGGGCCAAGCCCAATACTGTTCATCCATGGGCCGAATTCAGAAATGCATTTTCTTTTTCTATTTTCAGTAAATCGGTTAATGCTTGTTTATTTTGTATCTAAACTTTGGTAAATCCTAAAATGGTGAAATCAATTTTGTTAGACTCTATAAATGATGATCTTTCTGTTAAAATTATAAAAGTAATTTTTGGAGAATGTCTTCAGTACTAATGTTTAAATAATCATTTTCTGCACATATCAAAGTTAATTTTGTTCCTGCATAAAATGATCTGATAAAAATGTTAGGTTTTTATGCTAGCTCTGTTATCCTGTTTGGAAGCTAGGAAAAATATAACATGTCATGTCTCTGTGTAAGTTTTATTTATCACCTATTAAAATGTGTTTCTACTGCTTTCTTAGATTAATTCCTGTGGTAAATCTGTGCATGTATAAATCATGAAACTTTTTTATTAGCCTCTGTATGTCATGCTCTATCTAGGAAAAATATAATATGTGGTATGTTGTATGGAATAAAAGATACTTGTCGTTCAAGTGTCCTTTTCTAGGGTTTTCTTTGGAAAATCGTATAGAAAATAATATAATAATGTTGATCATGGAATTTTCTTGATCAATATGTTTCTGAGTAAAGAACTTGTTAAAAATAAGATATAGCATGTTCAACCCTGTTACCCAGTAGGTCTAGTTCAAAGTGCTTTTTCTGCAATTAAATTCATCTTTTTATATCTTCTAGCTGGTAGCTTTGTTATGGGTGAAATTTATGCAGTAGTATCCATTAAGCATGCTTTGTTCCCTGTAATTTTTTTTGTAGATTTTTGTGAGCAGTTTATTTTAGACCTGCTGTCTAAAGTGACACTAGAATGAGTACTTTGTTTAATTCCAAAAGCAATGTTGAAGTGTTTAATTCTTGTTCAAGCATCATCCCTGCACCATAAGTAATTATATGCATCGCAAACATACAGGATCAATAGAGGAACCTCAGGAGCAATTTCCAGAGGAAGGAGTCCAGGAGGTGTAGGAGCCGAACGAGGAGCACCACGAGCTCGACACTAACCTCCCTGAGTGCCCTGACCACCAGCCCTCCACCTTCACTCAAGGCAAGCCCCGGAGCATCTTTAAGCCTCCCAGTATTTACAATTAATTTACTTGAGTATTTTATACTATGATGCATTAGGTGATAGGAGTTGATTGAATCCTAATTGCTGCGTTACCTTCCTTGATATTTAATTTACCTACCTTGTTAACCTGTTAAATAAAAGTAAAAGCAACCGCTTAGCATGCTTAGAATAAATGGTTACATTTATATTTATAGTATTATCCCATGGGGGTAATACCGACCACGGTTGGCTATATTTTGCTATCGTGGGAAAGAACCAATGGTAATAATGAATGCGGTCAACTGGAAGGCAAGTGCACCGAGTGATAAAGACTTGGGGGCAGTCCGTCCGTTGGATCGTATAGGCTTGTATACGATGGTGGCCCTCTTACATCTTTGAATGTGCCCTTTCACATAGGGGTCGTTGCGAGTATCGACCCCGAAGCCGAGTAAACACTGTCCGGGCCGGCGCTCAATCTACTGTGAGCACCCTCCAGTTTGTAGATACGATCTGCCCCGTGGTGGCCAACTGATTTCTACAATTGGGTGGACCAATGCGAGCCCGCGACGTACTACCGGGACAGTGTTGAGCGGTAACCCAATGCATGGACCCGACGGGGGAACTGTGGGCATGTGTTAAAGGTAATCTTGTCAGCTGGTTGTATATCGATTCGAGTCGCCGCCTCCCACCGGATAGTGGGGGATTATACTGAGCTTCACCATGGTACAACTCCATGTGACATCGTAATGGTTCTACTAAAATATGGATGAAGGAACTTGATATGGTATTATTATATTGTTTGAGTAGCTCAAGTGAGTGCTCTAGTTCAGGTGCAAAACTTAGAGGTAAATAATAGGATGAAAAATGGCTGCTCTCTAATCTTTTAGTTTCATATGGTTCGCGTTTCCGCAAAAACAAAGTTTATCCAGATCCACATAAATAGCCATGTATATCCTTGGAGTCTTTATTTTCAGTTAGACGGGTAAGTCTAGCTGAGTACATTCCCGTACTCAGGGTTTATCCCGTTTGTTGTAGATGGCCAAGTATACTTTGGCTATTGTAAGCACTGTCTCTATCCTGTCGAAGGAGAAGAGGAGTAGACTTTGGGCAAGGTCTTCTATGAGCTCATCTTTTGCTGTTGTGGACAAGATCTCGTGGGCACCCCTATCTATTAATGGTATTTGCGTCGAGTAAGACTTTGGGTTCAAATTTCAAAACAATGTTCTATTTGTTCACGTGTGTTGTTGCGTAAGTACTACTATTATTTGGAACAAAGTGTTGTAATAATTTTATTTCGTACTTCAAGTAATTTCGTTTAATTGTTGGTTCGTTCGAATGTGCATACCTGAGTTAGCGCGATCTGGGTTGGTTATACGATTGTTAGAAATCCTTCGAGATTTCTGGACTACCGGGATTATATGGGCTCAAGTGTTTTAAGTGGCAGTTAAATCAGCTACTTTGGTACTTGATCTCTTATAATTTGGATGGTTCTGCCACAGATGCGATGCAGGTCCCAACCTACGCCAAGTATCTGCGGGACATCCTCAACAACAAAAGGTCGTTACCTACCGCTGAAGTCGTCAGGCTGACAGAGGAGGGCCTATACTTAACCAGCTGCCATTAAAGAAGAAGGACCCAGGGTGTCCCACCATTGATTGCTCCATCGGGACTCAGCAATTCGAGCATGCCCTCTGCGACTTGGGAGCAAGCGTCAGCGTCATGCCGAAGGTGGTATTCGATAAATTAACTCATACTACTTTGTCCCCTACACCGATGTGTTTGCAACTAGCGGATCAATCCATTCGCTACCCGCGGGGATCACTGAAAATATTCCCGTAAAAATATGAGAATTTTTCATCCCCGTGGATTTCGTGGTATTGGATATTGAGTTAGATAAGAAGACCCCACTCATCGTAGGAAGACTGTTCCTCAGCACTGCAAATGCACACATCGATGTAGGAGCTGGAGAAATTCAATTCAACATCAATGGAACAAAGGAAATATTCCACTTCAAGCCAAAAGTCGAGAATTGCTCCATAGTCAAGGTATTCGAATGCGACCCATGTGTCAATTATACTTACCTGGAAAAATTGAAGCAACAACCTCAGGCGAAATTCAAACGGGTATGGCGAAAGAAAGTGATCAAGCCATGCACCACTCCACCTCAAAAACCCCGAAAGCAAATTCAACAGGCAAACGAGGAGGACGACCCTACTTCAACTAATTGAAAGCACGGCTTCCCGGAAAGGTAAGTTTTCTTTTTCATTCTCTTCTTCTTTAATTCCTGAAATCTTTCTATCATATGATCATATCTTTTAATTAATTCTAACACATAATCATGTTTAGCCATAATAAACACAAAAGTAATAAAATCTTGAACTTTTCTTGTCAACAAAAGATTGCATTGCGTTTAATTTAGCATAGGAGGTTTAGCATCACAAATCCAGGTTCTGTGGTGGACCCAGTGGGGTCGGCCGACTGGGCCCACGGCCCCACTACCTCTGGCCTACCCTGCCTCGTGATTCCCTACCTTGGGGCAGTATGCCATGGCCCTCTGATCATAATAAGTGATCGGCTGATCCCCTCTCTCTCTCCTTTCCTCTCCTTCTTTCTCCACCTCGAGATGCTTCATGTTTGATTCCCAAACAAATGAAGCTAGAGCCAAGGAGGACATGTTTTGACTCCTCCCATCACCTCCTTGCCCCCCCCCCTCCATCTCTCTCTCCATGCCATGCACAAAGTTTGTCCTTTGCAAATTCACTCCACCAAGAAGCATCCTGGCAAGAGAAGTTTACTAATCACTACACTCCAAACTACCACTCATCTCTTCCAAAATAAGAAGATCGTTATCACCATACCTCTTCCTATAATCAAACCTAATTTTCTTCATCACCAATCTCAAGAAGTGTGTCACTAATCGTTAGGAGCCTACACACTCCTAGCATCACCATAACTTCTTGATCATAACACACTAACAAATAGCCATGCCATTCTCTCTAATCACTCAAAGCCAAAAGGGGGAGCATCTCTTGCCATTTATCAGGCAGAGCAACATGACTCATGTCCTCTCCTTGCTCCCCACTACCTTTTACTTTGGCATGGTGCAAAAATCATCACCAAAGGATTTGGCCGATCCAAGGGGAGGCCCCCTTCTCTCAAATACTTGTCGGGCATCTCCTCCACACCACTACCTTGCAAGAAGGACACTCAGCGGCCATGGGTGGTGGTCGGCCGACCAGGCCCACACCTCCAATCACTCTCCCCTCTCTTATGCTATATGAACACGAGTAGAGCCACTCCCTCAGACACACACTCTCGACCACAGTAGCTCACAAAGCCAAAAATCCCTTGCCATATCTTCATTTAGCTTCACCGCTAATCAAGCAAAGGATTCTAGCTTATTTAGCTAGAGTGACACCATGAAGTCACTCAAGAAAGTTCTCAAGAAAGCGCACAACTCGGTTAGTGGAAGTTCATCCAGAAATTCTCAGAGAGGAAGCTCATCCCAAGGCACCGATATTATGTCTATTGACTCACATGAGTCAGTGCATATGTCGGATGCCACGGAAGTTATGACCAACAGTACTAGCCAAGAAGATGTTGAGCAAGAATATCACAGTGCCGATCACTACGAGCCGACAGGTAACTCAGAAGATCAACCATCAAGAATCACTGACCCTGAGACCGGCATCCAGCTTGCACCTCATGAGATGGCTATTTTCAACACCTTGAAGGACAGTGACTACGAGCACACCAAGGTAATTGATCCTGACCTCTTAGCTAAAACAGGGTTAGACTCAGACTTTCGTGAGATCTTTAGTGCCAGAGGGTGGACCGGTGCCTTTTGGGATATCACTAATGACCCAAGAAGTAAGCTTTTGACTCTAGAGTTCCTAAGTACGGTTAATACTAGTGCACAAAGAATTACTTTCCGGCTTCTTAATCATCCATTTTCTTTAACATGGAAAGAGTTCAGCTTTGTGCTTGGGTGTAGAAACTCCTACGTTGTTAATCTTGAGCATGCTACGCAAGGATTTAATAGAAATGAGTTTTGGAAACTGATCTCTGGAAAAGATAATTCTAGACATCCACGAACAAGTGAAATTCATAATCCTACTTTACGTTTTATGCATCGCTGGTTAGGAATAACCTTGTTCCCTAGAGATGATGTTAGGCCTGTAACAAATGTTGAGCTAAGAATACTTTTTGCCATGGTAAATAAATTCCTGTTTCTCCTGTTAAAGCCATGGTAGATCACTGGTGCTCAGCCAGTAGCAGAAAATGGCCTTTTGAGTTTACATCCATGATCACTAAATTCATGAACAACATGGCTCAACTTGATAATTATCAGTTCTTCTTAGATTCACAAAGATCTGTGTTGGACATAGGATATTTTTTGCAAGGTCATATTCTGATGCATGGGCTAAATGAATCTGTCATATATATGAATAATGAACCCATAAAAAGAGTGCAACTCCCCTGTGAAAGGCTCAAACTGTATAGGTGTAGGCAACTAACCTTTACTCCAGACACGCAAGAAGGACGTAGGAGTTTTGCAGGTCGAAGGGTGACACGCAGCATGACACATGCTGCACAAGAAGAAGGCACATCTCTAGGCCCATACTTCATAGATGAGTCCATGAGCACCATGCAGTTCTCTAGTTCAAGCAGCGGGCTCCAAAGATCAGCATCACATGCACAAAGTGGACGGTTTTCTTTTGCTTCGTCTTCGCAGGGAAGAGAGGACCGTGAACTCCGTCATGTCGTGGATTTACTCACCACCCAAGTAGATGAGCTACGGGTGAATCATGGAACCCTCCATCAGAATGTGGTTCAAAACCAACAATGGGTCCAAGAAATGAGAGACTACCAGAACTAGCAGTGGGCTCAGTTCTATGCTTATCATGGAATAGACCCAACACAATTTCCTCCACAAGGACCACGAGAAGGATAAGTTTGGGGGAGATTCTCTTCCCCACTAAGGTAAGTTTTTAATTTTCAGCATTTTAATTCGGTGTTTAAATTTCGCATCTTTCAATTTCAGCATTTTACTTATGCATATAAAAAATAATAATAAAAATAAAAAGACTTGTCTCTACTCTCGCATGTACCATGAATATTTATCCCTTATGGAAATGATGAATAGTTGCTCTGCTAAATATTTCTCTAATACTTAGTTTGCAGCTTGATATTTTTCTAAGTATGAATTACTCGGCTTAAAAACCATCATGAACCTCAAACTCCTGTGGGTTGCAAATGTTGTAACTAAGTCTAAGTTGTTGTGAGACATGATATGACAAGATGAGAGCTCTATAATTTGGTTCTAAGCAAGAATGACTATCGGAGATTTATTTCTTAAAATAATAAAACACTTTTTGTTCCTCAATGGTGAAAATTCCTACCAAAGCCATACTTGATCTTTCATGATATAAGCTTTCTACATAAGCCGCTTGCTTTGTGTTGAGTTTGGTCAAGTTTTGTGACCCTTGTTGAGAGATTTATCGTGCTCCCAAGATCAAGATCACATACACGCCACATAGACATGCTGCTTCTACACTGGAAGTACGCAGAAACATGCCTTACATTTCCACATAGTTCATACTCCATGCTCTAAGTAGAAAAACTTTCTTTAGTTTGTTGCTAGTAAATGAGACATAGACTATGCAAAATTATGAAAAATTCAAGGGCATTCTAAAGTCCCAAATTTTATGAGCACTCCAAAGCTCTCTCTAAAAAATGAATGAATGAGCATCTTCAAAGCTCATAGAAAAATAAAAAAGATAGCTATGTCTCAAAATAATTTAGGAAAGAGAGATCATCCACATATAGGAGTATTGTTCATTCACCATGTTTCCACACACTTGCACATCTTGATCTAAGAATATGACATTTCTCTTCTTGGATCCGGAATTTGACTTTACAATATATGCAGGGTAAGTTTGCTACATCTTTGATTCCTACCTATAACTCCACATAAGCTTTTAGACATAGAATAAAAGAAGGCAAACTTTGGTATATGCCTTGGTGAGGAATCATACACCTTATGAGTAACTCGAGAGTACTATTTGAGGAACACTAAGTTTTCTTTACAAAACATTGCAAAACCTCCAATATGAAACTTGTGAAAGAATGAGAAAACTAGTGCTCAAGTCAAGTTTTTCTATCTCTCAACTTCCCAAGACAAAGGATAAAGCTATAAGCCGCATGAAGGACTAAGGTAATATGGGTGAGTCTTTATTGCTGAATTTTTTTCATACAAAAGAGAAGTATGATTGTTGTAAACTTAGTACTCTGGAAATATGAAGCATTGTAGCAACTCCTGATCCATTGAGCTAAGTTTGATTGTTTGCTCGGGACGAGCAAAGGTTAAGCTTGGGGGATCTTGTTGGCACAAATTATGACCCACTTTTATATAACTAAAATATTGCCAATAACTCAGAATCAAGGAGAAAACGATCATTGCATGAGCATTCTTTATTAAATAACAAAGTTCCACATGTCCATGAATATTTTAATGCAGATAAGAAGAAATGGAACAAAAGAGACCTAGTGGGACCCACAGAGGGGGTCGGCCGACCCCACTATGGGCCCACCAGGTCTCCCCCTTGGCCATGATCCAGGAGAAACCCCTCAAAGTGATTCTCAACCATCAGATCACTTTGTGTTTTCTCCCAAACGGCTCACAAGCAATGTACAAGGATCCATGGGCCCACACCAAAGAGATCAACACGACAAACACTTCAGAATGAACAACCACTTCACATGACAGGTGGGACCAGCACCAGGATGGACGAGGTGGGCCAGGGACCCTAGGGGGGATCGGCCGACCCTCCCCTGGGCCCAATTGGCCCCCACTCAGACCCTGATCAGTGGGGCCACATCCACAAAGCGAGGAGATGGCCCACTGGCTATAGGGTGGATCGGCCGATCCACCCCCTTGGTCAGTTGGGTCCCCCTCAACCGCCATATCAAGTTGCACATGTTGGAAATCCAAGCCATCCATTCTAGGTGGTTGTATGACAGTTTGATCCAAGGGAAGAGGATTGAAGCCCACTGGATCGATGACGTGGCGCTGGAGTAGCCCCTACTCCACACCCCACTATAAATAGAGGCCTAGACCTCCCTCTCTATACATGATGTAATCCATACAAACCACTGTTGTTATCAAGTGGAGATTAGTCTAGTAGGTGTTCTCTAATGTGGGAGTTAGAGTTGAGTTGAGCTTTGCTCGGGCTTTCCGAAATTGTCTTCCCGAAGGATCTGGTATAAGCTCTTGTATCTTTTCCCTTTTGTAAGACTTTACTTATTTAATATAATACTCCTTCTTTACTTTACTTAGTCTTTACTTTGTGCAATATTATACTTGCTATAGTATTTTTGTGGTTTATCTTGTCAATTAGTTGTTATAAACTAAATTGAGATCCTTGTGGCCTTTCCTGTATGCGATCATTGCCTTTTATAGGGTGCTCTAGTTGACATATACATGATTAGAGTAGTAAGAATAAGTGTAAGCGTGGTGCTTATACTTAATCTTGTCTTTGGTTATCGCTTGTTGCACGGATTGTTTGTGGTAGCTATCAAGAGGTGACAGCCTTGTCTAGTCGTTGTATTCCACCACGTGTTTATAGGCAAGTTCTTAAAAGATAAGGCCCCGTAAGAAGAGGACGTGGTCCGGTAGAAGTTTTGTCCTCCTACTGATCTATCCCCTCGCCTAGCATACTTGTATTAAAGAATCAATCAAAGTTTATCTCAGCTAAGTGCCATAGTTAAATCCACAAAGGTAAAGTTGGAATCATAGGAACCCTTTTGAATCTCTAGTTGTCCTCCCACATAGTTATACTCATTAGTCATCTCTTACTTATTTTTACCGGTTTGTTACATCAGCATCACCTTCCTATCATTATATCATTTACCCCCTTACACTAGTTGGTACTAAATTGAGGTGATCTCTAGGATCTCTCTTTTATAAATTACGATACCCCGGAATACTCCTAGGTGAAGTGCTACAACGGTATAATCTGTGTGCTTGCGGATTTATCCAATAGTCATAAGAAATACCAACAGCTAGTAAATCGGTCGTGTTATCGGGTTAATTGTCATCATGGCTACATGGGAACACACCTCTATTGATGATTAATCTTTATTTGGTATGTTTGGGAGATCTAATGGTTTGATGATGATAATGTTACATGTATCGCATCTTCACATTGTTATCATCATATGATCGGCTGAATTATGTACCTTGGGTTTAATATCTTGCAATAGCCGTTTATATACCATCGTGGTGCTTTTCATTGTTCGGAGTGGACTCTTTAGTCAGTCTCCTATATTCATCGGCTATATGAGAGCCGCACACTCATGGAACTGTCTGGCAACAACCAACAGGTTCCATAATTTGACGTTTCATCTCCTTGTCAATTACAGGTCAAATTGACTTGCACGCCTACAATCGATCATCGAAGTGGCCTAAGCCGCTTAAGGGGTTTAGGAGATCAAGCTCTGCTGCTACACGGTCTCCGCAGGCCCTATGCAGTGCTGACGCCAGAAGCCCCATTTTTGGTGTCAACACATTTTGGCAAGCTCGGTGGGACCACAATCGACAGACATGGACAACGGCAAAGCTAAAGTTTCACACCCAACCCAAGACAAGAGGCTAAGGGCCCTCGGTCCAGACTCCCTGGTGAACGAGGAAGAATTTGAGGAAATCCTACGAAGGATGGAGAGACAAAGGGCCTGTCTCGTCTTGAACGTGATAGTCGATCCACCTGGTGCCGACTATCTGCCTACTGCCCAGGCAAGGTGGAGGCGTCAAAGCGAAGAAGACAAAGAGAAGAAACCGCTAGCAGAGCATTCCAGAGCTGTGGAGCCAATCGACATGCATGAGAATTGCTCATTCTTTGTGTACTGCCTCGACAAGGATCTAGAGTTCCCTACCAGGGATAATTGTCCCAGGTGCAACGAATAGTTTGAAGAAGACAGAAGGCTCCATGCTGACGGCCGATTCACTCGGGGACAAGTGGAATATAAAGAGGGGAATCGGCGTGTCATCAAAGAGGGTGTTCGTGGTTGGCCCAACACTGAAGTTGTCAATATAGACCGCGCTCAACCTCGGCTAGGCTAGCCTGACGGGCACTAAGCATCTCAGAGGCCCAAGGGGCTGACCAAGACTCAGAAGAGAAGGTTCCGACGACAAAGAGCTGACAAGCGGCGTCACGATGAAGCAGGTCGTGTTGCTAACTTCTTCCTGCATGTGGAGCTCAGAACACCGGTGGACACCAAAGTCTACTCCGACTTTGACGAGTCGGAGTTTGGGGGACATGTCGGTACGCTCATGCATGAATTCCAGGTGGTCTTCGGTAAGCCCACTAAGCATATGCACCTAAAGGCACTGTACATCCAAGGGTACATCAACGAAAGATTCGTCGGGAGGATACTAATTGATGGTGGTGCCTCAATCAACCTGATGCCAGCCCACATCATCCCAAAACTGGGGCTAGAATCTGAGAAGCTCTTCAATACTGGGTTCTGTAGGTGGAGTTGACAGTTGACAGCAAGACTCTATTGACAACTTTCTTCGTCATCGATGGAGACAGTTCATACATTCTGCTCTTGGGCAGAGACTGGATTCATGGCAACTGTTGCGTCCCATCCATGATGCATCTGATTGCGGTGCAATGGCTGGAAAATGATGAACTAGAGGTCATTCTAGTCGATGATTCAATTTCCATAGCAACTGTTGACGTTGCTCACTGGGTTTTGGAGGATTACGCTTTCGACTGCTTTTCGGACAGAAGGTTGCAAGAAGACCTCACCACTCTCAACATTGTGTGTCAACAGCTGACCTGAGCAGTCGGCTTAAATGAGGAGGAGTGACAGGCAATGGCGAGGACAAACTAGGTAAGAAGCCTACGTTGGGCAGCAAGCTAAATGGCGACAAGCCTAGGCCGGCGCACGACAGAACCAAACCAAGTCCCGAGGTTCGTAGAGGATTATTTTGAAACACAAGGAATGTTTGGTTTGGGATTGCAAAATGCCCAGTTTGAACCAGAAGCCGATCAAGCATCACCTACCAATCAAGGAAAGGTATCGGCTGAGATAGGCGGCGACCCGGTAAAGATGGAACCATGGCCGATGCGAAGACTGAAGTTGCTCGGCTCTACAAAGCAAGGATCACTCGGCAAAACGAATGTGACAGATAGATCGTCGACATGGTCCCTGTGCGCAAGAGGACAGGGCAAGTAAGACTGCCCCAACGGATGAGTACCCAGCGCCGGTGGCCGATATGTTAGTTGATGTAGCGTCAGGCCACAAAGTGATGAATTTACGGACGGTAACGCTGGGTACGGTCAGATCTTTGCGACGGAAGGTGACGTTCGACTACCTTCGGATACGCCGGAACTACATGAGTGAAGAATTCTTATCTTTAGATTAAGGAATGTTGGCCATCACTTATCAGAAAAGCTATAAGTTGCATATTTCATAGGCTCGCCGGCAAGGTCCACGACGAGGTGGCAAAAACCCGAAGAGTACCAAGAGCGCCTCAAAGATCTCAGAACCACCCCAGGGTGAGCAAGGAAACATGGTTCAAGGGTGACCCTCGCAAGTGTGCTCTCGGGGCAACTGCTAGGCAGCCGGTTTTGCCGCTCACTACCGCAAAGAGGATCAGTTTGATGGATGTGTTTCACCGGTGACATTCCATGTGCACTTACCTGCGAGCAGGGCCGAAGCATCGAAGGCATCACGACATCGTCTCGGGGGGCAAGTATGCTTATCCAGTTAAGTCAATGACTACCAATGACCAGACGGGTGCAAATCTTCCCAAAAATTCTCAGTTGAGCATTGGCCGGCTGTGCGGCCTACGAAGACGCAAGGATGGATGTTGGAGCAGAACGGAGGTTGTCATGAGTTGCTTGGTTTCTTTTCTCATATCAACATCAAACGGGCATCTGAGAGCTAAGGCGAATACCGATAGAAAAGGGGGCCAAAAGGGGGTTGTGGTTTGGAGATTCATCTTGCCCATTGGAGCTAAGGATAGTAAATACGGTGGATGAAGGACCAAACTTCTCCGGATGCAGGTTTCTTCTTGTGGAGAAAGCCCCGGGCCTGTCGGGAATCTTCTCCGGAGCTCTTCCTCAGCGGATGCAGGTTTCTTGTAAGTTTAGCACTTGTAAGTGACTTCTTCTGAGTTCTTTATAGTATTCAGTATTCTACGTCTGGGTTAGTTGTTATACACCTTTTCCTGCTTGTTCATCGCTTTGCTCTGAGTAAAGTACTTTAATCTTAGGCCAAGGTTAAAGTAGTAAGAAATAGTGTAGACGTGGTGTCTAGGCTAGATCTTACCTTTGTAAACTGCTTAACAAGTGGATTGTTCGTGGATGCTAGTAGAAAGTGACAGCTCTATCTAGCCTTTGTATTCCACCACGCGTGTCAGATAAGTTCTTAAAAGGTAGGGCTTCAATACAACTTGACGGCACAGTCCGGTAGGAGTTTTGTCCTCCTACTAATCTATCCCGTCGCCTCCTGCAAGAGAAGGGCTGATAAAGCCAGTATAATCAGCTATACCTTGTTAGTCTACTATTCTATATCGAACCTCTCTACCCAGTTATCATAGTCTCCCTTGATCCATCATAGGACATACCCGCATTCCTAGTTAGATCACTACTCGTTCCCTGTGGATACGATACCTGCAGTAATCCTGGTAAAAGCTACCTTGACAATCGTATGCTTGCAGTTCTTTTCCGTTTGCCACCTTTGGTGTCAACAAGCGTTCTGGCGCCGTTGTCGGGGAACGGTAGCTGTTTTAACTAGTATATTTTGGTCCTATTTTTACCTTTGTTTGATTTTACCTTTCATACCACATACACATATGGATCAAACACCCCTTATCGAATACGGTGCTCCAAAGGGCGCTAGCTTGGAGCCACCTAAATCATCTCAGGCCATTCTGGCCGTTCGTTATGAGCTTCGCTCGAGTCTCATAGCGATGGTTCAGGAAAAACCATTTTCTGGGGATGAAGACGAAAATCCCTATACTCATATACGTGACTTTGAACAACTCTGTTCATGTGTCTACATACAAGGGATGAGGCCAGGTACCCTTAGGTTGAAGCTATTTCCGTTCTCTTTAACGGGAATAGCCAAACGATGGTACACTCGCCATGTAGATGATGCAAAAGGAGATTGGGAAAGATTGATGCCTAAATTATTTTTAGCCTTCTTCCCTATCCCCTGTGTCATTCGTCTTCGAAAAGTGATCATCAACTTCTCACAAAAAGAGAAGGAATCTCTAGGTGATGCATGGGCCCGTCTATTAGATCTAGTATCTTCAGGCCCTAATCTTGCTATAACCGAGCCTATAATGTTACAACATTTTTATGGCGGTCTTAGCAGAGAATCTGCACAACTCCTTGATATATCTTCCGGTGGAGCCTTCCTGTGTTTACCCGTTAGTGCAGGGAAGAGTCTTCTTACGAAGATTCTTGATAACACCCCCTATACTAACGTATATTATGAAGGACCTTCGGAAGAACAAAAACCACCCCCAGAACAGAAATATCATCGATAGTTGAAACTCTTCCTTCTACACCTCAAGATCCTGCTATCAAACCTGAGCCACCAAGGGAAGAAGAAATTCATCCCTTGGAATTCCCCTTTGATATCGAGGCTGATTTGTTTTCTGATTTTGGAAATGCCTTGAATCAATCTGTGCAAAATAAGTCATCTGCTCGAAAAGCTTCGAACCTCCACTTCTCTAATCTCATAGAGGAAGCCTATCATCAGGAAACGGTTCAAGAGCTAGCTTTGATCATGAGCAATGAGTGGTTAGAAGAGGCCGAATCTTCATTCGAGCCAATTCAAATTCTTTCTTCCTCTACAACCATTCCTTATCAAATCAATAGAGAAAGGATAGACTCTCTCTACGATCCTGCCGTAGGAGTTAGCATTATGTTTAAGTCCTTAGCTAAGGCTCTCCTAGGTAGAGTAAATCTAACTCCAACCAATAAGTTCTTGAAGCTTTCTTCAGGACAATTGATTGAGAGTTGTGGTATTACACAGACCATACCTACGCTAATTAACAAAGTCAATATCCTCTTGAATTTCTTCATTTTTGACATAGAGGAGTTTGACTTGTTAATTGGACACCCACTCATGAGATTCCTTGATGGATCTCTTGATGGGAGTCTTAAGGGTCATCTTGGGAGTAGCATCAAGCTCTCGATTCCGCTAACCAACTCCACAAATACCATGATAGAATCGCTCCCAGAATCTGACCCCATAGAGGAAGTGATGGTTGCATCTCTTTTAGAATCATCTCATCCTGATCTAGAAGAAGAAGCTGAAGATTTCATCCAGGAAGAAGACGATCTAGATGAACCCATAGATCTGGAGAAATCCGAACCCCCATCTAAACCCTCTATAGAACTTAAACCTCTTCTAGCAGGCTTAAAGTATGCCTTTCTAAATAACGATCATGAGGCCCCTATGATCATCAGTGACAAACTCTCTCCTGAAGAGTCCTTCAAACTCCTCACCATTTTAGAAAAGCATCAGTTAGTCCTAGGCTATTCTCTTCATGATCTCAAGGGCATTAGCCCCGCTCTTTGCACACATCGCATTCCCATAGAACCTGAGGCTCTTTCTTCCAGAGAGCCCCAGCATAGATTAAACAATGCGATGAGAGAAGTGGTAAAGAAGGAGGTCTTAAAACTCTTCCACGCGGGGATCATCTACCCGTTCCTCACAGCGAATGGGTCAGCCCCGTACAAGTTGTGCCTAAAAAGGGAGGTATGACGGTCGTCCGAAATGACAAGAACGAGTTGATTACTCAACGAACTGTCACAGGTTGGAGAATGTGTATAGATTACCGGAAACTTAACAAGGCTACAAAGAAAGATCACTTCCCGCTACCCTTCAATGATGAGATGTTGGAGCAGCTTGCAAAGCATTCTTTCTTTTGTTTCCTTGACGGTTATTCGGGATATCATCAAATACCAATCCACCCCGATGATCAAAGTAAGACTACGTTCACATGCCCCTATGGAACTTATGCATACAGGATAATGTCGTTCGGCCTGTGCTCCTGCCTCTTTCCAGAGGTGCATGATGTCCATTTTCTCCGATATGATCGAAGAAATCAAGGAAGTTTTCATGGACAACTTCTCTGTCTATGGAAAAACTTTCGATGATTGTCTTGAGAATTTGGATAGAGTCTTACACAGATGCGAAGAAAAGCACTTAGTCCTGAACTTGGAGAAATGCCACTTCATGGTTCGCGAAGGCATAGTGTTAGGACATAGAGTGTCCGAACGTGGGATAGAAGTGGATAGAGCTAAAATATAAGTCATAGAACAACTTCCACCTCCCATGAATATCAAGGGAATCTGTAGCTTCCTTGGCCACACAGGCTTCTATAGGCGGTTTATCAAAGACTTCTCTCAAATCGCCCGTCCTTTAACAAATCTGCTAGCTAATGATACACACCCGTCCTTTAACAAATCTGCTAGCTAAGGATACACCCTTTGACTTCACTGATGAGTGCCTAGATGCTTTCTACATTCTCAAGAAGGCACTCATCTCAGCTCCAATCATTCAACCCCCTGATTGGACGCTTCCCTTTGAAATAATGTGTGATGCTAGTGATTATGCTGTCGGTGCGGTACTAGGCCAAACCAAAGATAAGAAGCATCATGCTATTTCATATGCTAGCAAAACCTTAACAGGGCCTCAGCTAAACTATGTAACAACTGAAAAAGAGTTGTTGGCTGTGGTATTTGCTATAGACAAGTTTAGATCTTACTTAGTAGGAGCAAAAGTCATTGTTTACTCAGATCATGCTGCTCTTAAATTTTTGCTCACTAAGAAAGACGCTAAACCATGTTTAATACGATGGATCTTGCTACTCCAAGAATTTGATATTGAAATAAAATATAAAAAGGGAGTAGAAAATTCTATTGTTGATCATTTGTCTAGAATGCAATTCAAAGAAGCACAGAATTTGCCCATCGACGACTTCCTCAGAGATGACACACTCCTCAAGGTGATGGACACCAATCCCTAGTATGCAAATATCGTCAACTTTATGGTCGCAGGCCATGTCCTGCCAGGGGCAGATGTGAAGAAAGTAGTGCAGGAGAGTCGGGTGCATCTCTGGGATGAGCCATACCTCTATAGAATATGCAATGATGGATTGTTGAGAAGATGCGTACCCATGGAGGAGGCAAACAAGATCATGGAAAGATGTCATGGGGCAGAGTACGGAGGTCACTACGGAGCATTCAGAACTCATGCTAAGATTTGGCAGAGTGGGTTTTTCTGGCCAACCATGTACAAAGACACCCATGACTATGTCAAAAGGTGTGCAAGGTGTCAGAAGCATGTGAACATCAATGCCCAAGATGCTATGCCACTCACCAACAACTTACAAGTTGAGCTCTTTGATGTATGGGGCATCGACTGCATGGGGCCCTTTCCTTCATCAAAAGGGTATGAGTATATCTTAGTGGCAGTGGACTATGTGTCCAAATGGGTAGAAGCATTACCCTACCGCAAAGTCGATGCAGCCAATTCAAAGAGAATGTTCCATGAAGTGATATTCCCCAGATTTGGAACCCCAAAGTTAGTCATAAGTGACGGGGGATCTCACTTCATTGACAAAGGCTTCCACCAGTTCCTCACTAAACAAGGAATCCAGCACAATGTTACAACGGCATATCATCCTCAAACAAGTGGTCAAGCAGAAACATCCAACAAATAGATCAAGAACATACTGCAGAAGACCGTGGATGAGATGGGTACAGCTTGGTACCACAAGCTGCTAGAGGCATTGTGGGCATATAGGACTGCATACAAGACTCCAATTGGTATGACACCATACCAACTTGTATAAGGGAAGGCAGGCCATTTGCCTGTGGAACTGGAGTTCAAAGCACATTGGGCAATCAAGAAATGGAACATGAATCTGCCAGCTGCTGGAAAGTTCAGGAAGATGCAAATCTCTCAACTAGAAGAATGGAGATAAAAAGCATATCACAATGCCAGGATATACAAGGAGAGAACCAAGAAATGGCATGATAAGAGAATCAAGGTCAAGGAATTCAAGCCAGGGGACAAGGTTTTATTATTCAATTCAAGAGTTAAGCTCTTCGGTCATGGAAAGCTTAGAAGCAAATGGGAAGGGCCGTACCTCGTCGTCAACACCGCGACTCATGGAGCAATCACACTCTAGGACAACGACATCAACATCTTTAAGGTAAATGGCCAATGTCTCAAAATTTTCTATGAGCATCAAATTTCTGAACATGAAATTGATATGCTAGATTTTGTTCTTAATCCAAATTAGAACTAAAATCTACATGTTTTAACTTTTATGTTCAAATTCCAAGAATGGCCCTAGAATTAGCCTAGACTTAGCCTTAACTCCCCCCTCGTGAAAGCTCGGCCCTTTTTGCCACTATTGTGGTTCGGCCGAACCAGCTTTTGGGCCAAACGGCCCAAAACTTCACAAGCTGACTCACCTGACCCGAACAAGTTCGAAACCTGGCTCGGTCGTTCAAAAACTTTCAAAAAGCGTTCGGCCAAACGTGTTTTGAACTAGTTCGAACTCCTCGCTGCACAGGAGCATCGGGCCAACATTCTCCCTCGGTTTCCATCGCGATCCGAGCGAAAACGAAGGCCCTGAACATTGTTTCTCTTCTTCTTAACCCCTCCTCCTTCTCCTTCCTCCTTCCACCTTGCTCTCTTTCACAACCAGCAGCACTACCATCACCTTTTGCACCCCCTTGATCACCACCAATGGCTCCACCACGCAATGGCAAGGCTCCGCTCGTTCCTTTCGACGGAAGCCCATTCAAGGCTCAAGAAGACATCAATGTCGACGCCATGGTCGTCGAGGTGCTCAACGTCACTCCCCTGGCCATGGCACCACCGCCGGCGCAGCTGAACTCCCCTAGGGGGGTCGGCCGACCGGGCAGTGGAGCTCGGAGCGGATGCGGACCATCGCTCGATCTATGTCTCCGCGTCGCAACCTCAACAAGCCCGCTGCGCGGCCTGTGACGCCCAAAAGGCTGACCACCGGCCAGTAGGGGTGAAGAAGACCCCCGTCTCCTCCTCCACTGACGGCGACACAAGCACCGGCTACACCCACTCCTACTCGCCGTCAACACCACCATGGATGCGCCTCTAGAGGGCCAATGGTGGACCGGGAAGAGGCAAGGTGCTCGTTCCACCTCTCACCTCCGAGGAGCGGAGGGAGGGGCTGCGCAGATCACTGGAGACGGAGAAGTCTCGCTAGTCCGTTCGGCGGACTAGCAATCCGCCGTCAATCTCTGGCCCTCCTGGCCAATTCGAAGATGAAGAGGAAGAGAGTGACATAGAGAAACTGCTGCGCGTAGTCGCTAGGCTTAGAGAAAATAACACCAAGTTAGCAGAGCGTGCAGCAGAGGAGAGGATGGCACGCCTTGATCTTGAGGATAATTTTAAGGCCCTTCGCATTAGCACCAATGCGAAGATCAAGCGTCTTGCCCAAGCCATCGAGACAGAGGATCTCTTTGCCCCTCCCTCTCCATAGATCACTAATTTCACCAATAAGATAGGCACTTAGGTTTAATTTCTAGTTTGTTTCATGCATTTCCCTTTTCAACAATGTAATGTGTGCCTATAAACAAGTTTGAATTGAATAAAATGTTCGGTTCTGCTGGTATTTTGCCCAGCAGAACCCCTGTATTTGACGTTTTGTCACTGAATTCAGCATGCTCCGAAACAAGTATGGGGAAGCTCGGTCGAGACTCCAACTTTTCAAAACACCAAAATGATCACTGAATCATGTTGAACACATCCATAGCACGTACCAGAAAAAAATTGGACCGAAACGGCCACTTTCTTGGATCGGCCGAACCACGTTAATGGCCAAAATTCAGAAAATTCAAAGAACATCAACATTCAGAGGTAAGGGATCCAAATTCAGAATTCGAAGTGACCAAACGGCTCCAAGGAGCGTTCGGCTGACCGTACTTCTAGGGCCTGGACCCACCAGCCAGAGTCCCCTCGATGTCAAACACCTATCCTGACTGGTTTGTGACGTCTCTCCCTTTTTCCTCTATATTTTTATATTTATTTACTCATTTTCTCCTTCCATAATAAAGATAAAATTAAAAATAATTCCTTTATGAAATTTACCACTTAGTTCAAAACCCTTTTAATTTGAATAATACAAGAGATCACATCCAAATTAAAATTTTGAAAAGTGACATGATCTATGACTTTTGAAGGGCGAAAGCGTCATAAAGACAAATTCTTGCTTTTTGCTTATGCTAGTGGGAAAATACTTTGATAGGAAGATCATATGGACTAAGTTGTTGTTCAATGTGATATAGTCTCGGCTCATGATTCATACCTTTTCTATTTAAAGTTCTTGGAGATTAATTTTTGAAAATGTCATAAAACCATAATGTCACTACTCCTCTATAGTAAGAAAAATCCTACCAAAGCCATAAACGTTTATACAAGTTCAAAACCTTCCTCATATGCTTCTTGTTTTTACTTTGAGTTTGGTCAAACCATGTGACCCTTGTTGAGAATTATGTCATAGTTCAAAGATCAAGATCACGTACACGCCACATACTTGTCGCTGCTTCTACACTAGAAGTACGAAAAAATATGCCTTTCATTTTCATTATCCATGTTCATCCAATAAATACTCTAGAAATAAATGTTATGATCTCTCAGAAAATTCCTCAAAAGAGATATGGCTATCATGAAAAATGATGAGCAAAGATCTTTGTTCTAAAAAAAATGATGATGATAGCCATATCTCAAGTAATCTTAAGATAGAGAGATCATATACATAGTTAAGGAGTACATGTTAGCCATATACCATTTTTTCACACACATGCACATCTTGATCTAGGATTATGACATTCTTCTCCTTGGATCCTTGTTTTGACTTTACAATATAAGTGATGCAAGTGTGCTATACTATTCATCCCTACCTAAGCTCCAGATAAGCCTTTTAGAAATAGGGAGATACAAAGAAGGCAACCTCTTTATGCCTTGGTAAGGAGACATACACTTTGAGTGACTTAGAGTACTATATGAGGAGTAAGATGACTTACGAGATTTCTTTTGAATTTTTTTTTCAAAAACTCCAAGTACTAAGATGTGAAATGGGAAGATGACTTTGCCTTGAGAACTATTCCATTTCTCAACTCCTCAAGGATATATGTTAGCCAGTACCACATATCCCATTAGTATGACAAAATGTCTTGAGTGAATCTTTATGGTTGCTTTATACTTTGAATAGCATAGACTTGTTACCTTTTAACCTTTACTCGAGGACGAGCAAAGAGGTAAGTATGGGGGATCTTGTTGATGGTAATTAAGAGCTATCTTGTTACCATCCAAATACCGTCAACATCCTCATTCTCCAAGGAAAGCAAGCATAACCTGATCATATTTGTGCCAAATAACTAGTTCCACATGTCCCATGAATATTTGATGCAGGAATGATAAAAGGGGACATTTGGGAGCCAGTGGGCCCACACAGGGGGTCGCCCGACCACCTTGTGGGGCCACTTGGCATCCCAAGCTCCCATGATCCAAGATCCACCCTTTGGAACACTCTCTACCCTTGGATCCAAGTGTATATCCTCTCAATGGTCCAGATTCACATCACAAGGACCCATGGGCCCACATCATGGAGTTTAACATGACAACTCAACTCAGAATCAACATCCAAGGTGAATGACAGGTGGGACCAGTACCCAGAGAGTAGAGATGGGCCAAAGGCCCCACATGGGGTTCGGCCGACCCCAAGATGGGCCTCACCTGGCCACCACTTGGTCCCTGACTAGTGGGCCACCATCTAGAAGGTGCAGAGGGCTCATATGGCAGCAAGGTGGTTCGGTCGAACCACTATAGGGCGGTTTCACCCCCCTCAATCACCTCACTCACTCCCCACATGGTTGAAATCAGCACCTTTGATCCTTAGGCGGTTCTGAAGTCGGTTAGATCCAACGGTGGCTGATGAAGGTGACGCGGATTGCTGATGTGGCACCGGAGTAGCCCCTACTCTACCTCTAGCTATAAATAGACCCCTAGAGCTCCCTTCTCATTCATGCCTCATTGGAGAAACACTACTCCTTAGTCTCTTAGCGGAGCTCTCTAGTAGTGCTATGCTGGTTGGAGGAGAGTGAAGGAAGTCTTCTGGAGAAAGCCCCGGGCCTGTCGGGAATCTTCTCCGAAGCTCTTCCTCAGCGGATGCAGGTTTCTTGTAAGTTTAGCACTTGTAAGTGACTTCTTCCGAGTTCTTTATAGTATTCAGTATTCTAAGTCTGGGTTAGCTGTTATACACCTTTTCCTACTTGTTCATCGCTTTGCTCTGAGTAAAGTTCTTTAATCTTAGGCCAAGGTTAAAGTAGTAAGAAATAGTGTAGACGTAGTGTCTAGGGTAGATCTTATCTTTGTAAACCGCTTATCACATGGATTGTTCGTGGATGCTAGTAGAAAGTGACAGCTCTATCTAGCCTTTGTATTCCACCACGCGTGTCAGATAAGTTCTTAAAAGGTAGGGCTTCAATACAACTTGACGGCGCTATCTAGTAGGAGTTTTGTCCTCCTACTAATCTTTCCCGTCGCCTCCTACAAGAGAAGGGCCGATAAAGCCAGTATAACCAGCTATACCTTGTTAGTCTACTTTTCTATATCGAACCTCTCTACCCAGTTATCATAGTCTCCCTTGATCCATCATAGGACATACCCGCATTCCTAGTTAGATCACTACTCGTTCCCTGTGGATACGATACCTGGAATACTCCTGGTGAAAGCTACCTTGACAACCGTACGCTTGCGGTTCTTTTCCGTTTGCCACCTTTGGTGTCAACATCGGTTAAGGATGCAGCGATGAGGGTCTACAACCACCTGATGAGTTAGGAGTCTGACAGCATACCTTCTGACTTGGCATTGAGGGAATCCAGAAGCACCAGGGTATTTGTGATAGTGGTTTGGGCCGACACTAGCTCCTTTTCTAGGAGAGATGACCTTTCGCGTTCCTCTTGAAGAAGGCGCCTATCTGCCAAGATGCTTTGGAAGAGACCCCACAGGTCGTCATCCGAGAGCGGCACGGTGGGGGTGGAGCTCGATTCATCAACGCCAGTGCTAAAAACGGTCAAACTTCCAGCAAAATGAATCATGTGAGGAAGTCACGATTGCCTACCTAAAGAACCGGTGTCATGGCGGCTATAGAGCACTACTAAAAGAGCTGATCGCTGGACGCTCGCCGGAGCTCGCCATGGGGGTGCTTCGATAAGATGGGGGAAAGAGAGGTATGTGTTGGATACTACTTTAGAGATGTCTGACCGATAGTTATGATGCCCACATAAATAGAGGAAGTATCTGTTCGGTGGGCTAAAGTAAAGTCCGCTACAGAAGAAATCGGTTGAGTAGCCGATTAGAGTTTCGGATAGCAAGGTATGGATCGATTAACCGCAGTTCATGCGGAGCTCGATGACGTCAAGGGCAAAAATCGTAATGATCATCATAAGGTACACGAGACGTTTCAAGGTCATTATATTGATTCATGCCTAATACAAACTAATTGTCGAGGAATACTCTGTTTACAATATCCTCGGCACGGGTTATATCAACTACCACTTCACCATGCTCCTGGAAGGCTTCCTAGAGATCTTCATGATCTTGGGGTCCCTCTTTCCTAGGGAAGCCGAGAGCTACCTCCGGGAGTCGGTAGTCAGTGGCGGCCTCAACGGCAGTGAGGGCAGTAACAGCCTCGTGGCAGATGCCATGAAGAGCAATCTCCCTGATCCGGTGCGGGATATCCTGAAGGCGTTGGTTCAAAGTGTCACCCTGGGCATTCACGGCATGGCGGCGGTGGAGGCTATGCGACGCAGATTCTCCAGTTGCGACGTCAGTACTGTCAAAACAAGGGATGAAGAAAGGGGCACGAGGAACTAAGGCAGATAGGTATGCATTACCTGTCGCTTGGCCATCGGCTTCAGACAGTCGATGCCTCGTATTGGCAATCTCATCCTCGGTGGTGGCCAGAGCTACCTGATGTGCATCGGACGAATTGCGGAGACGATCTATCTCCTTGGTCGACTCCGAGTATGCTTCACAGAGTCGGCAGCGCTCTTCCATCACAGAACGGTAGGCTGCCAGATCGGCACTGCCGGGGTTGGAGTCGGATGCCGAAGTCTCGCCGCTGCTTGAAGATCTGAAAAGGGGCAAACAAATTAATGAACGAGTGATGACCATACCGGGAAGAAAACTTGGAAGCAGATAAAGGATCAATCAGCGAGTTATGCGCAGGCGTTGATGGGAAGAGGAAACCTCTGACAGCGTTTCTTCAGTCGAGCGCTTTCCGCGGCTATCACCTCTAGCCATTGGGATTTTCTCGATGCACCTTGGAGGCTCTGGAGGGTTGCAGTATGAGATGGCTATGAATGAGTATTGAAGACCGGGGGCACATAGCATTATATAGATCCACTGTAGGGATGAAGAGTCGATTCGAGAATGTGTTGCGGTGTGAAGTTAGCAGAAGTGGAGGAGTCGGTTGTTTCGGTTCCCAACAGTGCAGAGATATTTTGGGAAGGCGAGCCGACTGTTGGTGCGACTCTTGGGATTTCTGAAGAAATTTGGGAATAAAACAAGTTTATCCCAAAACTGGGGGGCATGTGTTAACACCATATTTTGGTATGACCAGATACAGTCTGATGGGCCCCTAACAGGCCTTCAAAGGAAGCATCCAAGTTGGACCCGAAAGATCGACTAAGGAAATAAGAGATCGTTAAGAGATCTTTCGGCCGACACACGGCAGTCTCGGCGATGGAATGAATCGAGGCCCAAGTCAGGATTTGTTTCCTTATTATTAGGACTTGCGTGACGGCCGATTAGGGTACATGCTATGATCTATAAATAGCAAGGCCTAGGGAATGAGAAGGACATCTAATCAATCAAATACACAACTTAGTTCTCAGTTTTCGGCCTTCGGTCACCCTAGGAGTAGGAGTAGAGTAGATTTCGGTGAACCTTCGACGGATTGGACTACATCGACTAGATCGACCTCTGGTTTTCTTGTAAGTCTAGCCTTGGTTCATGTCTTGTTTGTACGGCTGTATTGTGTAACTCGTGCAAACTTGGTATGAGCTAGTTATCAGTTTGAATCTATTGTTCATGGGGCTACATTGATTCAATCTCACATGAATCGTGGCTTCAAGCTAGTTATCGGCTCTATTAGATTGGCGATCTAATAGATTCATTAAGTTATCAATATTGTCTGTTATGCTTTGTTTAATCTATTCCTACAATATCTTGCCCAATCTCATCTAATGGATTAGCCTGTGCTTTACTTTTCATCTAGATCTATTGTCCCCGATGCATCTGTCGTTACACTTAAAGGGACGATAGATCTAAGATCATATCAGCTAATCCATTAGTTGTGGTTGTTACATGTTACGGGTTCGAGACATGTGTTCGGTTATTAGATTGATTTGAGCATGGTTCGATCTAGTTTAACATACGTGGTACGGCTGCATCTACCGGACCCCACTGCCATTGTATGTTGGGTTATATCTGTCTAGGATTAGATCTATCTGAGGTTGAATGCATGGATCTTGTTCAAGCCTCATGGATCCCATATCGGCTAACACAGCTGATCTGGTTATGCTTCAATCATACAATGCATGTACGTTGTCATCTTAATCTATCAGATCTATTGAGTATACTAGACGTGATTCGGCTTGTTTACTTTTATGGTTGTATGGAAACACCCCAATGCTCGTAAATCGGTCGTGTTATCAGGTTAATTGTCATCATGGCTGCATGAGAATACACATCTATTGATGATTAATCTTTATTTGGTATGTTTGAGAGATCTGATGGTTTGATGATGATAATGTTACATGTATCGCATCTTCACATTGTTATCATTATATCATCGGCTGAATTATGTACCTTGGGTTTAATATCTTGCGATAGTCGTTTATATACCATCGTGGTGCTTTTCATTGTTCGAAGTTGACTCTTTAATCAGTCTCCTATATTCATCGGCTATATGAGAGCTGCACACTCATCGAACTGTCTGGCAACAACCAGCAGGTTCCATAATTTGACGTTTCATCTCCTTGTCAATTACATGTCAAATTGACTGGCACGCCTGGAATCGATCATCGAAGTGGCCTAAGCCGCTTAAGGGGTTTAGGAGATCAAGCTCTGCTGCTACACGGTCTCCGCAGGCCCTACGCAGTGCTAACACCATGTTGGTATTTCTTAACGCAAACAGATAAATCCGCAAGCGCACGGATACCGCTGTAGCTTTCACCCGTGAGTATTCCAAGGGTATCGATTTCCACGGGGAACGCGAAGTGTACTAGATAGGAACTAAGAGCACCCAAGGATAGATAAGATAACTGGGTAGAGAGATTTTAGAGTTTTCTAAGGGGTATATCTAATCAAAGGTCCACGATACTCTACTTACTTTGGAGCAACAGTACCTTCCTGACTCTCGATAAAGATTGGGAAAAAGGTAGTCGGGGGGAGGCTGCCAAAAGCTCTACAAAAACACCAACCCGAACGTGGTGGACTACAAAGGCCTTACAGAGCTCTCACCCCTGGGGCTACCACAACTATCCCTAGGATTGGGCGCAAACTCAGGTAAACTCTAGTCTAGACACCACGTCTACACTATTGCTTACTACTCTAATTCCAATTGTAAACTAGAGCACTCGATACGAGCGGAGATCCCGTAAATAGAATAAAGTAAGAACTAAAATAAGATACTTAGAAATAGTAAATGAAGAACCTGAGATTTCTCAGAACCAGATGCTGCACAAGTACAATGTTGAGGAAGATCCGACAGATCCGGCTCCTCCTAGCCCTCTCCTCCTCTCTCTCTCTCTCTCTCACCTCTAATTACAACTAGATGAACTAGAACTAGGAGAACTAGATCTAGAAAACTCAAGGGACCTCTCTCCTTCTCTACTTCTAATTGAAACCTTAGCTTTTGCTCTAGAGAAGAATAATGAGATGAGATGGCCCTCAGGGGGGTCAGGGGCCTTCCTTATATAGCCTCCTCAAATGAACGTGGGCCGTTGGATCAAACCGACCTATATGAATGGTTTAAATTCATCCTCAAAGGCGGTGGATCATAATCCGCGAAGTTGAGCTTGATTGGCTCCGGAGGTACGGCGGGCGCCCTAAACCCTAAGGCGGGCGCCCTGGGTCTGGCTCCCATCGGCTTCCGGCTCGTTCTCGTGTCCTCTGGAACCCTCTAGAGTATAGAAAATCCTACGATTGATAATTATCTCTATGTAAACATGACATGTGGGCCTTTCCTTGGTATTTCTTGATAACCCCCTGTAGAAACAGACATTCACCAAAACTCGTGGAATTCTGTCAGTATAAATCCTAATTCTAGCTAGTGGTTTCATTTAGATCCTTTTCCTTGTTTAGTTGACGGTTAAAATTGGTACTTAAGGACCGTCAACAACTCCCCCAAGCTTACCTTTTGCACGTCCCTGAGCAAAGATGAACTCGATGATGGATCAGGAGTTGCTACAATGCTTTCACGCCTTAAAGGTACACATGCGTTCAAACAAGAATTCTCCTCTGCGTTAGAGTAAACTATTCTGACTTTCAAACTTACCCATATTACCTTTAACCATGGGGCTTATAGCCATCACTTGGGTCTTGAGTAATTGAAAAGTAGAATGATCCAGCCAAGTACTATGTCTCAAGCTCTTCACTTTACCTTCATCCTGGAGTTTTGCAAAGTTTTCAAAATAAAACTCAAAGTCTCTTTTGTATGACCCTCTCAAGTCTCCCCATATGTGGTATTTGTGGATCCTCACCAAGGCAACAATGGTGTTATGCCTTCTCTCAGAATATGTATTATTTTTGGAATAGGAAAAGTAACAATCTGCCTTCTCTCTCTCACCCTATAACTAATAGGAAATATATGGAGTTCCTAGGTGGGGAGAAACAATGCATACATACTTGCAAAGCATATATTGTAAAGTCAAACAATGGATCCAGAGAAACAGGTCATACAATCAAATCAAGATGTGCATGTGTATGGGATATATGGTGGATGTATGAGGGTGGATATGTGTGGTGGATATATGAGAGTGTATGGTGGAAACCTAATTCTACTCTTCTCCTTGAATACATATATACATACCTCTCTCTTTTGGAGCTTGGAACTTTTGAGAGAACATGGGATTGCTTGCTTCTTTTTTAAGAGAGGCGGGCATCTAAGTACCCATTGTTTTGATAGGACACTTGTCCATGTTTTACTCTCTTTATTATTATTTTTTTTGACAACCCCAAGTCTCTTTCTATAATAAATCTTTTGAGAGATGATAACGAGGAAATCTTTGGAGCAGTTACATCTGTGGTAATGAAATATATGGATACGTGGAGAACTAGGATATTTTTGGTTACTTACTCCAAAGGTAGGAGTAGAGCATTTTTCTGGTGGATCTGGATGGCATATATGTAGATGCGTACTTCCAGGACAGAAGTAGCATATATGAGTGGAGTGTATGTGATCTTGATTTTAAAAGCATGACAAGTCTCTAAGGGTCAACAAAGCTTGACAAAACTCAATGCAAATACAAGCAGTAAATATGATAGTGAATGTTTTCCTAATCTACCAGGCATGTATATATGGTTGTGGTAGGATTTCAAGCTCTCGTCATATAGAGACTCATCATGTAATATTTTTAATTTCCAAAAGATAAATTCTCCAGAACTCTAGTATTGCTAGGAACAAGATAAACAGTAGCTCAACTTTCTCATATCATACCTATCAACTACCTAGACTTAGCTCAAGCATTTGCAACCCACAAGTTTTAGATTCAGAGCAAATCTTATGTCGAAACAGTTTTGTCTAAAACTCGGGAGAATTCAAGGTTGAAAACTAGGTACTTGAAAGGAATTACGGCAGAGCAACTATTCATCATTTCCATAGAGAGATAAACATTTATGGAACATATGTGAGTAGAGAGAAGTCTTATTGTTCTTTTTATCATATTTAGAGATTTTTTTTTGCAAGCAAAGATAAGCAAGATGCATGAATGTAAATGCTGGAATTAAACACTTACCTTAGTGGGGGAGGGAACCTCCCCCAAGCTTATCCTTTGCTCAATAATGTAGTGGCTGATATAGATGTTGTTGCCACCGCATCCTCCATCGCTAGATTTCTTCTTCTTGTAGTGCTTGGAGTTGTTCGGTGTTTTTGCTGGACTATACCTACTGTCACACCATGCTCAACGCGAAGCTCTCCTATGACATTGGTGAGATTGTCCATTTGTTGACTCCTCTCACGATGCTCCCTATCTCGTGGGGACGAGAAGGATGCTCGTGGTCTTTGAGGACCTGGTGGTCAAGGAGGCATGCCACTGGAAGTGTCCATGGCATCGGAAGTTGCGTCGTCTTCCTCCTCACCAACAACTCCTCGGGAAGGACCACCTTGCTCAAAATGAGAAAACCGTGGTTCCTCATGTGCTCTCCTGCTGGAACCTGCAACGACTCCTTGCCCACGTCCTTGATCTCGTGGACCTCTTCTGGGTGCATGGGGGTGCTCTCCCCAAGTTGGATGTTGACATAGTCATTCATTTAGACAGTGTAGACTTACTTCACTTCTCTGAGACTTCAAAGATGGTAGTTGTTGTAGTTGTACTTCTCAAAGTAGATGAAGTTATCTAATCCTGTCTAGTCTTTCCAAATCCTGCTAAACTCAAATAGACAACAAAGCTCGTGGAACAGATTAAGCGTTGGCGGTAAACCATTTATGCCTTGATTGCCTAGAGCCTTACAGAATTCGAATATTCAAATATATTTTTTTAGATTTTCAATTTTATATGCAAATGACTAATGCATTATTTTTTTATGCCGCCAGAGTAAATAGTTGAAAGACTTATTCACATGGGCTTAAAGGTTTTTCTTTTTATAATGCAATGCAATAATATAGATATGTTATGATTAAGATGATTATGCACTAGATTAGACTAAGAATGATATATGAATAGAGTCATAAATACTTATGGAAAGTAAATATGCTAGAGTGCAACTAATGCAAATGCAGAGAAATAAATATGCAGATAACTTACCGAGTTTACCTTCCGGCTAAGGTTCGGAGATTTAGGTCCGTCGATCGGACCTCTCTTCTGGTTCAAATGTCTTAAGGAGCATGGTCTACTCATGATGAATACTTGGATGTTTGCTCTTCTTGTGTTGGTGTTTCCGACGAAGTCTCTTTCCTCTTCCACACTTCCTCAGTCTAAGGTTCTGCTTCTTCTTTCCTCTGTAGCAGGTGATACATCCTCTGTTGGTGGTACAACTTCTTTCAGGAGAACTCTTATCTTTATTATTGAATTGATCTTCATATCTTGTTAATTCTCCCAGATAGTCTGTCCATCCATCCTTGGTGGCTTGTTTCTTCTCTTCAGGAAATTGGAAATGGATCTCTCATGATTTCATGGAGATGATTGCACTAGTGGTGTTGATGAAAGATCTTCCTCGAATGAGGTGGACTTCATCTTTATCTCCCATATCTTGAACCATGAAGTTGGTGGGAACATAGTGATCTCTGATCATGGTGTCTTTTGTTCTTCCCTCTAGAAATCAGAATGATTGGTCTGCTAGCTGTAGCTACACATATGTCTAGTTTAGTGGTCTACTGTTATATAAATGTTGGTAGGCCACCTTAGATACTGTGTCACTGCTTGATCCAACATTGCAGAATATCTTGTAGAATGTACTTCCCTTGATCTTGCAATCAATGGTAGGTACTCCTAGATCTCCTAGCTTAGCGAGGTATTGTGATAGAAGGAGTTGATCATACCCTGAATCAATAGTGCTAATTATCTGGGTCTTCTCTTGGTTGTTGAGCTTTACTCTTCCTCCTTCTATTATTGATGTTCTTATTTCTTGTAGCAAGAGTTGTATCCTCGTAGATGTATGGCCTCTTAGGATGAGTAAGAGCCTTGAGTATATGCTTCATGGAAGTGAATCTCTCCTTCTCATCCTTGATAGTGAAACAGATCTTGGTGCTATTCGTGTAGACGATGGCATCATATGTTCTTATGAATGAGCGTCCCAAGATAATGAGTGCTTTAGCATCTCCGCTTGTTTCTTCAATCACAAGATTTTACCCGTACGAACGAGTGTCCAACTCGTATGTTGACATATTAAGGAATTCCTTGGGATAGCATAGTGTCTGATCTGCAAGCTTTGCTTGATGTTGACACTTGCTCCCAGGTTACAGACAACTTCTTCAAAAGTGTAAGCTCCAATGGAGATTGGAATGACAGGTCTCCCTGGATCTCCTTTCTTCATTGGTAGGATGTCATCCACCCATGATCTTGATGGCATGGTGAAGAAGTGTCCTACTCATAGAAACAAGGCAGAGATCAAGTGCATGGGCTCTGCTGGTGGAAAACACCAACAGAGCCAACGGTTTATTCATTCATCTCTAACCTAAATATATTTGAGCAAGATTAATTTGTAATTTATTTAGCCATGACATGAGTGATCAATACAGAGGATGAGCATGAATGTACCATTTCATAAACACTTGGCATATTAGATTGCTTTAACACATGGAAAGATTGTCTAATCTATTTTTACATGATTGAGATTATCATCTTCCAAGGTTGGATGTGCAACATTTTAAATGGTTAAGACTGTGAGATTAAGAAGTGATACTAGGATCAGGCTTTAAAGAATAAACATGTTGAGTTAATCAGGTTGGATCAAGTAAAGTTGCAGCTTAAACATGTTTAGATCTTTATTTATCTGAATACCAGAATCAAAGAAAGGCTTTTAGAGTGATGCTTACTTACCTTTACCCTTGTCATTGGAGAATGATGGCATCATACCTTCATGGAAACTTCCCTTGATCATCTGGTTGTGCATTAACAGCTTGTCTTCTTGTTCCACTCCTCTCTCATCCTCGTTCTTCTGATCTTGAAATTTTTATTGATCTTGTCTTGAAGTTTTGTTCACCCTCTTCCATGGATTGAGTGCCTTGATTGTAGATGTCTTTTTCTTGCTCCATGGAATTCATTGTGATGAATTAGCTGCATCTCTCTTGTGAAGGTTGTTGAAGTTCATGTGTCTCTCTTCATCTTAGTATGAGTTCATCTCCGGACTTCCCAATTTGGTATTGAAAGTTTTCCTGCAGGGGTTAGTCCAATAAAATATCCAATATCTACTCTAGTATACTATCAGTTCAAAAATCAACCTAGACAAGTCTAGATTAATTTAGGAAGACATTTTAACCTAAGCACCACGCTTAATTTAAAAGCTTTTAGAAGTAAAATCAAAATACCTTTGGTTTAAACTGAGCCCCATGCATAATTTAAAAGGTATATGAAAATACTTCAAAACCTAAACATATACTATAGCAAACAAAGGTAGCATGAAAGTATTATGGAGATTTACTCAAGTGAAGATGAAAGATTATGATGATTTTTTCTTTTAGTAGTTGAGCATGCCTTAAAGGTAGGTACAAATAAGATGATGTAGCAACATGGCAAAAGATGTTTTTACAATGGGTTATCCCCCAAACTTGAATTTTTCAAAAATCAAGATTGGATGAATGAAATTCAATGTTCAATAATAATTGGTTGGACATACCTTATGCTTATCATTCCTTCATTCTTTCTGCTCTATACCTGGGAAGGTTAGTGACAAAAATACCCAAAGGAATATAATCATATATTTCTACGCTCGCTTCACAAAGGTAGGCAACAAAAAGGTGACTAAACATGTTAGTATTTAGCACAACGAGATCTGCAATTTTTATGATGAACAAATGCATCGACAACCACCCTTTTCAAGTATTTGTAAACAGAAAGTGCAAGGGTGTTGAAGATGTCATGTGTGGTAATGATAGAGAGACCAATGGGTTCGGGAGATGTCTCATATGAGCATAGATTTAAAGAGATAGTTATGGAATAGATTCCTTGCTCATTGATATCATCTTCCTCTCCAATCTCTATGGTTGATTCTTCATGTAAGTTCAAAATTCCACTTGGATTGGCAACTCTCCAATTGGTCTGGTTTGGGGCCTCCTCTATACTTGGATGATTCATATTTTCAACTGGATTTAAAATTAAACCAAGCCTAGAGAAAGATTGCTCCCAAACCATGGCTATACAAGCAGGGCGAAGCTCATAGCCATTTATAAGAATAGGGTGTGAAGATGGTGGAGTCTCCAACAAGTCGCCCTTTGGAGTAAAATATTTATAATTGTGATAAGATGAATATGGTAAGGTGAGAAAGATGGTCAAAAGAAAAAAGGAAAAAGGTAAATGGATGACCTCGGTTCGAAACTAGAACAGCTACCGTTCCCCGGCAACGGCGCCAGAAAGCTTGTTGGTATTTCTTAATGCAAAGAGATAAATCCGCAAGCACACGGATACCGCTGTAGCTTTCACCCGTGAGTATTCCCCATATGTGGTATTTGTGGATCCTCACCAAGGCAACAATGGTGTTATGCTTTCTCTCAGAATATGTATTATTTTTGGAATAGGCAAAGTAACAATGTGCCTTCTCTCTCTCACCCTATAACTAATAGGCAATATATGGAGTTCCTAGGTGGGGAGAAACAATGCATACATACTTGTAAAGCATATATTGTAAAGTCAAACAATGGATCAAGAGAAACAGGTCATACAATCAAATCAAGATGTGCATGTGTATGGGATATATGGTGGATGTATGAGGGTGGATATGTGTGGTGGATATATGAGAGTGTATGGTGGAAACCTAACTCTACTCTGCTCCTTGAATACATATATACATACCTCTCTCTTTTGGAGCTTGGAACTTTTGAGAGAACATGGGATTGCTTGCTTCTTTTTTTTAAGAGAGGCGGGCATCTAAGTACCCATTGTTTTGATAGGACACTTGTCCATGTTTTACTCTCTTTATTATTATTTTTTTTGACAACCCCAAGTCTCTTTCTATAATAAAGCTTTTGAGAGATGATAACGAGAAAATCTTTGGAGCAGTTACATTTGTGGTAATGAAATATATGGATAGGTGGAGAACTAGGATATTTTTGGTTACTTACTCCCAAGGTAGGAGTAGATCATTTTTCTGGTGGATATAGATGGCATATATGTAGATGCGTACTTCCAGGATAGAAGTAGCATATATGAGTGGAGTGTATGTGATCTTGATTTTAAAAGCATGACAAGTCTCTAAGGGTCAACAAAGCTTGACAAAACTCAATGCAAATACAAGCAGTAAATATGATAGTGAATGTTTTCCTAATCTACCAGGCATGTATATTGTTGACACAAAAAGCGTCAGGATCTGCGAACACCTCGGGCTATTACCCAAATTCGATATCCAAAGGTGCGCCAGTCGATTTGACCAGTTAATCGACAAGGACGATAACTCGAACAAGATCTGGAAGAGACAACGGCGATACACCCAGATGTCAAAACTCAGACTTAATTCAGGATAACTAGAGCAGAGCTGAACGAGACAACAGCGATGCGGCCGGATGTCAAAGCTCAGATTACTCCCACGCGGAACTTGCAAGGTTTTGACGGAGATCGAAAAGATGTAGCCCGTCGAGACTTGAAGAACTCGTAAATAAACTAAGACTAATGCAATAAAAGGGTAAATCGCAATAAAAGTAGATAAGAGTAATTGATTTGTTTGATGTATGATTGATTTTTTTATTGTCACGACCCCTAGGTACATATTTATACTCTAGCAATAGGAGTTGTATACAGACACGACTTGTACCTTTCCTAAACAAAACAAACTCCTATTTTAAAGGAAATAACTGACTCACGCAGGAGCCGGACCCAAATAACAATACTATTTTCCTAAACAGACACTTCTATTTTTAAAGAAATAAACAACTCGTGCAAGAGTCGGACTCAAACTTCTATAAAAATACTGGTATGAGATCACCAGTTTCCTTATGTCTTCTCTTCGATGAAACTTTCCATCGGCAGACTCTTCAATCCGTAACTTCTTTTTATTGCCATCGGCAATCTTCTGCTGACAATCAGCCGCCAAGTCATCCTGTGCTTATTAGCATCATCTCTTCATCGGTAATGTCTTCAATCGGCCATTCCTCACTTCCATCGGCAACATCCTTATCAGCAATATCCCTATCGGCAAGAAACAGTCAGCTTCCATTGGCAACAAACTTATCCTTTTCGCAGCATTTACCTTCATCGGTAACATTGACCGATGACTTCCCGATGCCGATGGAAAACGGCTACCGATCAATGCAAGTCTTACCTCATTTGACACATGCCGAAAAACGGTGTCAACACATGCCCCCCAATTTCGGAGTGTAGAATATTTTACGCGCCGAAATTTTCTCTACTGTAACCTTTCCCTCCAAGATAACCGCACAACTTCCTCGATTACCGCACGCAAAATCGCAATTTATTAATAAAATACCGTGACCATAGCGCGAACAGTTGCAAACCCAATCATATCTCCTCAATTGCCGCACATACCTATTGCATACCTCTCTACATTCTTGCTCAGTGCAAAGAAAATTCCAAAATACCCTGACCAGGCTTATAAAAATTACCACCATCCAATTTGTTTTTTACCCTAAGCCTGGATTCACATCCCTTTGCCTTCGTCTTCAACCTTGGCGGCGGTTCTGAAGAACGGTCCTGCGAACTCAAGCGACAGCAATTCCCTCAAGCAGACCGCGAATCGCAAGGACCTCCTCAGCTTCAATGGCGATCTCGTTCGATGCCCCAGAGTAAGTCTACTCTCTCCTTGCTTCATTTCCTGCAAATTTCTTTTCCGCATCAACTCCGTAATTTTCCCCTTTCTTCTCTTTTATTTTTCTGAAACCTATGAAATGTACAACAAGGTTGTAATCCCCATTGAAGAATCCAACTTCAACTGCCTAGGTCCAATGGGAAACACCGATCCCACCAATCTGATCAACGTAGAAACCAATCACATCCCCTTCAGATCTGAGTGCTTTAGTTTAGGGTTGTGGAAAGACGCTTTCCGTTCATCGCCCAAACCCACCAAGGGATGGAAGAACTGGTACCTCAAAATAATCAGAACATAGCAAGCTTATTGGTCAGAGCACAATCTGGACCAATGTATTAGACTTTCCATTGACGACATGGAAAAGAACGAAAATATGATCATGGCTGCATCTTATTTTTGGTCCGATACAATGAACGTCTTTTTAGTCAGACATGGACCAGCTACTCCCACCCTTGTCGATGTGCATATGCTTACCGGCCTTGACGTCTCTTCTGCCGATATCTCCAACCTTTTTGGTAGGAAAGCCGAGTATAAAATGAACACATGCAATATCGGCGGTTGGACTGGATATATCCGAGAGAATCAGAAGACTGGATCGGTAAGTCAGAGGGAACACGCCATCTTTTTGAACATGTGGCTAGAAAAGTTTATCTTCTGTGGCAGAACAGTCGGACCTACCACCATGTACCTTTCTGCAGCAGAGCTCCTAACCGATGGAGCAAGACTTCCTCTTGGCCGATACCTCCTTGGATCGGTATACCACCTTCTGCACCAAGTATCCAAGAAGTTGTTGCTAGGCGAGTCCATTGGCAACCTCGGAGGTCCTTGGTGGTTTATAAACATGTGGCTAGACGCACACATGTACAAAGTCCTCCAATTTGACTTGTTCACTTAGCAATTCCCAAGGGATATATCGGAGGATTACGTATTTGATGATGATGAATCGGCAACTCGTCCCCCACTCAATTTTGGGGAGGCTATCATAGTGCTACCAGGAATCGATGCCAATGCAGATCAATTCGGCAGGTTCTTTCAAAAGCTTTACAATGGAATCCCTACTGCAGAACGGCTCTGGTGGCCCTATGTTGACGAGAACAACCAATTCCCCCTGTTGTTCAACCTTACCGATTGGAATGTACCGCAGAATGAAATAATCATGAAGGCTAGCATCGTCCCCCGAGCCATTCCAGTCAATATCTTTGGAACCGGGAAGAGTGCTCCTGCGTCTTATGAATTCTACTATCCATCGGCAGCAGCAAGGTAGTTGGCATTTGGTCAATTGCCGATCAAACTTAGCTACGCTAACGTGATAAAGCCAAGAGAAGTAATCTCTAGTGCTATGGACTGGAATAGGATTGTCAATCTTTCCCCCATGCTGATACATCAAACATTGACCTATCCTCTTGGGCACCTGTTAGGAATATGCCCTAGAGCTAATCATGTGGATGATTATATTCCGATTGTATCCATGATTAATAAAGTGTTCTTTGAATATCCATTATAGACAACTAGTATTGATTGACAATTATGTGAATTGTTTGTGGAACTCAATTACCTGAATGGTTATTCTAAAAGTTGTCCCTGGTCGGCATTCTTGTAAGAGCACACTTGAATATTAGACCAGCACATGTATTAGTTGATGGCTATGTTTCACAAGTCATAGACATGGAGATGTCAGACTAATAATGTGGGCACATGTAAGACATGTAGGCTGGACTGACCCAACAAGAGAAAGTCTCTATTCATGTCATGTACGTTATGTCCTTAGACCTGAGATTGTGGTATGTACTCAAGATGTGAAACGATCTACTTAGAGACTATCAAACGCTACTCCGTTATTGGGTAGTTATAAAGGTGGCCCTTGGGTGGTCGGGAAACATGCTGTGAGACATAGATAATCAAGATGGAATTTGCCCCTCTCTTCGTGAGAGAGATATCACTGGATCACTCATGTGATTGGATCAACAAATGCATGGCCGTGCTTGGGTTAAGTGTTAACCCACGAGTTGAACCATATATCGAGTGGCGAAGGGAATAACTTGTACATGGTCATAGTGGTTCATCTGATATGATCATAGCGTATGCATAGGAGTTGACACGCCTTGCTAGAGGCCGCTATCAACTATTGGTAGAGTAAGAGTACTTGGGTCATGTCTATGTATGCGTGAGCCCATAGGGTCGCACGCTTAAGGGGCTGGAAGCCTAATTCGGGTTGGACCCGAATTAGACTAGGTTTAGAGTTTCTAATGGGCCTCCACCGTGGGAGCTCGTTAGGACGCCTATATAAGCAAGGGGTGGGCGCGGGGCGAATCGATCCACGCTTTTAGGCAGCCATCGTCGCCTCCCCACGCTCGCGCCTTTTGCTCCTCGCGGACCTAGCAGTCCAGAGGCGCAACGCTTCCTCCCTGCACGTGTGGGATTCCTCGGAGGTGCTGCATCTGGAGCACAAGGACGAACCGCGCGAAGGGGACGTTGAGACGGACGACCACGCAACTGCACTGCCTGCTGCGACGCGCACGACTACATCAAGTCGTCTTCCGCTGCACCTGCGCGTCTAGTGGTAATCCCGTAACCTGTAACTAGCAGTAGATCCTGGTTTATGAGGTCAAAAAGTTTTGTTTTCCGGCTAGCGTAGCAACCTCGTATTCCTTCAGCACCAACATCTTTTATCACGGAGGCATACAAATCTTGGTGGCAAGAATGGAGAAGCCAACTGTTCGCCAAGTCATCGCACTACTATCGGCACTTGATTGACGCTGATCACGTCGTTCCCAATGATGCAGTAAGTTTTTTCATCCCAATGCATTTCTTATTACTTATCATCGGCATCTGACCCTCTTTTGCTTAACAGGCTGACGATCCAATCCCCAAAATGAGCAAGAGTGGCAAGCTTTTCCATCTTCGAGTAATGAGCCCTGTATCAATCATCGGCAACAATGCTCCTACATTGGCTGCCTTCATTCCTTAGAGGGTACCTAAGGTCACCCTCAAGCCCAAGCCGACGCCTACAAAGACCATTGCTACTCCATCGGCTGCTGCTGCCATCTTAGCGCGGGCTTTTGCAGTAAGTCTTATTTTTACTTATACCGATCACAAACTGCTCATCGGCAATATTTACTTTATGTAACTTGCACTGAACATTTTTTAGGCAGCGAGGTCATCGGCAGCTGCTCCAGACGTACAAGCTTCTCCAACTCACGCTGTCGATGCCCCCCAAGCTTCGCAACCAAAACGGACCAGTTCACCAATCGCTGCTTCGAAGAAGAAATGCCTGAGGCGGGCTACCCCAGTTGCATCACCAACCCCCGTCGATGTACCAATGACAGAACCAACATCGGCGCCTATTCTCGAACATCCACTGAACGACATCTCCGACCAGGAGACAACAACACCGCCCACTGCGACAGCGGAGGCGACATCGGCATCGGCACCTTCACCAGCCGAAATCCCCGATCAAAGAACGGCATCACCGCCACAGGAGCCAGCCACCACAGCAGAAGCAGCATCAACGACAGCACCACCAGCACCAACTGCTCCCTCTATGGAAGCAAGTTCATTGGCAACCGCTGCCGATCTCCAAGAGGACGCTGCACCAACTGCCTTCCCAGGTCCCAAGCAAGAGATCCGTTTTAAGATGGTAAGCCGACTATCATAAAACCCATAACATAAATTTAAAATCGGCAAATTTTAACTTTCTCCTTTTCAGGCCCAAGATTCCCCCGATAGCTTGTTCTCCTTCGACATCAACCTCCCTGGCGAAGACGAAGACAGAGAAGGTTCTGCTCCAGTGAATAGCTTGTTCTCCTTCGTCGTCAACCTTCCCGATGAAGACGAAGATGAAGAAAGCTCTGCTCTAGCTTTATCGGCAGATGTCAAACTCAAGCTTGAAACATTGCTATCTTTACTGCAACAAGACACATCCCATCTCGTCCAAGACTCTACTGCAGTAAAGATAGCTTTTAAAGACATCCAAGGCTACCTGTCTGCCGATACAGAAGAAACACTCTTCCAGGCAGCGTTTCTTGAGAGCAAGCAACTCCGGTATCAAAGACTTTCTCGTCGCATAGCCGATAGGACTGCTCGATCACAGCTTGAAGAAGAAATGCTTAAGTTCAAACAAGTCGCCGATGAGAAGCACAAGGACATCGGCCAAGTAGAAGCTTCCGGCGCCAATCTTGAGCAAGAGATCGTTCACTTATCGGCAAGGAGGGAGGAGTTGCTGAGTGAACTGAAAAGGGTTGAAGAAGCCCTGAACACAGCTATCCAAAAGAAAGCCCAACTACCCGACACCATCAAGGCTCTGCGACAAGAAAGAGACAGAAACGCCCGACAAGCCATCCTGCTAAAGAAGAAAATCAAGCTAGTTGAAGGATCTACCGAAGATGATGCCAGGGAAATGGAGGAAATAGAACAAATTCGCCTGCGTGCGATATCATCTATTCAATCCTTGTTGTAATTTGCTACAATTCATCATATCGGCAAATGTAACACTTGATTTTGCTTTGTAATATAATGTCAGTACGCTTTTACCGATGTTTTATAACTTTTTCTTTCATCGGCATTCAAACGGATACCTTACGCATCTACCCAAATACTAGGGTAATATTTCTTCAAGTATTTACCGTTGATCGCTCTAGAGAATGCAACTCCTTCGAGAGTTTCTAAAATGTAGGCATTGCTAGGAACAGACTAATTTATCCGAAACGGACCCTCGCAATTAGGAGACCACTTTCCAAATTTAGAACTTTTAGTCTCAATCGGTAAAATCAATTTCCATACCAGATCACCATCGGCAAATTCCTTCACCTTCACCTTCTTATCATACCATCTGGCAACCCTTTTCTTATTTTCCTCAATGCTGATCAGAGCCCTAACCGATGACTTGCTAAGTCTTCTAACTCATCCTTCATAAGAGTATCATACTCATCGGCTGTCAATTGATCCTGAGAAAACAATCGCCTAGAACCAGTTTTAATTTCCCAAGGAAAAACAGCATCGTGTTCATAGACCAACTGATACGGCGAAACTTTGGTTGCACCATGACATGCCATCCGATACGACCATAGGGCCTCATTTAATACTATATGCCACCTTCTAGGATTTTCTTCAATCTTGCGTTTAATAAGTTTAATAACCCCTTTATTAGTCGCCTCAGCCTGACCGTTAGCTTGGGCATAATAAGGAGAAGAATTCAATACCTTGAACCCCATACCAGCAACAAACTCATCAAACTCTCCCGATGTGAACATGGTCCCTTGATCTGTAGTAATAGTTTGAGGAATATCGAATCGGTAAACAATATGTTCCTTTACAAAATCTATCATGTTCGTTGATGTCACCTTCTTCAAAGGAATCGCTTCAACCCATTTTGTAAAGTAATCGGTAGCAACAAGTATAAACTTATGCCCCTTGCTCGACGGCGGATAAATTTGGCCGATGAGATCAATAGCCCATCCTCTAAACGGCCAAGGCTTGATTATAGGATTCATTGCCGACGCAGGTGCCCTCTATACATTACCAAACTTCTTACAATCCTGGCACCCTTTAAAATAGTTGAAGCAATCTTCAAGAATTGTCGGCCAATAATATCCATTCCGCCTAATCATCCACTTCATCTTGAATGCCGACTGATGTGCTCCACACACACCCTCATGGATCTCGCCCTTTAACTCTCTTGACTCTTCTCTACTAAGGCATCTGAGCAAAACTCCATCAATTGTCCGATAATACAACTCATTATCAAGGAGCACATACTTGGTAGCTTGGAACCTTAGACGCCTTTCAACTTTCTTAGACGGATCTCTTAAGTAATCGGTAATTTCTTTTCTTCAGTCATCGGCAAGCATCACAGATGTCATGACTTCTTGAATCGGCTGATATCCTGAAGCATTCTGTGCTAACCGATTGGCCTCTTCGTTATGCAACCTAGGAATATGCTCAAGGCGGTACTCTTTGAATTCTTTTAATAACTGCAAACACCTTTCATGGGTTGCAATTAAAGCTTCACTTTGCCATTCATATGTCCCAATCAATTGGTTAATTACCAACATAGAATCATCGAAGATCTCAACAGCATCGGCGCATACCTCCCTGAGTAATTCCATCCCCTTTAGTAGAGCCTGATACTGAGCCTGATTGTTTGTTGAAGTAGCAACAATCGGCAGTGAAATTTCATATTTCCGTCCACGGGGTGAGATCAAAACAATGCCGACACCTGCTCCTTCTTTGCATGTAGACCCATCAAAGAACAAAGTCCAAGGAGCAATCTCTATAGAGCATACCACATTGCAATGCTGAGTAACGAAATCGGCCATCACCTGACCCTTAACTGCCTTAGCCGATTCATGCTTCAGATCAAACTCTGAAAGTGCCAAAATCCATTTGCCGATTCTCCCACTTAATATCGGCATCGACAACATATACTTAACCACATCATCTTTGCAGATAACAGTGCATTCAGTCGACAATAAATAATGCCTCAATTTTATGCAAGAGAAATATAAACATAAACACAATCTCTCTATGGCCGAATACCTGGTTTCAGCATCCACTAACCTTCTGCTTAAATAATAAATCACACGTTCTTTCCCTTCAAATTCTTGAATTAAGGTTGATCCGATAACACTGTCATCGGCAGACAAATACAATCTGAAAGGCTTCCCGTGTTGAGGTGGAACTAGGACTGGAGGGTTTACCAAATATCTTTTGATCTCCTCCAAGGCTAACTGCTGTTCCTCTTTCCATGTAAACTCTTGATCGGCTCTCAGCTTTAACAATGGACTAAAAGATTTAATCTTACCAGATAAGTTAGATATAAACCTTCTAATGAAATTAATCTTGTCAATCAAGGATTGCAGCTCAATCTTGTTTGTAGGAGCAACCACTTTGTTAATTGCATCAATAGATTTTCTACCGATCTCGATGCCTCTTTGATGCACCATAAAACCCAGAAACGGACCTGCCGATACACCAAATGCACACTTGTTGGGATTCATCTTCAACCCATGCTCCCTTGTGCATTCTGGGATTTTTCGCAAATCGGCAAGATGCTTCTCAAAATTTCCGGATTTAACCACCACATCATCAATATAGATTTCGACTATCGTGTCGATGTACTTATGAAAGATAAAATTCATTGCTCTCTGATAAGTAGCACCGGCATTCTTCAAGCCAAATGTCATTACAACCCACTCAAATAAACCAACGTGACCTGGACATCTGAAAGCAGTTTTGGATATGTCTTCTTCAGCCATGAATATTTGATTATATCCAGCATTACCATCCATGAAGCTAATGATCTGATGTCCAGCAGCAGCATCAACCAACAGATCAGCAACGGGCATCGGGTAACTATCCATCGGCGTAGCCTTATTGAGATTCCTGAAATCAATACAAACACGAAGTTTTCCATTTTTCTTATACACAGGAACCACATTAGAAATCCATTCGGCATATCGGCATTGCCGAATAAATCCAGCTTCAATTAACTTTGTAATCTCAGCCTTAATGTCAGGTAGAATAGTAGGATTGCATCGGCGTGCAGGTTGCCGATGTGGTTGGAAACCAGACTTGATAGGTAACCGATGTTCAACTATCGATCGGTCTAAACCAGGCATTTCTGTATAATCCCAAGCAAAACAATCTTTATATTCCTTTAACAAATCAGTCAATTGTTGTTTACATTGGGAATCTAACTTAGCACTAATAAAAGTAGGCCTATGTTTACAACCATCGCCGATGTCTATCTCGAGTAAATCATCGGCGGATGTGAAGCCCTGTCCCAGTTTTCCATCATCGATGAATCGATACATTAAAACTCTTCTTCAGGACCGACTGCTTGGATCGGTGTAATACGGTAATCGGCAACTTTGAGGAACTCCGTGTCCCAAGCTTCACCTGATATGCACCTGGTTTGCTCATAAGTCTCCGATTCGGCCGATGCAACGATTGACGGAGTTTCACTCCGGACGACTTCAATCTTGTCTCCAACCCACTGCACAAGGCTCTGATGCATAGTAGAAGGAATACAGCAATTGGCATGGATCCAATCCCTTCCTAGGAGCAAGTTGTAGGTGCCTTTGCCACTAATCATGAAAAACGTCGTTGGCAAAGTCTTACTGCCGATGGTCAATTCAACACATATGGCTCCCATGGCTGGTGACACATTGCCTTCAAAGTCTTTGAGCTTCATATCCGTTTTGACTAAGTCTTGGTCGCCTTTCCCAAGCTTCCTGAACATGACGTACGGCATTATGTTAATCGAGGCCCCACCATCTACTAGCATCTTTGTTACAGGCTGTCCGTCTACCTTGCCTTTAACGAACAGAGCCCTTAGGTGCTGCCTTTCATCATCGGCAGGTTTCTCAAAGACAGCTGCCATCGGATCCAACATCAACTGCGCCATTTCAGCAGCCTCTTCTCCGTCGCTAATAGGAGCCATGAACTCCATCGGCAATATGACGACCATATTGATTTCTGCCGATGGATCTCTATCCTTGCGGTTTGGTCTCCACTGCTTCTCCCTTGCAGGATTTTCATTGTCATACAAGTCATTCCGGCATTCGCGCTGAATTCTACTTTTTTGAGTCTTCGTCAGACCCTTAGGGTACCATTGAGGAAGTTTGGTTTTCCAAACGGGCTGATGCTGCCTTTCACTGCTTGCATCGGCATTTCTCCTGATGTTTGGATCTCTGGAGAATATTTCTTCATCAGGCACTCTTTCATTGGCCATCTCCTCAAGCTCCTCTTGATCAACACGCTTGCCAAGCCTGTTATGCGCGCTGAGCTTGCCCCCCAGTCGGTCATGTGCCGATTTCTTTTCTCTGAGCGGCCTGGCATACCTGGATGCTCGATCGTCAAAACAAGGCTTCTTTCCTGACCGATCGGCAGTGTAATATCCATTGCATTCGGGACAATTATCAGCAATAGGCAGCTTGATGCCTTCTTCCCAGCAGTGAACGAAGAAGGGACACTTCTAGTGGTCCTTATGTCGAAGCCACTTTTGATGCTCTTCTTCTTCCTGCCGATATTGCTCCTTTTGCGATTGCCGATATTCTCGCCTTGGCTGCTTATGCGTAATTACAACACCAGGAGCCCTCTTGGCATTGCTACCCTCATCGGCAACTTTTTTGCCATTTCTGTCATCAGCAAACCTCCTCTCATCACGTTCAGCTACTTGATGGTCAGGATCTACCGATGCATTCTTCCTGGCAGCTTCCGATGTCAGCACTTTAGTTTTTCCACTAGTTTCCACCATATTATTTGGAAACGGGTGCTGATCAATTTTCATCGGTTTCTGGGCTTTAGAATTTTCAAATTTAATTCGTCCAGATTCAATTTCTGGCTGCAACTGCTGCCTGAATACTTTGCAATCATTGGTACTGTGCGAAGTTGCATTGTGCCACTTTCAATACCTGATCTTTCTGAGCTCTTCGGCTGATGGAATTACTTGGTTAGGCGCCAACTTGATCCGCCCTTCTTGAAGTAATAAGTCAACCATCCTATCGGCCTTGGTGATATCAAAGGTGAATCTTTTAGCTTCCTTCTGGCCAAATGGACAAGACACAGATTTCTTATCCTTCACCCATTTGGCCGCACCGATGCTTAGCTCTTCATCTGACCCAGAATCCTCTTCTTGCCCAATGAAGGTCACCTTCTTATTCCGAGTCTTCCTGGGTTCAAAGGTTTTGACATCTTGATCGGCAATCCTTTGCACCAGATGACTTAGGCTTTCAAATTCTTGAGACGCATACTTGTCTTTGATATGCGGCAATAGTCCTTGGAAAGCCAAATCTACCAATTGTCGATCATCAAGTACCAGGCTGTAGCACTTGTTCTTTACGTCTCGCAGCCTCTGAACAAAGTTTTCCACCGATTCGTCATTACGTTGCCTCAGCTTAACCAAATCGGTAATCTTCTTCTCATGTATGCCAGCGAAGAAGTATTTATGAAACTGCCTCTCTAGATCGGCCCATGTGATTACAGAGTTTGGAGGCAATGATATAAACCATGTGAATGCCGATCCAGACAATGATGATGAGAACAATCTCACCCTCAGTTCCTCTCTGCTGGCAGCTTCTCCACACTGGATAATAAAATGATTGATGTGCTCCATCGTTGATGTGTCATCTTGGCCAGAGAATTTGGTGAAATCAGGCACCTTATACCGATTTGGGAGAGGAATTAAATCATATGCTGGAGGATACGGTGTCCGATAAGAATATGTATTAACTTTGGGCTTAATGCCGAATTGTTCCTTCACCACTTCGGCGATCTTATCGGTCCAATATGCATCCTGCTCTTGCCGACCCATTGGCTGATTGTTGACTGGTGGAGCCGGCTGATGCGCCCCTTCATGTCTTGGCAGAAAATGATGCGGAGTAGTTGTCATGGGCGCAGCACCAGTCGTCTGGACGTTATGCATCGGCTGACTTACCGATGGATAATTTTGCATACTTACTGGGTTATGTTGGGTCATCATATTCATCGGTTGCTGTACTGATGCCCCATTCTGAGTGTTTGCTGGACTTCCATAATGATACATTAGTACGCCAGGCTGTTGAACCGGCGGCTGATTGGTCCATCCAGGATTATAAATCATCGGCATGTGACTTACCGATGGCTGATAGCTAACTGGCACTGCTGCTCCTGCACCTTAGGGCAATCAATAAATTGGTTACCTTGAGGCGCTAGTACTCCGGCTTGAGGATTTACAACCATAGGTTGACATCCAGTTATTATACTGTGTTGCATCGGCATAGAACTCGCTGATGGTGGCATCAGAGATACTTTAGGAATCACCACCTAGAAATCTTCTAATGGCACTTGTACAGCTGGAGAAGACGTAGAGTAATGCATCATAGGGATCATCGGCTGTGATTGCATTGCCGATGCCATGGAGCCCTTCCAAGCTGAACTGTCGCCCTGCACCAGATTGGAACTAGCGGATGGATTTGAAGGCATACCGTAACCCCACCAGTTGGCAGGAGCTGGATGATTTTGGATAGCAGGTCCCGACATTGCCGACACCACTGGATCTGCACTAAGCTTGGTGACGCTTTTAGGACTTGGTCTTGGTGGTGTAGCCACATCGGCAGACGGATCCACAGGAGTAGAAGACGTCATTGGAGCTGCCGATGGGTTTATAGATGCCAATCCAGGCTGATGATATGCTGGACCAACATACTTGGGTGCTTGTCCTTCTTTGAAAGATTGCATAATAGCATTGTACACAGTATTGGACAGCACATTGGAGTGGCTAATTAATGCTTGATTTAAGGCAGAATTAACCATCTCTTGCAACTTACCAGGATTGGCATCATACGTGACCTGCCGTGGCAACGGCGGATCTTGCTTCTGGATGGCTTCGCCGCTCCTGCTTAGGCTGAAGGACTTCAGATACAATTGCTTGTACTCCTCCATAGCCCGCTCCATAGCCAGCCTTTGATCATCTTTTAGATCGGCTTCGGAGACTTCAATGACGTTCCTCTGGTTAATGTCGGAGTTATACCCCATGATAGATGTATAATTTGTCCCACCAGGTGTGCCAAAAGAGGTGTTGACACAAAAAGCGTCAGGATCTGCGAACACCTCGGGCTATTACCCGAATTCCATATCCAAAGGTGTGCCAGTCGATTTGACCAGTTAATTGACAAGGACGGTAACTAGAACAAGATCTGGAAGAGACAACGGCGATACGCCCAGATGTCAAAACTCAGACTTAATTCAGGATAACTAGAGCAGAGCTAAACGAGACAACAGCGATGCGCCCGGATGTCAAAGCTCAGATTACTCCCACGCAGAACTTGCAAGGTTTTGACGGAGATCGAAGAGATGCAGCCCATCGAGACTTGAAGAACTTGTAAATAAACTAAGACTAATGCAATAAAAGGGTAAATCGCAATAAAAGTAGATAAGAGTAATTGATTTGTTTGATGTATGATTGATTTTTTTATTGTCACGACCCCTAGGTACATATTTATACTCTAGCAATATGAGTTGTATACAGACACGACTTGTACCTTTCCTAAACAAAACAAACTCCTATTTTAAAGGAAATAACTGACTCACGCAGGAGCCGGACCCAAATAACAATACTATTTTCCTAAACAGACACTTCTATTTTTAAAGAAATAAACAACTCGTGCAAGAGTCGGACTCAAACTTCTATAAAAATACTGGTATGAGATCACCAGTTTCCTTATGTCTTCTCTTCGATGAAACTTTCCATCGGCAGACTCTTCAATCCGCAACTTCTTTTTATTGCCATCGGCAATCTTCTGCTGACAATCACCGCCAAGTCATCCTGTGCTTATCGGCATCATCTCTTCATCGGTAATGTCTTCAATCGGCCATTCCTCACTTCCATCGGCAACATTCTTATCTGCAATATCCCTATTGGCAAGAAACATCCAGCTTCTATCGGCAACAAACTTATCCTTTTCGCAGCATTTACCTTCATCGGTAACATTGACCGATGACATCCCTATGCCGATGGAAAGCGGCTACCGATCAATGCAAGTCTTAGCTCATTTGACACATGCCAAAAAACGGTGTCAACATATATATGGTTGTGGTAGGAATTCAAGCTCTCGTCATATAGAGACTCATCATGTAATATTTTTAATTTCCAAAAGATAAATTCTCCAGAACTCTAGTATTGCTAGGAACAAGATAAACAGTAGCTCAACTTTCTCATATCATACCTATCAACTACCTAGACTTAGCTCAAGCATTTGCAACCCACAAGTTTCAGATTCAGAGCAAATCTTATGTCGAAACAGTTTTGTCTAAAACTCGGGAGAATTCAAGGTTGAAAACTAGGTACTTGAAAGGAATTACGGCAGAGCAACTATTCATCATTTCCATAGAGAGATAAACATTCATGGAACATATGTGAGTAGAGAGAAGTCTTATTGTTCTTTTTATCATATTTAGAGATTTGTTTTTGCAAGCAAAGATAAGCAAGATGCATGAATGTAAATATTGGAATTAAACACTTACCTTAGTGGGGGAGGGAACCTCCCCCAAGCTTATCCTTTGCTCAATAATGTAGTGGCTGATATGGATGTTGTTGCCACCACATCCTCCATCGCTAGATTTCTTCTTCTTGAAGTGCTTGGAGTTGTTCGGTGTTTTTGCTGGACTATACCTACTGTCACACCATGCTCAACGCGAAGCTCTCCTATGACATTGGTGAGATTGTCCATTTGTTGACTCCTCTCACGATGCTCCCTATCTCGTGGGGACGAGAAGGATGCTCGTGGTCTTTGAGGACCTGGTGGTCAAGGAGGCATGCCACTGGAACTGTCCATGGCATCAGAAGTTGCGTCGTCTTCCTCCTCACCAACAACTCCTCGGGAAGGACCACCTTGCTCAAAATGAGCAAAACCGTGGTTCCTCATGTGCTCTCCTACTGGAACCTGCAACGCCTCCTTGCCCACGTCCTTGATCTCGTGGACCTCTTCTGGGTGCATGGGGGTGCTCTCCCCCAAGCTGGATGTTGACATAGTCATTCGTTTAGACAGTGTAGACTTACTTCACTTCTCTGAGACTTCAAAGATGGTAGTTGATGTAGCTGTACTTCTCAAAGTAGATGAAGTTATCTAATCCTGTCTCGTCTTTCCAAATCCTGCTAAACTCAAATAGACAACAAAGCTTGTGGAACAGATTAAGCGTTAGCGGTAAACCATTTATGCCTTGATTGCCTAGAGCCTTACAGAATTCGAATATTCAAATATATTTTTTTAGATTTTCAATTTTATATGCAAATGACTAATGCATTATTTTTTTATGCCGCCAGAGTAAATAGTTGAAAGACTTATTCACATGGGGCTTAAAGGTTTTTCTTTTTATAATGCAATGCAATAATATAGATATGTTATGATTAAGATGATTATGCATTAGATTAGACTAAGAATGATATATGAATAGTGTCATAAATACTTATGGAAAGTAAATATGCTAGAGTGCAACTAATGCAAATGCAGAGAAATAAATATGCAGATAACTTACCGAGTTTACCTTCCGGCTAAGGTTCGGAGATTTAGGTCCGTCGATCGGACCTCTCTTCTGGTTCAAATGTCTTAAGGAGCATGGTCTACTCATGATGAATACTTGGATGTTTGCTCTTCTTGTGTTGGTGTTTCCAACGAAGTCTCTTTCCTCTTCCACACTTCCTCAGTCTAAGGTTCTGCTTCTTCTTTCCTCTGTAGCAGGTGATACATCCTCTGTTGGTGGTACGACTTCTTTCAGGAGAACTGTTATCTTTATTATTGAATTGATCTTCATATCTTGTTAATTCTCCCAGATAGTCTGTCCATCCATCCTTGGTGGCTTGTTTCTTCTCTTCAGGAAATTGGAAATGGATCTCTCATGATTTCATGGAGATGATTGCACTAGTGGTGTTGATGAAAGATCTTCCTCGAATGAGGTGGACTTCATCTTTATCTCCCATATCTTGAACCATGAAGTTGGTGGGAACATAGTGATCTCTGATCATGGTGTCTTTTGTTCTTCCCTCTAGAAATCAGAATGATTGGTCTGCTAGCTGTAGCTACACATATGTCTAGTTTAGTGGTCTACTGTTATATAAATGTTGGTAGGCCACCTTAGACACTGTGTCACTACTTGATCTAACATTGCAGAATATCTTGTAGAATGTACTTCCCTTGATCTTGCAATCAATGGTAGGTACTCCTAGATCTCCGCTTGTTTCTTCAATCACAAGATTTTACCCGTACGAACGAGTGTCCAACTCGTATGTTGACATATTAAGGAATTCCTTGGGATAGCATAGTGTCTGATCTGCAAGCTTTGCTTGATGTTGACACTTGCTCCCAGGTTACAGACAACTTCTTCAAAAGTGTAAGCTCCAATGGAGATTGGAATGACAGGTCTCCCTGGATCTCCTTTCTTCATTGGTAGGATGTCATCCACCCATGATCTTGATGGCATGGTGAAGAAGTGTCCTACTCATAGAAACAAGGCAGAGATCAAGTGCATGGGCTCTGCTGGTGGAAAACACCAACAGAGCCAACTGTTTATTCATTCATCTCTAACCTAAATATATTTGAGCAAGATTAATTTGTAATTTATTTAGCCATGACATGAGTGATCAATACAGAGGATGAGCATGAATGTACCATTTCATAAACACTTGGCATATTAGATTGCTTTAACACATGGAAAGATTGTCTAATCTATTTTTACATGATTGAGATTATCATCTTCCAAGGTTGGATGTGCAACATTTTAAATGGTTAAGACTGTGAGATTAAGAAGTGATACTAGGATCAGGCTTTAAAGAACAAACATGTTGAGTTAATCAGATTGGATCAAGTAAAGTTGCAGCTTAAACATGTTTAGATCTTTATTTATCTGAATACCAGAATCAAAGAAAGGCTTTTAGAGTGATGGCATCATACCTTCATGGAAACTTCCCTTGATCATCTGGTTGTGCATTAACAGCTTGTCTTCTTGTTCCACTCCTCTCTCATCCTCGTTCTTCCGATCTTGAAATTTTTGTTGATCTTGTCTTGAAGTTTTGTTCACCCTTTTGTCGTTACACTTAAAGGGACGATAGATCTAAGATCATATCGGCTAATTCATTAGTTGTGGTTGTTACATGTTACGGGTTCGAGATATGTGTTCGGTTATTAGATTGATTTGAGCGTGGTTGGATCTAGTTTAACATACGTGGTATGGCTGCATCTACCGGACCCCACTGCCATTGTATGTTGGGTTATATTTGTCCAGGATTAGATCTATCTGAGGTTGAATGCATGGATCTTGTTCAAGCCTCATGGATCCCATATCGGCTAACACAGCTGATCTGGTTATGCTTCAATCATACAATGCATGTACGTTGTCATCTTAATCTATCGGATCTATTGAGTATACTAGACGTGATTTGGCTTGTTTACTTTTATGGTTGTATGGAAACACCTCAATGCTCGTAAATCGGTCGTGTTATCAGGTTAATTGTCATCATGGCTGCATGAGAATACACCTCTGTTGATGATTAATCTTTATTTGGTATGTTTGGGAGATCTGATGGTTTGATGATGATAATGTTACATGTAGCGCATCTTCACATTGTTATCATTATATCATCGGCTGAATTATGTATCTTGGGTTTAATATCTTGTGATAGTCGTTTATATACCATCGTGGTGCTTTTCATTGTTCGGAGTTGACTCTTTAGTCAGTCTCCTATATTCATCGGTTATATGAGAGCAGCACACTCATGGAACTGTCTGGCAACAACCGACAGGTTTCATAATTTGACGTTTCATCTCCTTGTCAATTACATGTCAAATTGACTGGCACGCCTGGAATCGATCATCGAAGTGGACTAAGCCGCTTAAGGGGTTTAGGAGATCAAGCTCTGCTGCTACACGGTCTCCGCAGGCCCTACGCAGTGCTGACGCCATGTTGGTATTTCTTAACGCAAACAGATAAATCCGCAAGCGCACGGATACCGCTGTAGCTTTCACCCATGAGTATTCCAAGGGTATCGATTTCCACGAGGAACGCGAAGTGTACTAGATAGGAACTAAGAGCATCCAAGGATAGATAAGATAACTGGGTAGAGAGATTTTAGAGTTTTCTAAGGGGGATATCTAATCAAAGGTCCATGATACTCTACTTACTTTGGAGCAACAGTACCTTCCCGACTCTCGATAAAGACTGGGAAAAGGTAGTCGGGGGAGGCTGCCAAAAGCTCTACGAAAACACCAACCCGAACGTGGTGGACTACAAAGGCCTTACAGAACTGTCACCCCTGGGGCTACCACAACTATCCGTAGGATTGGGCGCAAACTCAGGTAAACTCTAGTCTAGACACCACGTCTACACTATTGCTTACTACTCTAATTCCAATTGTAAACTAGAGCACTCGATACGAGCGGAGATCCCGTAAATAGAATAAAGTAAGAACTAAAATAAGATACTTAGAAATAGTAAATGAAGAACCTGGAGATTGCTCAGAACCAGATGCTGCACAAGTACAATGTTGAGGAAGATCCGATAGATCCGGCTCCTCCTAGCTCTCTCCTCCTCTCTCTAATTACAACTAGATGAACTAGAACTAGGAGAACTAGATCTAGAAAACTCGAGGGACCTCTCTCCTTCTCTACTTCTAATTGAAACCTTAGCTTTTGCTCTGGAAAAGAATAATGAGATGAGATGGCCCTCAGGGGGGGTCAGGGGCCTTCCTTATATAGCCTTCTCAAATGAACGTGGGCCGTTGGATCAAACCGACCTATATGAATGGTTTAGATTCATCCTCAAAGGCGGTGGATCATAATCCGCAAAGTTGGGCCTGATTGGCTCCGGAGGTAGGGCCGGCGCCTTGGGTCTGGCTCCCCTCGGCTTCCGGCTCGTTCTCGTGTCCTCTGGAACCCTCTAGAGTATAGAAAATCCTGCGGTTGATAATTATCTCTATGTAAGCATGACATGTGGGTCTTTCCTTGGTATTTCCTGATAACCCCCTGTAGAAACAGACAATCACCAAAACTCATGGAATTCTGTTAGTAAAACCCTAATTCTAGCTAGTGGTTTCATTTAGATCCTTTCCTTGTTTAGTTGACGGTTAAAATTGGTACTTAAGGACCGTCAACACGCCAGAAGCCCCATTTGTTACATCAATAGGCCGGCCTTGTCACCTTGTGCGTTCCTAATGAGTAAGCAAGCTATCTTAATTTATATATGCATGGCCTTCTTTGTAATTTTTTTCAGTAATGAGAAGACCGGTTTTGACTCAATGGACTGCGAGTTGGTTTCGATGCCGTGGTCGGTTCCGGTTTCTAAAACAAAACACAACTGGAGACCGCACATATTAAAAAAAGAAACGATCTTATTTAGGCTATTCACCCCTCTAGCCATCCTAGAACCTTTCAGCGGCTATGGTGCACAAGAGAAGGAAATGGTTGTGTCGCATGGCTTCAGTAAACTAGTATAATGCCCGTATTAACGCAACAGTTTTATCTAGGGAAATGTTTTAAAAAACAACCAATTTGTTTTTGCAGAGTTTAACTTTTTACACAATAGTATTTGAGCTTATACATAATATAGATGAAATATTTTGCATTTAAGAAGACATAGCTACATTCTCCATAGCTCCTTAATCATACATTGGAGATCTTTAGAGATGTTGTTATAACTTTCATTTGCATGACTCGCCAAAATGTTTGCCAAAAATTACGTCCTTAATGGTCTTGATAGTTGTGCAGGGCAAATACCATGACATTATTATTTATATTTGTGTAGTGTACAAAATATAGTTAGAGACTATATATGCTTACCGTGTTGATCGGTGGCAATCTTACACCATCCCACAACTTCATTAAATTGTATGCAAGAAAGCCTCTTAATTTCTTGTGGAAGATCAATTGTTTATTTTCTATATATAAATCAAATAAATGTTCTTGTTATATCAAAGTTTAAACAATAGATCACGTCCATCTGCTCAGTTGCAGCCACGCCTGATTTTCAACCCGCTCACAGGGAGCGACATGGCGGTGGTGGCAGCAAATCGCGTTTACTAAGGGCTCGTTTGGTAGACCTCCAGCTTCAGCGAAGACAACTTCAGTTGTAGCTTCGCCGGTAGAGCAGATTCTTTCCAAGAGGTAAAGCTGTTTTTTAGACCGTTTGACAAAACAACTTCTCCTTCTAATAAAAAAGAATGAAAGGTCCAAAATACTCTTTTTATTTTTCATTTGTTCTTCTCCTTTTTCTCTCTTTTCTCTCTCTCTTTTTATTTCTCTTTTTCTATTGTTTTCCTCCATACCTTATTCGGATAGCAGGTCGTAACTCCCGGCATCCCCGCGTCTCCCCGCATCACATCACATCCTTCCCCCGTGCCACCCTCGCCAGCCCTCCCGGGCGCCTCCACGCATGCCCCGGCAGCAACGGCCGCAGCCACGTGCGACCCCCGGCAGTCCCACCGGCGCGAAGCTCTAGAGCCTACCTCAGCGGTCATCTTCTCCACGCTCATTCCCACCTCGGCAGCCGTCGTCCTTCTCCACGTTCGTGGCTACATTGACACCCGCTCGGTTGCAGAGATTGCGACGGACAGGGAGCGGCGAGGAGCAGGGGGTAACAAGATAAGGGTCCATTGAATTATTTTTTTAATATAAAGGTTAAAGTAACATAACAATTATTTTGTGGTAAAGATTTAGTTCATAGAACATAACAATAGTGTAACAAAAAATTTAAAAAATAATAACCACGATTATTTCAAATAAAAATATACTGCTTTAGTGGCTTATAAAAAACTACTATTTTAGGGCATTTCTTGATGCAAAATCTTCAAGAACTATATCGAGATTACCCCTCTACAATTCTACAAACCGATCTTTGGCGCCGACAAATGCTTCTTATTAGACAACATCATCTAGCATATTCAAATAAATATATTGAATTATAAATTTATAACCTTAGCATTGTGCAAGCATAGCGTATACACAAAATAAATAAGTTTTTTTAAAAAAATGAAAATACTGTTTATACTAATCCATCGTGAGTGCTTACTGTGATAGGAGAGCTTGGTGTCCGTCATCCTTGCCGTTGCCGACCGCGGAGCTGCGGCTCTGTGTCGCCGATGCGGCTCTGTGTCGCCATCCGTAAGGCGTCGGGTGACCAGGAGCAGATCGGTTATCCTCCCGGTTGACCTTTGCAGGGCTCCATCGTTCCGGCAGGGATCGGTTCGATAGCTCCTGCAGGGCTCGGCTGCGGCTGTTTTCCGATCCCCGAAGCTCGGTTGCGGCAATCTTCGCGCAGGAGCGACGGCGAAGCGGTGGTCGGGAGGCGTGCGTGCGCGTGTCGATCGGGCGTGCCCGCGCGCAGGAGCGACGACGCAGCGGTGATCGGGAGGCGTGCGTGCCGCGTGCGCGTGCGCGGGAGGCGGCATGCGTCTCGCCGATCGGGCGTGCGTGCGCGTGCGTCCTACGCGCGGTAGTCTCGCCGATCCGGCGTGCGTGCGGGAGGATGAGTAGATGATACACGCGATCTTCACCGTTCGATTTTCGATTTGAGTGAGTAGAAAGAACTAAGAATAATGGGACGGTAGAATTAAAGTATTCTTTAGGTGATGAATGAGATTTTAGTGGGGTTTCTTTTAGGTGAATGATGAGAGACTTTTCTGTGGGGGTTTCTTTTGGTGATTGAAGATTGTGATTGGGATAGTAAAGACAAATATGGTGAATTAGTAGGTAGACAAGAAGATTGGGTCGAAAAATGGGATGGTTTCGTTTGGCTGTAAAGACCGTTAAGCCAGATTGAATGAGCCAGATGAAAAAAAAGAACCGGAAATTTTGCTTTATTATTATATAGGTATAGATTAATTTTTTTTAATTTTAATCTTTTTTTATCTAAATTTAATTCTAACCTCGAATAACTTTTTTTTATTTCTAACCTTTTTGGCCGCTCCATCATCCATGAAGCGGCATTTCTCCTTTGCCGCTCCATGCATGATGGAGCGGCAAGAATCCGACTCAGCCAGGATCACTCAACGGAGCTCTGGTGGGCCCGCCCTTGCCGCTCCATGACCTGCGAAGCGGCAAGGCTGCCGCTCCCCCAGCCATGGAGCGGCAACCCTGCCGCTCCCCAGATCATGGAGCGGCAAGGGGTAGACCCGTGAGCCGTTAAGTGGTTCTGTTTTCCCCCTCTCTTTCTCTCTGTCTTTCGTCGAGCCCGAGCCCGAGCATCCCGCGCCCGAGCCTCCCAGCCGCCCGCCACCTCCGGTCCGCTCGGCCGCCGCAAGCCGCCCCGGCCCCGGCCCCTGAGACGCCAGCCCCGCGTCCGCCGCCCGCCGCGCCCGCCCGAGACGAGACCGACACCGCCGCCGGCCGCACCCGGCCTCCACCGTCGGACGGCCGCTGCCCCACGCCCCCAGCCTGCACCGCCCGCCGGCCCCCATGCCCCCGCCAGCTGCTCCGCGGGCGGCTCTGCCATGGCCGTCGTCACCCCACCGGTTTCCTCCTAGTGTGCCAAGGTAATTTTTTATTGTATTGATTTATACTGTTTTTTAGTTTAGTTTATTAGTTAGGTTATTTTTGTTAGTTACAGATTTAATTTACAAATTAGTTTGGTTAGGTTATTTATATGGTTTAGTAGCTTATAAGTTAGTATAATAGTAGTTAGGATAATAGTAGATTAGTTAGGATAATAGTAGTTAGCTATACAATTTATATAGACTATTGTTTATTTTTTATTAAGTTAGTATACTTATGTAGATTCTCCCCCAGTCATGGAGCGGCAGACTTGCCGCACCTCGAGCCATGGAGCGGCAGCCAGAAGCACCTAAACAACACCAGAAACCGACCAGAGAAGGGACCAGAAGCGTTCTAAATTTAGTCTAAAAGCATTGAGTACTAAAATCAGAAACCGCCTAACTTGTTTAAAACATTTGGACCTTAGGTTGGGGTCAAAGAATTTTAAATATCTCGCTTTTATTTTGTTCTAAATATTTGGGCCACGCGACACTCTGAGGGCTCGGAATGCCTTTGACTCTAGCTTTCTCACGCATATCCCTCTTTCGGTTATTGATGAAATGCTTGACGTAATTAGGACCAAATCTGTTAGCCTGTCCAAATCTTTTTCTCCCCTGAATTTTCTCGAGGAATTTTTTCTTGTCAGCTGAACCTTTCCACATGAATTTCCGAGTACTCTATTCAAATAGTTAGATAAATTATTCCAAAACAGATTGTCGTACGCTTCAATGTAAGGAGTCAAATAGCGAACCTCATCGTAGTCAATCATATGCCCACAGTAGTGGCCAATGCCTAGCTCAGAAGGAAGTAAGCCGTAGTTGGATTGCACACCATATTGGCACGTCACAACAGGTTTAGCGGGTTCCTCCGCCGGTGCCACATGCCACTGCTTTTCCTTCCCTTTTTCCTTTGTATGTGGCCAAAGATCCTTAGGACCGTATAGCCATTCCCTGAAATTACACCTAGGCATACACAAATTCTATAAAACAATAGGTAAAAACGTATTAGTACATGAAAACAGAAAGATATGACATACGCCAACTGATACGAGAGTTTATCACCATACCACAACTTACCTCATGCTTGAGAGCACAAATGAACTCATTCGAATTGTTAGGGTTGATCACTACTCGCTCTCCGCAATGGCACCGAGGAGATGACTCCACATGTCTAGCTGCTGCGTAGGTCTTCTCTTCATTAGTCATTGGAGGAGGGTTAGGCGGAGGTGGAACCCACCGCTTGAAGCGATCCGCGGAGTTATGAAAGTTCCAAGTAGAGAAAAGCAAGATTCTAGGATCACACTTTTCTGGACCATCAATCCACTGAAAGAAAAAACACCTAGTATGGTCCTGCAAAACAAAATTGTATGAAATGAAACTGTAACTGAAGAATATAAAATGATGAACTAATTTATGACATAATTACTTACGCAAATGCGGCTGCATGTGTAGAAGCAACGAGCCACGGTGTACGGCTGCCTCGACTGTTGGATATCGGCCGGAAGACCACAGTCACAATTAGGGACCGGAAGTTCAGGAGGAACGGGTCTATCCTTGCTAGAACTCTCAATGTATAATTCCCTAGATCGACCACGCTTTTTCTAATGCTCCGTACGATACAAATCTTCCATCTACCAACATCAATTAGAAAGTACTAAATATATATTGACAAAATAACATATAAAGAAAATATAACAACTAACTACAATAACTAAACTAAACCAATTTTACTAACTAGTTTACTTATTTAATCAAAATAACTCGAACTAACCTTATTAATCAACTAACTCAACTACATATCTAACCAAATATTCTAACTTACAGAGGTAAGCTAAGTGAAGCTAAAGCCTAAAGTACTAATACTAACTAGACTTAATTAAACTAATGTAAGTTACTAAAAGAAACTATACTACGCAAGTTAGTAAATCAACTAACTAAACTAACAATATACCACACTACTAACCTTTAAAGCCCGTCGGGGCGAAGGGAGCACGTCGGGGCGGAGAGAGCACGGCCGAGGGAGGTGGAGCTTGGGAGCCTAGATGGAGGTCCGGCGGGTGGCGGAGGCGTGGGAGTCGCCCTCGGCGGCGCCAGGCCAAACAACAGCAGCAGCAAAAAGAAATAAGGGGCGAGAGAGAGAGGGGAAGGAGGACTGACCGGTTTAAAGGGCCTCCCCCTTGCCGCTCCATGATCTGGGGAGCGGCAGGGTTGGCGCTCCATGGCTGGGGGAGCGACAGCCTTGCCGCTCCGCAGATCATGGAGCGGCAAGGCGAGGCCACCTCGCGCGCGTTGACCGGTCCAGTTCTGAGTCTGCTTCTTGCCGCTCCACCATGCATGGAGCGTGGATAATGAAGGGGCCAAAAGAGTTAGAAATATAAAAAAAGATCAGTCGGGGCTAGAATTGGATTTAGTTAAAGAAAGGATTAAAATTAAAAAAAAATTCTATAGATCACATTCCACCCGGAACCGCGGTATGACCGTCGCATTCGCACCACATCACCACTATGGACTATGCCGAAGCCGCTACTAACGCGCCGGCGTCGGCGTCGGCGTCGGGCACCGATCATGTCCACTACTCGCACCCGTACCCTGTCTACTCCTACCCCTACGGCGCCTATCACCAACCAGCCCCGGCCACGTACCCCTCCGCCGCGTCCGCCCCCTCGTCGTCCTACTACTACCCCGTCTCTGCTGCCGTGCCGTCCACCGCCGTGCAGTACGACCCCTACTCGGGTTACCAGCACTACAGTCCCCTGGATGGAGGAGGCGCTGCTGGGGCTGGCCTGGTGGGCTACTACTTCACCGGCGGTGAGGCATCGCAGCAGGCGGCGGTTACATCGACGACGCAGGCTGCTCCGGCGGCAACCACGATGGAGGCGGGGAAGCAATTCGGTTTCGATCCCCAGCGCTACGCGCAGGTTAGGACACCCCCAGGATTTCGTTTTGACTCGGAGTTTTATTTATTTGTTTTTGTTTGTACGCCGTAAATTTAGGTGGAATTACGAGATTTGATATCTTATAAGAATCGGAGGCTTGGTAATTATTTTCCCTCCCCGGTGATTTGTTGTGCTTCCATTTGTTCGAAATTAGAGGGAAGTTTGCTAAGTGCAATTGAGCAAATCTTAGGCAATTTGGTTCCTTAATCTCGTTATGTAACCAATCAGTGAGGTTTGCCTGATCAACAGTGGTGGAGCTTGATGACAAATGTTGGAGGGGCCAAGCTATGTCAATCGTTCTTTTATGTAACCAATTAATGAGGTTTGCCTAATCATTTGATCAACATTCCTCCATAGTGTTTTGTTTTATAAAAAATCTTATCTAGTTCTTAATTTGTGAATTTTTGCATTTTAAAATTATAACTCTTTTAGGATAGCTTGGAAGATAAGTAATTTAGAAGAAGGGCATCACATGGTTACATTTATTAAAGAATCATATTATATTTTGTTTGATAGAAATCTGTTGTTATTTTGTGAATTGTTGAACTTCAGATTATATCCCTTCTATGCTAGGTTGAAAAAGAAGTAATCTAGTCTAGAAGTAGTGCATCACATGGTTAGATTTATTGTATCTTACATGACCATAGATTGGTTCTAATCAATTCCCTTTAATGGATAAATACATAGTATATGTGATGGACCGAGGGGATTATTTCATCTGATTAGCTCTTGAGCAATTGATTGGGCATGAAATTGTATTTTTAGATTTTATTTCAACCTTTTGGCTGTAGTTATTTTGTTCTTATCTCTTTAGAAGGTAGGGCAGCCCATTGGGGTGTAGCATAAAGTAGTTAACTAGGCCTCAGAGCTGTGAATGGACGACATTGAAGGCAAGCTCCCATCAGCTGGTCAAGGACTTCATTTTTTTTTTTCCGAACACGCAGGAGGGCTGCGTATCAATATATTTAGAAGAAAGAAAGAAGGGTGTAGCACCCAGTTCACAAAGGGGGTTTTATACCCCCACACACATACGCACACATGGTCAAGGACTTCATATACCTTCCTAATTTCTTAATATCATCAAATGGAGCTGTCTTACCAATCTATATGAATCTAGGTATTGGTCTGTGCGTTGCTACGGGCAAATAAAATTTGAGAGAAATAATGTAATGCAGAACATCTGATAAACATATTATGATGGATATGATTCATAAAAAGAAGTGCAAAAAAGAAATCATGTGAGTCCTTTATGAATCCCATGTCTAATTAGACATAAGCTTGTGGTAACCAATCCAGATCCACTATGAATTATAATATGGTTTTATTCACTATATAATCCTAATCAAGATTTATTACTCACTTGGGACCAATACCATGTTGGACCTGATTTCATGCTACAAGCATCAAGCACTTCGATAATTGGAGATACTACTCCATATCTAAAATTCTAGACAAACAATTTTACTATTGTGTCATTCACTTCGGAACTCTAACCAATTTTATCTAAAGTGTAATCATAATTATAGAAATGAGAGCAAACATTGCATCCAACAACCTTCTATAGAAATAAAAATTACAAAAATGAACAGGCATGTAATTACGTAGAAACTGTATTGCTCATATCTGGAACGGACCTATAAAAACATATCTGAACCTGACTTGTAAAAACATTGTGTTATCAAGGAATAGCATTGCCTATGTTAGGATCTGACTTGTAATAACATTGATATTTACAAACATGTAAATAAAGCTTGATGCACCCCACCATCAATTCAGCAGTCTGCAACACAATCCAAGCTCAAACGAAAATTGCATTCGAAAACTATGACATTTGATTCGTAGTCCAAGAGAGGAGAAGATCAATGAATCCTTATTAGTCCCCTGATTGCAAACATGATGCTAATACCTCAAGACTACATTTAGGAAGCACACCATCCATTAGGCATCTTGGCATCAGCAATAGAATATGATACAATTTTAGATTAGGCATAGGAAAGTAATCAGCTTGCTTTTTTATGTTGGCATCAACATAGATTGATACAAACATTTAAACAAACCTGGTTAAATACTGACTTAAAAGACACTGGCAAGTAGCCCTGGGCGTTTGGGTTATCCGAATTATTGGGGTCGGGTTGTCCGGGTTTTGAGAAATTCAGGTAATGAAAAGTATTACCCAATATCAGCCCTGAAGAATCAGAACCCGCAATTTGAGGTACCTGATAATTTGGGTTCGGGTATTCCCGAACTACTCGATATTTACAAAACCCAGCAAACTGTAAAGAATTCCAGCAGCATTCTTATTCTTAATCTTAACCATTACACACAGTTTTATTTCCTGCATTTCACAGAGAAATATAAGTACCAAAGTACCAACTTACATTACCAAACAACAGTACAATACAAGTTCTACAACCACACGTGATCACTGAACTTAACACTGATAGACACATTCACTGATTCACAGTTTCACAGAATCACAGTCACAGGTGACAGGCCTAGTCGCCTAGTCTCAGTCACAGACAACACAAACACAATTCACATTTCACAAGTTCATAACAGACTGCCATACAGGTATAGTAAATACTACAATTCCACCAATAATTATTTTTAACAAATCACAAGTTCACAGATCATAACATGGCTCCTGGGCAGAGCTGTACAGCCTGCACTCAGCACCCCTACTTTCAAGTATTCAGCTTCTAGTGTACTGCAAAAAAAATTGACATGGTTCAGTCCCTGATTTTTGGAAACATACATAGACATATTTTTTGGTATTTGTCATGGTTCAGTCCCTGATTTCAGTAAGGGGCGGTTTGGAACCTTTCATTTGGAGGAATCGAAATCTACTATAATAACTTGGGCTATTTGGTTTGGAATTTGATATTTCACCACTTTCCAAAGTTCACGCCTATCTCAGATTCATAGGGTGAGAGATGAAATTGATTCTATAAATCACCATGCTATGTTTCTACTCTACAACTATAATTATCTCCATTCTAGAGCTAGCAATAGTATCTCCCTTGTATGGTTAACTATAATTATTAGAATGAATTCAAATCCAAAGATCCAAACGGGGCCTAAAGGGTTATCACACTTGAGTAATTTACATACCTTTTTTTTTTCTCGAAAACGCAGGAGAACTGCGCTTCATTATATTAAGAAGAAAAAAGGGGGGAAGAAACCCGTATAAACACCACACCAACCCAGATACAAGACTTACACACGCGCCTGTGAGAACATAGAGGTGACCAAAACTAGAAAAAAAGACCTTAGGGAGCGAGGGGTGGGGGTGGGGAAGGGGGTGCCAAGAAAGATAGCCCCTGAGCCCCAGCCAAAGCCCACAGCCTACATTCCTCCAATGCAAAACTTAAAGCACCAGCTAAGTTTGGAGCAGCCCCATCAAAAACACAGCTATTGCGATGGTTCCATAAGGTCCAGGCTCCTAGGATCACAAGAGAGCTGAATCCTTTTTTTGTTAACCCAGTGGTAGAATCGCTTGATCTTTCCCACCACAAATCAAAGGATGAGTCTGTAGGCTGTGGGGAAAACTGATGGATACCAAAATGCTGAAATAAAGAGAACCAAAATTGTCGAGTGAAAACACAAGAAACCAGGAGATGGTTGATGGTTTCCTCCTCTTGATAACAGAGAGGACATTGCTCCGGGTGTGGCAGCCCCCGTCTTGCTAAACGATCTGCTGTCCAGCACCTATCATGTGCAATTCTAAGCTTTAGGGGGACACATGCTGCTACGTGTACTTTGTATTTCTTATGACTTGGAAGCAGATTCCTACACTTTGTTTTTTTTTCCTTTGCAACTATATTCTTTTGTCAATTCTAGAATCAATGAAATTCAAGCAACAAGCAGTGAATGATTGTATATTGGACACCATAACGAGTAAAGACTAAAGACACATATTGTACCTTTTTCAATTATGGCCAATTCCTCTACACTCTCTTTGACATCAATAGGAGTGGACCTTAGCCAATCTTGTGTACAGACCGGAGCCTCTAGCATGAATGGAGTAAGAGAGGTACATAAGTCATCTAAGATCCGCCCACTTGAGCTAAAAACAGACTCTGAATCTACTGTTATGATGGGTATAGCAAGCACATCGCGGGCCATATGAGCCAAAACTAGAAGCCTACTTGCATTGACTTTCCTCCAAGTAAGAATGTCAAGGGTGTTAAACCCTTGGGTACCTGGACCTCGACTACGTAGCTCGTAGTCTGGCTTAGGGCGAGGTTGTACCCCTCTGCACCCAGCTTTGGTTGAAGAGAAGAAGAGAGATAGATTGAATGAATAATATTTTGCTTAAACCAATCTGCCGATTACATGGAGGTATATATATGGCCAAGGGCCTAAACCGACTAGGACTCTTAACTTTCCAAACCGACTAGAACTCCTAACTTTCCTATCCTAAACCGACTAGGACTCCTAACTTTCCAAACCGACTAGAACTCCTAACTTTACTATCCTAAACCGACTAGGACTCCTAACCCGTCCCACATCTGGTGTACGTGCGGCCCCACATGACATCTCCCCCCCCCCTCGAGGACCAGCTCATCCTCGAGTTGGAATGCCGGGTGGAGGTCAAGCTTGGTGAAGAACGTGGCGCCCTGCAGCTCGTCTCGTAGCTCTTCTATTAGCGTTGTTGTGGACGTGGTGGCGTGAAGGGTGGGCGTGTCGGCCCCGGTGATCTCGCGCTAGCAGACACGACAGCCATGGCGCGAGAAGGACAACATCCGCACCGTGAAGTCCCAGAGGACCGGGCCTAGGGTTTCCAGCCATTGGGTCCCCAAGACGACCTCGTAGCCTGCCAGGAGAATGACGCACAAGTCGGCGGTGAATTGCTCGCCCTGGTTAGTCACCGCGGCGTGGCGGATAATGCCTAGGCATGGCACTTGCTTGTCGTTAGCCACTGTGGCGGTGAGGCGAGGATGGCGCTGAAGGGGCAGGCCTATTCGCTGCGCCGCGCCCTCGGAGATGAAATTGTGCGTTGAGCCGGTGTTGAGCAGCCAGCGCGACCAGGGAGACCCCCAACGTCACACAGAGTTGTAGGGTGTTGGAGACGCGCATGCCTGCGATGGCATGGAGGGAGTAGTGGGGCGAGTCTTTCGGTGCGGTGTAGTCAGCGATGTCCCCGACCCTGGCTTCATCGTCCTCTTCGACGCTGTCCAGAAGGAACAGTCGCTGGCGCACGCAGTTTTGACCCCGGGAGAACTTCTCGTCGCAGTTGTAGCAGAGCCCAAGACGATGCCGCTCCTCTTGTTCCGCCTACGTGAGGCACTTGATTTGCTTGCCCTCCAAGGTTATGGTTGCCAGAGTAGATGGCTTGGCTTCCGGTGGAGTGGGCAAGGCAAGTTGTGGCTGCGGCGTAGGTAGGAGGGCTCGTGCCGCGGACTTGGGGGCTAGCACTGCGTACTGCTCCCGTTGTTCGAATTGACGGGCCAAGCTCATGGCGGCCGCTAGGTTCTGCGGGTTCTGAATCCAGACGTCGATGCTGAGCGGCGGGAGGAGACCACCGGTGAACAGTTGGACTCGCTGCTCTTCGTCGAGTCGTCCAGCGCGGGGCAGGAGCGCTTGAAACTGATCTTGATAGTCAGCGTCCGTGCCCGTGCGTTGACATTCAGCCACGCTTGGAACCGATCTTGATAGTCAGCGACCGTGCCCGTGCGCAGGCATTCAGCCAATTCGGCCAGGGGGCAGAACGTAGCGGTGGCCTGTAGCGCAGATTCAACAGCTCCTTGAAACGGTGCCAAGAGGGTGTCCCTTTGTCCTGCTGGACGTGGATGTACCACATCTGTGCGCCTTCCTCCAAGTTGTAGGAGGCCATTCACACCTCCTCCTCCATGATCTGTTGCTGATAAAAGTACGATTCGCAGTGGTTGATGATGTTCAACGGATCAGACTTGCCATCGTACCGCAGGAAGTCCATCTTTTGGAACCTCGGCGGTGGGTCATTGTGGTGTTTGCCGGCGGACTGCTTGCCGCCCGATGGTGACGAGCAGTCAGAGGACAAGGCCTGGATCACCTTGGAGTTGGCGTCGACGGTGGTCTGCAGGGCTTTGACGGCGTTGGCGAGCGACTCCAGGGTGGTCTTGAGGTCATCATCCATGTTGCTGGCGCAGGATGAGGCGGCGGATGTGGGGGTGGACGACGTGGCTGGTGATGGTGGCGGCAGCGAGTTGGAGGGATCTGACGGACCGTGATACCAAGGTTGTCAAGGGTGTTAAACCCTTGGGTAGCTGGACCTCGACTACGTAGTTCGTAGTCGCGATCCATGGCTGAGGGAGAGGTTTTACCCCTCTGCACCTAGCTTTGGTTGAAGAGAAGAAGAGAGTAGATTAGATGAATAATATTTTGCTTAAACCAATCTGCCGATTCGTCGCAAAAAAAAAACCAATCTGCCGATTACAGGGAGGTATATATATGGCCAAGGGCCTAAACCGACTAGAACTTAACTTTCCATACTGACTAGAACTAACTTTCCTATTCTAAACCGACTAAGACTCCTAACTTTCCAAACCGACTAGAACTCCTAACTTTACTATCCTAAACTGACTAGAACTCCTAACCCGTCCCACATCTGGTGTACATGCGGCCCCACATGACAAAAAATGTCAATCTTCTTTTACGTGCCTTCAGTTTCTTCAGCAAGGTATTTCTCAAGTTCAGATTATGTGCCTTCAGTTGCTCATCTTCATCTTCTTGGCGTTTTTTTCACCAAGCATGCCTCCTGTACCTCTCTTACATTGATTACTATGAGTTACTTCAGCTGTTTCTTCACATGCAGCATATATATTCTTGTATTTTGTCGCAAAAAAAACATATTCTTGTATTCAACAAAAAAACTCTCACACACAAGTGTTAATAGCTGCCCAAACTAACTGTCCTCTTTGCTTGCCAAATGTCTCTTCAATGGTCATCTTTGTGTACATAGATAATTTTTTTTTCTCGAATACGCAGGAGAACTGCGTATCATTGCATTAAGAGATAGAAAACGGCCTCTTACAAAACACCACCACCTCACTCCTAGCCGAGTCGTGAGGGGTTGAAAGAAAAACAAAGGTTTAAACTAGAGAGGACAACAAATAGGGGAGAGACCTGACCAAGCATGTCCGAAACACAACTAACCTAGACCACCGACATGACCTAACTCAAGCGCACGCAAACCACGGGCTCCTGCGAGGCACCAAAGATGATGCTCCTCGCCAAAAGCACGGAGGGCTGCTGCAATGCTTGGCCTAGCGTTGTCGAAAACACAAGAGTTCCTATGCTTCCAAAGCACCCAGGCTGATAGGATTATGACAGTATTAGTGCCTTTCTTTTTCTCCTTTGGGACTAGCTTGATTGTCTTGCGCCACCAATCTGCAAAAGACCTCTCACTTCTCCTTGGTATAGCTGCATGTGGCCAAAGGAGATAAGATTTTGAACCGTAATTCCCGTGCAAACACACACGAAGTGAGGAGATGCTGGATAGTTTCCTCTTCTTGATCACAAAGCGGACAAAGGCTGGGATGAGGGAGGCCTCTCCGAGCAAGCCGATCTCCTGTCCAGCACCTGTTCCGGATGGCCAGCCAAAGGAAGACCCCTGCTCCTTAGATAATTTGTACCTTGGATCAAGAAATGCAGCCACAAAGATCAATAAATTGATGTTCTCCTTCTCCTTGCCCTTCCCTTCCCTCTACCCCTGCTCCTCCCCTTCTCCCTCTCTTTCTCCTTGTTGGTGAGCCAAAGTCCCCAATATTTATCAAATTTGTCTTTCATTTTGTTGCCCCTTGATACTTGCAAATCATCTTCACTGGTCAACCACGCTTGAATTAACAAACGAACTTCTCCAATCTCATGAAAAAAAAAGTGTTGGAAGTGATATAGAGGCTGTACTGTAGAAATGCAGCCATGTTTTTGGAATTGTTCCAATCATCTTCATCGGGATGCCCAGCACAATCCCTTGCCTCTGATAGGTCAATAACATAATTAGTGTCATCTTCACATAACTTCAAGAACACCTTCTCATACACAATGCAACCTTCAACATCAAATATGTGTAATTCCATCTTGTTAGAACATCAAGTTTCAAAAATACTTTGCTGCCGAGCTTCTCTTCCTCTGTGATTTCTTTGAACTTGACCAATCTTGAAGTCCCATTGTTTATATATCTAACAGTAGCCCTCACACTCTTCACAAAGAGGTCCACTTCTTGCAATCCATCTTTTACTATAAGATTAACAATATGGGCAGCACACCTCATATGCAAATATTTTCCTTGTGCTATGTTGGTTTTATGCAGCTTAGTCCTCATTGAAATTTGCATTATCTACAGTTACAGTCATTACTCTATCCAAACCCTATTCAGCCAAGCTTTTCACCTAGTTTTTCCCAATATCCTATCCCGTGTCCCCTTTCACCCTGAAAAAACTGATTTCTTTCTTGTGCAAATTCCAAAGTTTTCGTCAATGAAAATTGCAGTGACAGTCGTATATCCATCTTGGACCTGAGAAGTCCAGCGATGAGGAGTCTTCTTTCCACCTTTCCACTAAGGAGTCTTCTTTCCTCTTTCAACGCGAGGACTACCCTTCTTGCAATGGCCACCACAGCAGCCCACAACACCCTCGGGTGCTTGTTGGTGACACTTTACCTTCTTGGAGCAAAGCTCCAAGAGAAACAAACACAACAATCCGGAATTCTTCGACTTGATCAAGTGTTCAAGAATGGGACAGCTCACACAATGTTTCTCTAGCTCTCTACTGCCACCAAGGCAAGCTCACAAAGATTGGCTCACTCTCTAATCAAAGATTTGGAAATTTGAAGGCTAGAACACTCATAAAGAGGAAGAGGGGAGTGCCAAAAGGCTTTTGGTCGTGTGTAACAATGGGGAGTATCAACAACAAATGGAGGAGAGGGAGAGGTATAAATAGCCACCAAAACCAAACTAGCCGTTAGGCTGAGTCAGCAAACACGGTCTAATCGGAATGATAACCCGGTCTGACTGGGATGAGGACTGAACTAGCCGTTAGGCTAAAGTCCGTCTGAATGAAACCCGGTCTGACTAGGTTTGGCTGGTAGGCTGGAGTTTTGGGATTTTCTCACTCTCTCACTGTTCCCCGCTCTCAAGTCTTTCTCACATAGGATAACTTGAGCACTATTATTTCTTGACTCAAAGCTTCAGTGATACATCCCTCTTGAGTGTGGCAAAAACTCAACTCAAACAAATATAAAAAGATTTGATTGAGCTTTTCTTCAACTTAGACTTGATTGCCACTTTGACCATGCCAATGTTGAGTGTCTTCATCACTTCAACTTCTTGAGCTTGCTTGAGTTTTTCCATCATGAGCATGTGTCTTGTGTTGAAGGTTTCAAGTCACTTTGAACATTTGATTTGATCTTCCACATTGACAAACACCACTTGATTAGTGCCTTGGCAAAATGCAAGTAAATTCCTTCTTCACTTTTTGCTAGGTCCATCGACTGCCAAGCCGTCGCTTGCCTTTCACCTTTCGGTTAGTACCTCAAAGAGACTCCACCTAAATCATTGCATCCGTGGGGTGCAACAAGTGTGTGTCAACAAATAAGAAACCGTGATGCATAGTATATCACACAACAAATAATATAAGATCATAAACCATCACAAGACATATATCACACTAACATGCAACCCTTAGATAAATAACATAGAGTTCAAGCACATAAAGTAGCACACATTACAAGTTTCCCAAGTCCACGGGAAGATAAAGTCATAATCTCTCACAAGAATATTACAATAAAGCTCAATGTCTCAAATCCCACACAAATTCATCAAATGAGCATACAAGATAAACATGAAGCTTTAATCCGCCTTCTTTCCCCCTTTGTCATCACATCATCAAAAAGAGAAGAACAGAAACTGATTTGGAGAAGTCATCACAGATTTCCACATGTCCCTCATCACCGTGTCATCACCGCGTCCGGCATCGTCACCTCGACGCCGGCCACGGCGTTGCCGCTGTTTCCACATGTGCCGCCGCCCATAAACCTGATTTCCCCCACCACCGCCACTCCACGACCTGTCCTAATCACCCAGACCAGCTTTCCCCACTCCCCCTCTCCAATCCCATCGTTTTCCCAGATCATGCAGGGGCCGACGCCCTCCACAGCCACGCACAACCCCCCACGGCCCACCGCACACCCTGGCAGCGACTGCTTCTGCAGGTCACCCCGTGCCATGCTACTAGAAGATGACGTTCCCGACCTACGACGGTGAAGTGGAGCCGCTGGGGTGGCTGAACAAGTGCGAGCAGTTCTTCTGCGCCCAGCGCACGCCGGATGGTGACCGTGTCTGGTTCACGTCTATCACATGAACGGCACAGCGCAGCAGTGGTACGTTTTACTGGAGCGCGACACCGGCGAGCCAACCTGGGACGTCTTCAAAACCCTCTGCCACCAGCGGTTCGGGCCGCCTCTCAGCACCAACCATCTGGCGGACTTAGCCCGGCTGCCGTTCACTTTGACTGTCGAGGACTACCTGCGGGCGTTCCAGGCGCACCTCGCTCACGCCGGTACCTTGGCGCCCCTTCAGCAAGCTCTGCTCTTCATGGGGGGTCTCCCAGAGCCCCTCCGCGTCGACGTCGAGCTCCACGAGCCCCAGGATCTCCAACGGGTTGTTCGCCTAGCCAGAGCGTTACGAGCGACAGAACACCCCGGTGCAGCTCGCGCTCCCCGCTCCGGCCGCGCCACCACCGCCGGGGCAGCAGCCGCGCACCTTCAAGAAGCTCACGCCGGACGAGATGGCGACTCGCCGCAAGCAGGAGTTGTGCTACAATTGCGATGAACCATGTGTGCGTGGCCACAAGTGCGCGCGTTTGTTCTGTTTGGAGGTGGCTGTCTACACAGTGGAAGAGCCGGACGATGACGACGCCACCGCGGCAGCCCCACCACCTGCTGAGGTCACGCCTACGCCGTATGACCCGGACGCGCCCTTGATCTCGCTCTCGGGGATCACGGGCGTCCGCGCGGAGAACATGATGCAAATGCGCGTCCGGGTGGGTGCTCACGCGTTCACGACGCTCCTTGACAGTGGGTCGACCCACAACTTCATCGGCTCGGCCGCTGCACAGCGCGCCGGACTGCGTTTCCAGACTGCCGGGGGCGCCCACGTTGCCGTGGCGAATGGTGACCGTGTCGCCTGCTGCGGCCTCGCCCGTGACATTGACCTCCGGATCAGCGCCGAGTGCTTCACGTGGATTGCTTCTCCATTCCCTTGGACTGCTACGACAAGGTCTTGGGGGTCGCATGGCTGCGGACCCTAGGCCGTGTCCTATGGGACTTCGACGCTCTCCGCATGGAGTTCGCCCGCGACGGTCGTCGGGTGCTGTGGACGGGCGTCGGCTCCACAACGGCTGCCCCCCACCGGCGGGGTGCCTCCACGCGGGCCGCCTGTTCGCAGCCAAGGGCACCGAGCCGGCCCTGCTAGAGCGGCTTCGGGACTCGTTCGCGGAGCCAAAGGGCCTTCCACCGGCGCGGCCCTGTGATCACCGCATTCACCTCAAGTCGGCTACCGAACCCGTCGCCGTCCGGCCGTATCGCTACCCTCAATTGCATAAGGATGAGTTGGAGAAGCAGTGCGAGGACATGTTGCAGCAGGGTACCATTCGGCCTAGCACATCGCCATTCTCAGCCCCGGTCCTCCTTGTCAAGAAGCAAGACGGCACATGGCGCTTTTGCGTCGACTACCGGGCACTCAACGCAGCAACGGTGAAGGACAAGTTCCCTATACCCGTGGTCGAGGAGCTCCTCGATGAACTCCATGGCGCCAAGCTTTTCACCAAGTTGGACCTCCGCTCGGGGTACCATCAGGTTAGGGTGCACCCGGAGGACGTGGCCAAGACGACGTTCCGCACTCAGCATGGCCATTTCGAGTTTCTGGTCATGCCCTTCGGCCTTTCCAACGTGCCATCGACATTCCAGGCCCTAATGAATTTTGTGCTTATGCCTTTTCTCCGCAGGGGTGTTTTGGTATTTTTCGACGACATCCTGATCTATAGCGCGTCTTGGACAGAGCACCTGCAGCTGCTCCGAGCGGTCCTCAGCATTCTCCGCGAGCATCACCTTCACATCAAGCGCTCAAAGTGCTCGTTCGCCACGCCCTTAGTCCAGTACCTTGGCCATGTCATCACGAAGGACGGCGTGGCAACATAACAAGACTGAGGCGCTCCACCCGGCTGGTCTTCTCCAGCCCCTCCCGGTGCCGTCGCGCATCTGGGCGGACATCGCCATGGACTTCGTTGAGGCACTTCCTAAGGTACATGGCAAAAGCGTGCTCCTAATTGTGGTTGACAGGTTCTCCAAGTTCGCCCACTTCATTTCCCTGGGCCACCCGCACACGGCGTCGTCTGTGGCCCGGGCGTTCTTCAGCGAGGTGGTGCGCCTCCATGGATTTCCGGAGTCCATTGTTAGTGACCGGGACCCGGTCTTCACCGGAAACGTCTGGCGGGATTTGTTTCGCCAAGCCGGTGTCAATATCCGCATGAGTACGACGTTTCACCCGCAAACGGACGGCCAATCAGAGGTGGTGAACAAGACCACCGCCATGTATCTCTGCTGCCTCACTGGCTATCGTCCTCGCGACTGGTTGGACTAGCTGCCGTGGGCCGAGTACTGCTACAACACTTCGTATCACTCGGCCCTACGTACGTCGCCCTTCACCGTGGTCTATGGTCGCGCGCCGCCTGAGCTGCTGCTCGGCCGTGCGCGGACTGGCGTCGTTGATGCGTTGTTCACCAATCGCGATGAGTTCCTCGCCGAGGTGCGTACGCGCCTTCTACAGGCTCAAGAATATGCACACCGCCACTACGACGTCAAGCATCGCCCTCTTGAGTTTGCCGTGGGGGACTGGGTATGGCTCCGTCTGCTTAACCGACCTACCCAGTCCTCGGAGCCCGCCAGCCGCGGCAAGCTGGGGCCTAAGTACGCTGGGCCGTACAAAGTCATCGAACGCATCGGCGCGGTGGCCTATCGTCTGCAGCTGCCGGAGGGCGCTCGCATTCACGATGTGTTCCACGTGGGGGTGCTCAAGCCTCTATGTGGACCTCCGCCGTCGTCGGTGCCTGCGCTGCCTCACTTCGTCATGGACGTTCGCTGCTTCGCCCCGAATGGGTGCTGCGCGCCAGTTTATGCCGTGGCGTGTGGCACGTCCTTGTGCAGTGGGTGGACATGCCGCCCGCAGACGCTACTTGGGAGCCGGTTGATGATTTTCGAGCTGCACACCCCTCCTTTCAGCTCGAGGACGAGCTGCTCTCCGAGGGGGGAGAGATGTTATGGTTGGCCAAACATACCAAAGGAAGAGACGCCACAGTGGCTAGGAGATTAGTCGCATACAGTAGAGTTTGCTAAGAGATTAGTTCAATTAAGTTAGAGTTTGTTAGCAGCTTGAGTAATTTTAGGTGGTTGGTTATTTCCCTGTAAACAGACGGCATATATGGCCTAGTTGAGATTAATCCAGAGATCAGCCTGGGATTGAGAGTTTCTCTCCCGCAGCAAGAGACGCTCCACCAGTATCACATGAAAGGGATTACCACAGTATGCACTGTAGTGTTTAGACGTGGTTATTATTGTAGAAAAGGATTTGCATTTTTGATTCCCCATTTTTGCTATTGATTTTTACCAGTAAGCTCGTTTCAATTTTCTGTGGATCAAGCTCTATGACCTTCCAAGAGTTTTACAACCTCAATTTGTGCCCTGATTTTCTTTGTATTTATCACTATTTGGTCACCCTGTGTTATGTGTTGTACAACTGCATCTGAACCACATCATGTGTACAGTACTGCTTATATGTGTTATACTTAATGTCATATACTAGCTACATGGTATCTTTTCTGTCTTGATCCTTGTTATTAACCTGGTACAAATAATCTTTCTGTAGGCAGCAGTTGCCAGAGCCTCCAATGGAATAGCACAACCAGCTGCAGCCCCAGGTATGCACCATGCCCAATGGAATGCTCATTTTGGGCATCCTGTGCCGAAATATGCCTTGAGGAAACAAATGAAGAAAAAGCCAAAGGCTCTGCCATCAGCACCATGTGAGGTGTGCAAGATTCAATGTGATACACTAGAGGTTCTCATGATCCATAAGCAGGGGAAGAAGCACAAGAAAAATTTGGAGAAATTACAAGACTCAATAACCCCTAAACCAATTATAAAGCCCCCAAGCAATGTCATCGGTCCAAGTATGCCACCTGCTGCTGTATCCAACTATGTGGTGCCCTCTGTACAGCCGAAGAAGAAGAGCTGCTCAGCAGCAACCCTGGAAAATCTCGAGGTGAAGAAGAGGCGAGTGCTTGAGGCTGGAGCTGCCCAGGACGAAGTAAGAATCTGCGTAGTGTGCAATGTTGTCGTGAACAGCCAAAAAGTGTACGACTTCCACATTGCTGGGCAGAAGCACCAGGCCATGATACAGAAGCAGCAAACGCTAGATTTTGTCACATGATGCAGAGCCATTTTGCTTATTGTCTTTCGTCTAGCCTCTTCTTGCTTGTCCGGAAGTTCCTCTGGAACGAGAACTCACTACATTAATATCTTGCATCGTTGTTTAGTGCTCGTCCTGGATCACTACCGTTCTATGCAGCATGGACACGGATACGTGTATCAGTATTGTATGTGGATATGCTTCACTATTTTTTAATATAAATAGATATAAATAGAATATAATGCATATTAAAATTCTAAAAATAGTAAGAGCTTAGCAATTTTGCCAATACTTGTAATCTTGAATCTGTGATGTGCTGCTCATCTTTTTTATATTTTCATTTTGTCAACACTCCAACAGCCAAGCAAATGAATCATATTCTCAAAATCCAGCAGTCAAACACATAATAGTAAAATTCTTTAGTTTGCTATGCTATCCTTAGAAAAACAAGAAAATAGATGTGTTACTGTGTTGAGCACGTAGCAACCTAGATTTTTATTTTTATTTGAGATACTTCATGCGTATCTATCGGTCCAAGTATCCGAAATTAGGTTTTTGCTTTTATTTAGAATACTTCATGGAATACATATCCAGTTCACCAGATGTCTATAGTATATAGTATATTGGTATGCGATATGTATGGGACGAGGACGGTGGGTGCGCTCCGTTTTGGCATCGTGCTAAGTACCTAACATTTTTTTTAAAAAAACTTGAGTTTTACAACTCCGAATAATATGGGAAGGAATAAAGATTGTTATTTCAATTTTACATTAAAAAATTTATACTATTTCTAAATTATTTTGACTTTTTTTATATTTTTTATTACAAACTTTTTCTATTCTTTATTTTTTTCACATCTTTCACCTTTAGATTATGCAACAAACATGTGAGTAGAGAGATCCGCGTGACTCAAAAGCATGTAACTTTTGTTTTCAGGTTTTAGAAGAATATATTAAAAGTTGTTAGAGAGAGTTTTTTTAATGTAGTTAAAAATCAAAATTAGAAAGGGATTTAGGACACTCAGATGCTCGATAGCAAGCGGAAGTTAGGGCTGTTCAAATGCACATGCATGACCGATTAAGCATTTGACTACATAAGTGACAAGACTAAGGCCCTGTTTGGTAGGACTCCTACCAGCTCTAGCTTTTCTAACGTATTTACAGTTCAAACACTATTTACATGAGTTGTTTTTATCTCTCCTCCCATCTCCTCTCTGAAAGGATCAAGATGCTTAAGGGGTGGGGGGGGGGGGGGAGGCGGGTGAATTGGGATTATTTCAAATTTCTAAAGCAATTATAAAATCCTAAACAAATGTCAATTTCCCCGTGCCTACCGAAAGTGTGTTCTAGTCTAGGAAAACGGTAGCAAGACAAGGGAAGTAAGAACACATTACACAATTCTAGTTCACAAAGTAAGAACGAGTGCGGAAGGTAATTGCAGAATGTATAGAGCTAGGGAAAGAAACAAAGTTGCCACGGCGATGTTTTCTCGAGGTATCGAGGAGTCGACACTCCTCCCTAGTCCTCGTTGGAGCACCTCGCAAGGTATTGCCCCCTCTCGATTTGCACAAGGACCGAGTGCTCTCTACGGGCTGGTTCTTCGCCGCTCCGGCTCGGTGAACTGCCCACAACCGATCACAAGTTGTTGGAGAAGGGCCACCGACAATCTTCTGGCGATCACCTTCCTCGATCACCACCGGACCATCTAAGTGATGTCGATCACCAAGAGTAACAAGCTTCGAACTCTCACTTGACTCACTCAAGCCTCATGAGATGGATGGATGCACACTTGAACTCTTGGAATCACTAGTGAGTGGATTTCTTGGTTGGATTATCAAATCTCTCTTAGTAGGGTTCTTGCTCTCTCTCCCAACCTCTCAAGGTGTCTCTCAGCACTTTGAAATGAGCAAAGGCAGGTTGGGGAGGCAAGCCATGGGGTATAAATATCCCTACTCAACTCTAGCTCGAGGGTTGAACAAACTGCGCGTTTTAAGTTGGCATCAGACACTTCGATGCCTAGACAGGACGCTCTGATGCCCTGCCCAACGGCTAGTTCCTATTTGAAACCCTTAGCACCGGACGCACCGTTGCCGAAGCACTGACGCATCCGTTGCGAACTCGCTGCTCTTGGGTTCTCTGGAAATAATTACCGGGCGCTCCTCAGCGTCCGTCGCCTAGCCACCGGACGCATCCGATGGCTGGAGACCCTCTCTAGAAGCTTACTGGACTGCCATCGGACGCATTGCAGTTTTCAACTCAGTGTCCGAGGCGTGGGTCCGTCGCCAAACCCTAGCGACAGACACCATCAGACGCGTCTGTCTCCCACGACTTCAGCGTCCGATGAAACCAGTTTTGTTAGCTTTGTTATGTTTTTCTCTATGCATGAAAAATGTTAATCAGCATGTTGTTACTGTTATTTTGTGTTGTTTTCATTAAAATGAACAACAAGCTTTATATGCTTAGTTTAATTTGTTTAATTCATAACTAGAGTTTTATATGTGCTAAAATCATGGTTATTGTTGTGTTGAGTTTTTCTCAGCATGCACTTCCCACAAAAAATGTAAAAGTGCTAGTAACCTATAATTAAGTTGCATGTTATAGTTCTTTTGTTTAAATTCTTGTTTAATTTAATGAAACCTTGTTTATTTTGTTAATCAAGTTATATGTGTTTTATGTGCTTGTTAATTTTTGTACATGTGTTACATGCTTAGTATAAGCTAATAAAAATATGAAATATGTTGTTTCACACATTTCAAATTGTTTAAGTAATATATGTTTAACTTGTGCTTGTTTTCCCATCACCAGCAATGAAGTAATTTTAACTCCTTTTTCTATGTGTTTTCTGTTGTTGGTGTGAACACAAAAGTGGTAGATAAATATGTAATCTATCCTGTATAATTTTATCATAATTTTTGGATAGATGGTTAGAGGCTTTATAACTGTTCTAAATTATATCTATTTTCTGTTAAGCAGCTGAAGCATGTCTTCTTGTTAGATTTGTTTAAGCTATTTATGCTTAGTTTAAGCAGTAGCTATAATAGACTTTGTTGTAGATAACTTGTTAATCTATCTGGTGTTAAATTTTCACAGCCATAACTTGTTTATTTTAACATGGGTATATTTTACAAGTTTAACTTCAAATCTGTGTTTTCCTGTTTTCCTCTAAACAACCTTGCTTGATGTGTCTGTTAGGCCCTTTTAATGTTAGATCTAGCGGGGGAGTTTATCAAATGTTTTGTAGACAATTTCATGACCTTTTCCAGAATGTCTAAGTTTGTAATTTTTGGTTGTGTGTAGCTCCAGCTACACAGTTTTCTTTCAGCTGCTGTTTTAAATGTTTCTATGCCATGTTAAGCATCTGTTAAGTGATGTATGCTTGTGTAAGTAATCAAGTGTCTTAATCTATGAAACTTTCTTAATGCAGGTGTAAGAGAGCTTACCTCAGAGGAGAAGCTCTATTACAGGTTGCAAAAGAAGGGTAAGTGTTAATCTCTCTACAACCGAAGAGATTTGCACCTACTCGGTGAACGAAATAAAATGATGCATAATAACATTCATCATGACCATCCATTCATGTGCATTAGACATGTTTCATTTCTAGTATATGAATTGTCATATATGTGGATCATCATACATGTATACATGCATCCAGGATCGCCGGAGGGAGTTACCTTGCTGGAGTTCGTGGAGATCGAAGGAGGAGTCCCACCGGAGTTGCAAGCTCCAGAAGCTCCAGAAGAAGGAGAACATGGTGCTGACCTTCCTAAGTGCCCTAACCACCTTCCCTCTACCTTCGTGAAAGGCAAGCCCCGAAGCATTATGCACCTCCCTGATTCTATTTAAAGTATTTTACTTACTATACAACCACTTGTTTGTGCATTAAGTTAATAGGAGTTGAGATGAAACCCTTTGCTGCATTATATCTCCTTGTCCACTAAAAGAACCTTGTAGGCCTAGGATCGAAACCCTTGCTTAGCCATGCTTAGACCGGTAGCGTGGGTGTTCTGCTATCCCCCACAAAGATAGGTTGCTGGTCACGGTTGGCTATATTTGCTATCGTGGAAAATAACCATGTGGAAGTAATAAATCGAGACCGGGCGGACAAGGTGTTGTGAGCCACTTGACTTGGAGGTCTTGTGAGCGGGTTCTCTCCGCCTGTGTCGTTAGGCACTGGATCGTGGTTGGACATCTGCCGAGATTGAACGCATGCCTCCTTTCATAGCTGGCCGAATAACTCGTTTCGACCGCGAAGCCTAACTATGTGGGTTCGGGCCGGAATCTCCCCCTACTTGGGTCATGAAGACCGCGAGCGGACTACTAGACCGTGGGCAAGGACCCTGATCGTCCTGGCCTGGCACCAAGGGCAGGCACTACTTGAGCTACCTGGCTACCGTGAGTCTCTACTCATGCCTATACATGGAGATTTGCGGGCTAGCCAAGCGACAATGAAGGTGACCCGCATAAGTGTGCCGGCAGGCATGCTTGGGTGTGATTGAGGAATAAACCTCCAGCTGGATAGGAATTCGATTCGAATCGCCGTCTCTCCCTGTCAGTGAGAAACTTGAAAGATCTTCCTCCCACTGTAGAAACCTGAACTCTAATAAGTAACCAAAAGATGGTTATATGGTTTTGATAATGTTGACACAAAAAGCGTCAGGATATGCGAACACCTCGGGCTTATACCCGAAATCGATATCCAAGGTGTGCCAGTCGATTTGACCAGTTAATCGACAAGGACGATAACTAGAACAACGATGAACGAGACGACGGCGATGCACCCGGACGTCAAGGTTCAGATTGCTCAAAACGCGGAACTCGCAAGGTTGACAGAGATCTTGTTGATGCGGCCCGTCGAAACTTGTAAGAACTCGTAGATGAACTAGAAGTAATACGATAAAAGTAGAGTTGCTGGAAAAGTAGATAAAAATAATAGATTTGTTTTTATTGTGTTGAATCTCTTATCTCACGGCTCCTGGGTACATATTTATACCCCTGTATGAGGAGTTGTACACAGATACGATTCATACCTTTCCTAAACAAATCTCCTACTTTAAAGGCAATAACTGGCTCGCGCAAGAGCCAGACTCAAACAATAATAATCTTTCTCTAAACAAACATTCCTATTTTTAAGGAAATAAATGATTCGTGCAAGAGTCAGACTCAAATAATAACACTAGTATAAAAACCACCAATCTCTGTGTCCGCCACCTTTACGATAACACCTTTCATCGGCAGACTTTTGCAACTTCCTTCTAATGCCATCGGCAACTTCCTACTAACATTAACTACACCATCCAACATCCATTGACAGTATCTCTTTATCGGCAACATCTTCCAATCGGCAACTTATTTACTTTACCGATCAATCTCTATCGATAATAAATCTGTCTTATCATTGACGCTCTAACTTTACTCTCATCGGCAATCTTAACCGATGACCTTCTGATATCGATAGAAAGTGGCTACTGATCAGTGTGAGTCTTAACCTATTTGACACATGCTGAAAAACGGTGTCAACACATGCCCCCCAATTTCAGAGTGCAAAATATTTTACGCGCCGAAATTCTCTCTATTGCAATCTTTCCTTCCAAGATACTTGCACGACCTACTCGATTACCGCGTGCCAAAACCGCAAGTTACCAACAACACCCTGCAACTGTAGTGCGAACAGTCACAAACCCAATCTCATAACTCCTCGATCATCGTGCGAATCCACTACCATACCCTTCCATACCTCTGCTCAGTGGAAAGAAAACTCCAAAATACCCTTGGCTGGGCCTACAAAAATTACCGGCATCCAATCCGTTCTTTACCCCGAGCTCACATTTTCATTCACCTTCATTCCCTCATCTCACCGGCACTTCTGAAGAACACTCCGGCGATCTTCAAGTAGCAGCATCTCCTTCCCTCATCAAGGCACGAACCGCAAGAATCCTCCTGGTTTCAATGGCGATCAACTTCAATGTCCCTGCGGTTAGCCTTTCCTCCATATCCTGTTATTTTCCCCCCTTTTCCGTACCGATTCGTGATTTCTTTTCCCCTCTCTGTTCTCCTCGAATCTAGGATATGCGCGACAGAATAATCATTCCGACCGATCACCTACACCTCTGCTGTTTGGGTCCAATGGGAGACGTCGATCCAATCAGAATCATCAATGCAGAAACTAATCGCATCCCCTTTAGATCAGCCCATTTTAGCCTAGGTTTATGGAAAGATGCTTTCCGATCCTGGCCCAACCCTACCAATGGGTGGAAGAACTGGTACCTCAGGATGGCCAAAAGGCAGCAAGTCTATTGGGCAGAACGCAAACTAGACCAATGCATCCGATTGTCCATTGCCGATATAGCCAGGAACGAGAACATGGTGATTGCAGCTTCTTACTTCTGGTCCAACACAATGAATGCTTTCTTATTTCGACACGGACCAGCTACCCCTACGCTTGCCGATGTGCACATGCTCACTGGCCTCGACATTACCTTTGCCGATGATGCTCTTCTCTTCGACAGGAAGCCTGAACACAAAGTGGTCACTCGTAACATCGGCGGTTGGACTGGGTATGTTGCAGAATACCACAAGACCGGATCGGTAAGTCAAAGGGAGCATGCCACCTTCCTGAACATGTGGTTGGAGAAGTTCATCTTTTGCGGCAAGACAGTCGGACCGACCAACATGTACCTCCCAGCAGCAGAGCTCTTGGCTAATGGTACAAGACTGCCTCTTGGCTGATACCTCCTCGGCTCGGTCTATCATCTCCTACACCAAGTATCAGAGAAACTGTTGCTAGATGAACCCATTGCTAACCTTGGAGGCCCCTGGTGGTTTATCAACATGTGGCTCAATGCCCATATGCATAAATGCCTCCAGTTTGATTTATTCAGCCAACAATTTCCAAGGGACCTGGCTGAGGAGTATGAACCTGCCGATGATGAATCGGCAACCCGCTCCCCTCTCAACTTTGGAGAAGAAATAATAGTGTTGCCGGGAACCGATGCCAACAGAGGTCAATTCGGCCTATTCTTCCAGAGACTCTACTGTGGGATCCCTGCTACGGAACGGGTCTGGTGGCCTTATATTGACGAAGATAACCGATTTCCACTCTCCTTCAACCCCACCGATGGGAATATACCACAGAATGAGATAATCATGAAGGCCACCATCATTCCCCCGAGCCATCCCAGTCAACATCTTTGGGACCGGGAAGAACACTCGCCCGACCTACGAGTTCTATTATCCATCGGCAGCAGCCAGGCAGTTAGCGTTCGGTCAACTGCCGATCAAACTTTGCTATGCCAATGCAATAAAGCCAAGGGAAACCATTACCAGCGTCATGGATTGGAACAAGATCGTCACTCTCCCCCCTCAAGCCGATACAGCTGGCATCAACTTATCTTCTTGGGCGCCAACCTCGTTCATCATTGAATCGTACAAGTCTTGGTGGCAAGAATGGAAAGATCAGCTGTTCGCCAAGTCATCGCATTACTATCGGCATTTAATCGACGCCAATCACATTATTCCCGATGATGCAGTAAGTTCACTCTTCATTCTGATCCACTCTTTATAATTTATCTTTATTATCAGCCTCTGACCTTCTTTTACTAACAGGTCGACGATCCAATCCCTCGAAAGAGCAAGAGTGGCAAAGCCTTTAACCCGCGACCGATGAATCCTTTATCGGTAATTGGTAGCAAGGCCCCCTCATTAGCCTCTCTCATGCATTACAAAGCGCCTAGAGTCACGCTCAAACCTCAGTCATCAACTGGAGCTACTGCTACTTCATCGGCTGCTGCCATCTTGGCGCAGGCTTTCGAGGTATCCATCTCCACTTCACCTATGTTGATTGCGAACTCTTGTTAATAATACTCCTTTAACTTTTAATTCACACCAAACATTTTCTTTTGTAGCCAACGGGTCCATCGGCAACTGCTCCAGACGCACAGGCTTCAACTCAATCTGCTGATCCCCCCCAAGCGCAAGCTTTGAAGCGCCAAGGCTCCCCAAGTGTCGCTCTTCGACGAAAATGCCTGAGGCCGTTATCGACAGTATCTCCTCAACCTCCCATCGATGCACCAATACCAGAGCCGGCGTCAGCACCCGTCCCCGATCAATCACCGATCGAAACTTCCAACCAAGGGACAGTATCACCACTGTAGGATGTATCTGCAACAATAGGAACAACACTGGCATCAGTACCAGCATCACCTGTTCTTCCCGCCGAAGCAAGCTCATCGGCACCTCTTGCCGATCCTCAGAACATGGCCGCGCCATCTCCTCTGTCAAGTCAAAGACGAGAGATCCACCTAAAGATGGTAAACCGACTATCATGAAACTCCAGAACTTGTAATCGACAAATCTTAATCCTTTTCTTTTCAGGCCCAAGACTCCCCAAACAGCCTGTTCTCCTTTGCCATCAACCTCCCAGATGACGACGATGAAGAGGAAAGCTCCATCCAGGCTTCAACCACTATATCGGCAGAAGTAAAGCTCAAGCTTGAAGCTCTGCTCACCCTACTGCAACAAAGCACATCCCAACTAGTCCAAGATTCTAGTGCAGTAAGGGTAGCATTCAGGGAAATCCAAGACCAACTGCCTGCCGATGTTGAAGAACTAATCTTCCAAGCGGCACATCTTGAGAGCCGACAGCTACAATACCGAAAAGCTTCTCGTCATATTGCTGATAGAGCTGCTTAGGTGGAACTCGAAGAAGAAACACTCAAGTTCAAACAAGTCGCGGACGAGAAGCACAAGGATATTGGCCGTCTAGAAGCTTCCAATGTTGACCTCGAGCAAGAAATCTCTCGTCTGTCGGCGAAAAAGGAGGAACTGCTGGCAGAGCTAAAAAAGTTGATGAAGCTTTAAACTCAGCTAACCAGAAGAAGACCCAACTTCCCGACGCTACCAAAATTCTGCAACAAGAGAGGGATGCTGCTGCTCGCGAGGCTCTGACGCTGAGGTAGAAAATCAAGCCAATTGAAAGTACTGCCGATGACGACGCCAAGGAGTTGGAAGAAGCGGACCAAATTCGCCTGCGTGCGATATCATCTATCCAATCCTTGCTGTAATTTGCTATGTCGGCAACTGTGAACCTGACATTTGATTTTGCTTGTAATATAACGCTTTCTGCCGATGTTCTGTATAACTTTTCTTTTATCGGCACTCAGACTGGTATTGCCTTTATGCATCCACCCAAATACTAGGGTAATATTTCTTTAAGTATTTACCGTTAATTGCTCTAGGAAACGCAACCCCTTCGAGGGTTTCCAAAATATAAGCATTACCAGGAACAGACCAACTTATCCGAAAAGGACCTTCCCAATTAGGTGACCACTTTCCAAACTTTGAATTCTTAGTTCCAATCGGTAAAATCAGCTTCCATACTAGATCACCATCGGCAAATTCTTTCACCTTCACTTTCTTGTCATACCATCTGGCAACCCTCTTCTTATTTTCTTCTATGCTGATAGAGCTCTCAACCGATGACTTGCTAGATCCTCTAACTCATCCTTCATAAGAGTATCATAGTCATCGGCTGTTAATTGGTTCTGGGAAGTTAAACGTCTAGAACCAGTTTTAATCTCCCACGGTAAAACAACATCGTGTCCATAGACCAATTGATACGGTGAAACTTTAGTTGCACCATGACATGCCATCCGATATGACCAAAAAGCTTCATTTAGCGCTATATGCCACCGCATAGGATTTTCCTCAATCTTGCGCTTGATAAGTTTAATTACTCCTTTATTGGTCGCTTCAGCTTGACCATTAGCTTGAGCATAATAAGGAGAAGAGTTCAAAACCTTAAACCCCATACTAACAGCAAACTCATCAAATTCTCCCGATGTAAACATCGTCCCTTGATCGGTTGTAATAGTTTGAGGAATACCAAATCGATAAACAACATGCTCCTTCACAAAGTCTATCATATTTGCCGATGTCATCTTTTTCAACGGAATAACTTCAACCCACTTTGTAAAATAATCGGTAGCAACAAGTATAAACTTATGTCTCTTACTGGACAGTGGATAAATCTAGCCGATGAGATCAATAGCCCATCCCCTAAATGGCCAAGGCTTGATTATAGGATTCATTGCCGATGCAGGTGCTCTCTGAACATTTCCAAATTTTTGACAATCTTGGCACCCTTTAAAGTAGCTGAAGCAATCTTCAAGAGTCGTCGGCCAATAATATCCATTCCGTCTAATCATCCACTTCATCTTAAATGCCAATTGATGTGCTCCACACACTCCTCTATGGATTTCGCCCATCAATTCCTTTGATTCTTCTTTACCAAGGCATTTGAGCAAAACTCCATCGATTGTCCGATAATACAACTCATCGTCAAGGAGTACATACTTGGTAGCCTGAAACCTTAGACGCCTTTCGACCTTTCTAGACGGATCCCTTAAGTAGTCGGCAATCTCTTTTCTCCAATCATCGGCAACCATCACCGATGTTATTATCCCCTGAATTAGTTGATATCCTGAAGCAAACTGCGCCAACCGATTAGCTTCTTCATTATGCAATCTAGGAATATGCTCTAGGAGATATTCTTTAAATTCCCTCAATAATTGCAAACACTTTTCATGATGCGTAATCAAAACTTCGCTTCGGCATTTATAAATTCCAATCAATTGATTGATCACCAACATGGAATCACCAAAGATTTCAACAGCATCGGCACGCACATCCCTGAGTAATTCCAACCCCTTTAGCAAAGCCTGGTATTCAGCCTGATTGTTTGTTGAAGTAGCAACAATCGGCAATGAGATTTCATACTTCTGCCCTCTGGGTGAAATTAAAACAATACCGATACCTGCTCCTTCCTTGCACATGGATCCATCAAAAAACAAAGTCCAAGGAGCAATCTGTACGGAGTTCACTGTACCACAATGCTGAGTAACAAAATCGGCCATTACTTGACCTTTGACCGCCTTAGCCGATTCATACCTTAAATCAAACTCTGACAGTGCCAAAATCCACTTGCTGATTCTTCCACTTAATATCGGCATCGACAACATGTATTTAACGACGTCATCTTTGCATATGACAGTACACTCGGCTGATAACAAATAATGCCTTAATTTAGTACAAGAGAAGTACAAACATAGACATAATTTCTCGACGGCCGAATATCTAGTCTCAGCATCCACCAATCTTCGACTCAAATAATAAATCACCTATTCCTTCCCTTCAAATTCTTGGATTAAGGCTGATCCGATAACGCTATCATCGGCAGACAAATACAACCTGAAAGGCTTCCCATGTTGAGGTGGAACTAAAACTGGAGGATTTACCAAATATTTCTTAATCTCTTCTAAGGCTGATTGTCGTTCCTCTTTCCATACAAACTCCTGACCGACCTTCAGCTTCAACAATGGGCTAAAAGATCTAATCTTTCCAGACAAGTTAGATATAAATCTTCTAATGAAATTAATTTTGCCGATCAATGATTGCAACTTAGTCTTGTTTGTGGGAGCAACCACCTTATTAATTGCATCAATAGATTTTCTGCTAATTTCTATACCTCTCTGATGCACCATGAAACCCAAGAATTGGCCTGCCGATACACCAAATACACACTTATTAGAATTCATCCTCAACCCATGTTCCCTTGTGCACTCTAAAATTTTCCTTAAATCGGCGAGATGTTTCCCAAAATCCTTGGATTTGACTACCACGTCATCAATATAGATTTCAACTGTCGTGCCGATGTATTTATGAAAAATGAAGTTCATTGCTCTTTGGTAGGTAGCACCAGCGTTCTTCAAACCAAAAGTCATCACGACCCACTCGAACAAACCAACATGACCTGGACATCTGAAAGCAGTCTTGGATATATCTTCTTCAGTCATGAATATTTGATTATATCCAGCATTACCATCCATAAAACTAATGATTTGATGTCCAGCAGAAACATCAATTAATAGATCGGCAACTGGCATTGGATAACCATCCATCGGCGTGGCCTTGTTGAGATTCCTGAAATCAATGCAAACACGAAGTTTCCCATTTTTCTTATATACAGGAATCACATTAGAAATCCATTTGGCATACCGACATTGTCGAATAAACCCAACCTAAATTAACTTTGTAATCTCAGCCTTAATATCAGGTAATACCATAGGATTGCATCGGCACACAGGTTGCCGATGTGGTTGGAAAACAGACTTAATAGGCAACCGATGTTCGACTATTGATGGGTCTAAACCAGGCATCTCTGTATAACCCCAAGCAAAACAATCTTTATATTCTTTTAATAAGTCAATCAATTGTTGCTTACATTGGGAATCTAACTTAGCACTAATAAAAGTAGGCCTATGATTACTACCATCGCCGATATCTACTTCTAATAAATCATCGGCCGATGTGAACCCCTGCCCAAGTTTTCCATCATCGGCGAACTGATCCATTAAAAATCTTCTTCAGGACCAACTGCTTAGATCGGTGTAATTCTGTAGTTGGCAACCTTGAGGAATTCTGTATCCCAGGCTTCTCCTGATATGCACCTGGTTTGCTCATAGGTTTCTGATTCTGCCGACGCAACAATCGACGGGGTTTCACTTCGAACGACTTCAATCTTGTCTCCAACCCACTGCACAAGGCTTTGATGCATCGTGGAAGGAATGCAACAATTGGCATGGATCCAATCTCTTCCCAGGAGCAAGTTGTAGGTGCCTTTGCCACTAATCACGAAAAACGTTGTTAGCAAAGTTTTGCTGCCGATGGTTAATTCAACGCATACGACTCCCATAACTGGTGACACATTGCCTTCAAAATCCTCAAGCTTCATGTCTGTCTTGACTAAGTCTTGGTCACCTTTCCCAAGCTTCCTGAACATGACATATGGCATTATATTGATTGATGCCCCACCATCTACCAGCATTTTTGACACAAGTTGCCCATCTACTTTGCCTTTGACAAACAAAACCCTCAAATGCTGCCTTTCATCATCGGCAGACTTTTCAAAGACAGCTGCCATCGGATCCAACACTAACTGTGCCATTTCAGCAGCCTCTTCTTCAGCATCAACAGGTGCCATGAATTCCATCGGTAATATAACAACCATATTGACATCTGCCGATGGATCTCTATCTTTGAGCCTTGGCTTCCACTACCTATCCTGAGATATCTCCCTTACAAATCACTTTGGCGCTCGCGCTGAATCCTCCTTCTCTGAGTCTTTGTCAGACCCTTAGGGCACCATTGAGGAAACTTAGTTTTCCAAACAGGTTGATACAACTTTTCACCACTTGTATCTGCAACACCTCTTACGTTCGGATCCCTGGACAATATTTCTTCATCGGGCACTCTTGCATTAGCCATCTCTTCAAGCTCCTCTTGACCAACACGCCCGCCAAGCCTGTCATGCGCGCTGAGTTTGCCCCCAGCCGATCATGTGCTGATCTCTTTTCTCTGAGCGGCCTACCATATCTAGATCGCCGATCGTCAAAGCAAGGCTTCTTTTCCAACCGATCGGCAGGATAGTAACCGTTGCACTCGGGCAATTATCGGCAGTGGGTAATTTGATGCCTTCTTCCCAACAATAAACAAAGAAAGGGCACCTCCAATGATCTTTGTGTCGATACCACTCTTGACGCCTTTCTTCTTCTTGTTGCCGATATTGTTCTTCCCGTGATTGCCGATATTCTTGCCTTAGTCGCCTATGCATGATTATAACACCAAGAGCCCTCTTGGCATTGCTACCTTCATCGACAACCCTTTTACCCTTTCTGTCATCGGCAGATCCTCTTCCCTTCACTTCATGCGCAGCTATTTGATGTTTCGGATCTACCAATGCGCCTTTCTTGGCAGCTTCTGACGTCAGCACTTTAGTCTTCCGATAGTTTCCACCATGTTGTTTGGGAACGGGTACTGGTCGATCTTCATTGGCTTCTGGGCTTTAGAATTCTCAAACTTAATCCGCCCAAACTCAATTTCTGACTGCAACTGCTGCCTAAAGACTTTGCAGTCATTGGTACTGTGCGAAGTTGCATTGTGCCACTTGCAATACCTGATCCTTTTGAGCCCTTCGGCCGATGGAATTACTTGATTAGGCGCCAACTTAATCCGCCCTTCTTGAAGTAATATATCAAACATCCTATCGGCCTTGGTAATATCAAAGGCGAACTTTTCAGCTTCTTTCTGGCCAAACGGACAAGATACTGATTTCTTGTCTTTCACTCATTCAGTAGCGGCGACATTTAGCTCTTCATCTGAATCGAAATCTTCCTCTTGCCCAAGGTAGGACACTTTTTTATTCCAAGTTTTCCTTGGTTCGAAAGTTTTAACGTCCTGATCGGCAATCCTCTGCACGAGATGGCTCAAACTTTCAAACTCTTGAGACACATACTTGTCCTTGATGTGCGGTAGTAATCCCTAGAAGGCCAAATCTGCCAATTGCCGATCATCAAGCACCAAGCTGTAGCACTTATTCTTCACGTCTCGCAGCCTCTGGACAAAGCTTTCTACCGATTCATCATTACGCTGCCTCAATTTGACTAAATCGGTAATCTTCTTCTCACGTACACCAGTGAAGAAGTACACGTGAAACTATTTGTCTAAATCGGCCCACGTAATCACATAATTTGGAGGTAGTGATATAAACCACGTGAATGCCGATCCTGATAAGGATGATGAGAACAACCTTACCTTTAACTCGTCCCTGCCGGCTGCTTCTCCACATTGGATAATGAAGCGGTTGATGTGCTCCATTATTGAAGTGTCATCTTGGCCAGAAAACTTAGTAAAATCTGACACTTTGTACCGATTTGGGAGAGGAATCAGATTATATCCTGGAGGGTATGGCGTCCGATAAGAATATGTATTAACCTTAGGTTTGATGCCGAACTGCTCTTTCATCACTTCGGCAATCTTATCGGTCCAGTATGCATCTTGATCTTGCCGATGCACTTGCGGAATGTTGATCGGCTGCAATGGATGATATACCTCCTCATATCTTTGTGGCAGATAGCCCGGAGCAGCTGGTGCAGGTGCGGCATTATCCCGCTGAATATTGTACATCGGCTGATTTGCCGATGGACCACTTTGAACGCCCATTGGGAAAGACTGAGGCATTACATTCATCGGTTGATGTGCCGATGCCCCACTCTGAGGGTTTTCCAAGTACTGATACCCAGGTTGTACCACCTGTTGTTGGATTGGTGTTGGTCCAGTCCATCCAGGATTATATGTCAATGACATGTAATTTGCCGATGGTTGATAGCTAGCTGGTGCCTGTTGCTCTTGCATTCTAGAGTAGTCAACAAATTGGCCACCTTGATACGCGGATACTTTAGCTTGAGGATTTACCACTACCATGGTTGACTTGCAGCTGTGTGGCCTTGTTGCATCTGTAAAGAACTTGCCAATGGTGGCATAAGAGGCACTTTGGGTATTACCACTTGAAGATCTTCCGATGACAATTGCACAGTTGGGGAAGATGTAGCATAATGCATCATAGGGATCATCGGCTGTGAAGGCATTGCCGATGCCATGGGACCCTTCCATGCTGTATTGTTACTTTGGATCAGATTAGAATCAACAAATGGATTTGGAGGCATACCGTATCCCCACCAGTTAGCAGGAGTTGGTTGACTCTTAGTTGCGGGTTCTGACATTGCCAATGCCACCAGATCTGTATTCAATCGAGTGACACTTGCAGGGCTCGATCTTGGCGGCGTAACCTCATCGGCAGATGGGCCCACAGGTTGGGAAGATGCTGTTGGAGCCGCCGATGGGTTTGCAATAGATGCCGATCCAGCACCTAGTATCCATCGTTTACGGCTAGGACTACTGGGGTCTCTAATCCCATTTGCTCCCCTAGCTTTCGTCTCTCAGTGTCAGTGTCGGCCCAATAGAGTGCTTTCGCCATTGATGTTCTTTCCGATCTCAATGCATTTCACCGCTCCACCGGAAATTCCCTTTGCCCCTACTGTACTCCAGCTTGGTAGTTTCCACCGCCTGTCCAACATACTGGGGCGCTTGTCCTTCCTTCAAATATTGCATAACAGCATTGTATATAGTATTGGACAACACACTGGAGTGGGTAATTAATGTCTGATTTAGTGCAGAATTAACCATCTCCTGTAATTTACCCGGATTGGCGTCGAAAGTGACCTGCCGTGGCAACGGCGGATCTTGCTTCTGGATAGCTTCGCCACTCCTGTTTAGGCTGAAGGATTTCAGATACAACTGCTTGTACTCCTCCATAGCCTTCTCCATAGCCTGCTTCTGATCATCTTTCAGATTCGCTTCGGAGACTTCAATGACATTGCTTCGATTGATCCCAGTATTCTCCATGGGATTGAATCTGTCCCACTGGGTGTGCCAAAAGTGGTGTTGACACAAAAAGCGTTAGGATCTGTGAAACCTCGGGCTTATACCCGAAATCGATATCCAAGGTGTGCCAGTCGATTTGACCAGTTAATCGACAAGGACGATAACTAGAACAACGATGAACGAGACGACGGCGATGCGCCCGGACGTCAAGGCTCAGATTGCTCAAAACGCGGAACTCGCAAGGTTGACGGAGATCTTGTAGATGCGGCCTGTCGAAACTTGTAAGAACTCGTAGATGAACTAGAACTAATACGATAAAAGTAGAGTTGCTGGAAAAGTAGATAAAAATAATAGATTTGTTTTTATTGTGTCGAATCTCTTATCTCACGACTCCTGGGTACATATTTATACCCCTGTATGAGAAGTTGTACACAGATACGACTCATACCTTTCCTAAACAAATCTCCTACTTTAAAGGCAATAACTGGCTCGCGCAAGAGCCGGACTCAAACAATAATAATATTTCTCTAAACAAACATTCCTATTTTTAAGGAAATAAATGACTTGTGCAAGAGTTAGACTCAAATAATAACACTAGTATAAAAACCACCAATCTCCGTGTCCGCCACCTTTACAATAACACCTTTCATTGGCAGACTTTTGCAACTTCCTTCTAATGCCATCGGCAACTTCCTACTAACATTAACTACACCATCCAACATCCATTGACATTATCTCTTTATCGGCAACATCTTCCAATCGGCAACTTATTTACTTTACCGATCAATCTCTATCGGCAATAAATCTGTCTTATCATTGACGCTCTAACTTTACTCTCATCGGCAATCTTAACCGATGACCTTCTGATATCGATAGAAAGCGGCTACTGATCAGTGTGAGTCTTAACCTATTTGACACATGCTGAAAAACGGTGTCAACAGATGCCAAGCACAATATGGTTATTATTGTTTGATAACTCAGTGATTGCTCTAGTACAGGTGCTAATGAGATATGATTAACGTTACTTAACCTGCTTCCAAATGCTGTTTTCTAAGGAGGAGAATACATGAGTAATTAGGATGCTCTTTTATGCAAAAGTATGCTACCTCATGAGATCCACTTGATAAAGCCTTGCATAATCCTTGAAGTGTCTATGGTTATGTATCTATCTCTCTGTCGGGTAAGTCTAGCTGAGTACAATTGAGTACTCAGGGTTTCTTTACCCTTGTTGCAGATAGTATGGTGTATTCTGGCTATTGCCAGGCGTGCCTCTATCCTGCATGTGATGAAGAGTGAAGGCCATGGGCAATGGTGAATTCTGATGTCTCTCCCAGTTGCTTGTGTTGGGACTGTACTAAGCTCGACACTATATTTGTGTTAAACAGTTTGCAATGGGTTTTGTGAAATCTAAACTTCCGCTACATTGATTTGAACTCGGTGTTGTACTAACACTTCTTTAAACTCAGTTGTAATATTATTTCATTTCGAACTTATCACTGTGGATGTGCGGTTACTGAATCTAGTGTTCGATCTCGGGTTGTTACTCATTGTGGTTTGAGATCCTTCGAGATTTCTAGGACTACTGGGTTTATATGGGCTCTAGTGTGGCAGTGTTATCAGAAATGATGATCATTATACTAGTGCTCTTATATGTTGGGCGGTTCCGTGACATCTGGTATCAGAGCAAGATTCAGTATACTACCGTTCATGAGTGTATTTGCAAACAAACGATTTTTGTTTATCAAACTATTTGTTACCAAAAACTTTTGTGTGCGTAAAAAATTAATTGCAAACTATAAATGTGCCATAGGTTATGTCCCTTGTTGCCCAATAGGATGTTAGGTGGCTTAAAGTACTAACATGGGGGATTGCATCATATTTTTGGTTACCTATCCATACGGGTTGGAATAGTATGGGGGCCATTCACTTGAATGGTGTTGTATGGATCAATTTTGCCGCTACGCCAAAGGTAAGGTGAGTTGTGAGAGCTTGTATCGGATACACTGCCGATCTAGGGGAATGCTTATATGATGTCCGGACAATAATCCTGTTCCACACAATATTATGAGATGACATCCATGTGTGGGTGTTGCCGTCTGTTGAGACGATGCCGCCATTAGGACGAAGAACTTTGTATGTATGCTTCTTGCATGTATGCGGGGTGTACACCTAAGTGAGTATTAGATTTAATTTCAACAATGCATTATTTATACTGTTGGGATGGGCTGAAATGAATCTTCTGCAGGTACACTAACAACGAATCGTGTAGATCGTTTAATTGCGTATTTGTGAGAGGACGTATGTATGCCACCGTCTAGAACGTTCTTAATGAAAGGTTTGCTTTCATAGGAATGAGAGGACGTAAAGTACGTGCATGCATCATGGATCATCATATTGCATTTAATTCCCTCTCTTACTAAATCTGTATCTCTTTTTACCTGTGAAATGCATAAATCTGTAAAATACATGTTCTCACAAAAAGGTTAAAACTTGTTACAGATGGCAGCCCCAGGACCTCCCCAGCGCAGAGAAACCGCTTCATGTCGGTGTTTGGCACTCCCACCTTGCTTTGGAGGGTGCTGAGTCAGGTGGGGTACACTGAGGAGCCTCTGTACCACTGGACTTAGGAGCCGCTTGGGAATGCTACGCTGTACACGGTTACAGTGGACATTCCGGAGTGCACCGAGGCACCTTTGTGGAGGAGGTGGTATGCTGAGGCCATAGCCAGCAGTCCTTGGGAAGGAGCTCAGTCCGCAGCTCTGACTATTCTGAGTCAGATCCGTCAGGAGCACAGTGCAGCTTTGGACCAGGGTGCAGCAGGGACCTTTCCAGAGGATAGCCTTGACACCACTCTTTGGTACCAGGAGCAGAGTGATCCCTTGATCAGGAACAGGGATGAGAGAGCTGGCAGTTCAGGACCGGCTATGAGTGCTATGCATGCAGTGCTCAAGACTCTTTTTGCCAGAGAGGACTCCTACCTGTTCAGTATGTCACGTCTCCGGACCAGTGAGATGTTCCTACTGGGACTTGGTACAGACAACCAGCGTCTCAGGAGGGCAGCCAAGGAGGTGCAGGACGAGCGTGACGCAACTATACTTCAAGAGGAGGCAGATGAGGCTCGTGATCGTATGCTTCACCACCAGCAGGTGGTGGGGAACATCGCTTACCACCGTCGCGACGCAGAGTTTAATGGGCTACTTCAGCAGGCCCATGACCAGATCCGAGAGCTACAGCAGGAGGTTCACAGGCTCAACAATGTGATCAACCTGATTCCTCCGCCAGTAGTACCAGTGATAGATCCTACAGTGATCTATGCCGACGACGACCCAGTCACCGAGGACGAGGAGGAGGACCCAGAGGAGCTTGAGGTTGTTGACGACAGCGACGACGAGGGTGGCCGTCTATTAGGGATGGACATCGACCGCGACGACTAGGATAGCTTGCTTACGCTAGTTCTTAGTGTTCTTTTGTGCTAGTAGCTTGACCTTTTGTTGTTCCATGAGAGGCTTGATGTTGTGTAATCACCATGACTTAAAGTCCAGATATCTGGCACTTTTGGCTTGTATGTATATTTTATGGTACCAAGTATGAATGAATGATGATGTGTTATTAGTATGAATTCTTTTATGCCTTATGTGGATTTAAGTTATCTACTTTTTAATGATTTACTAAGGCATAATTATGATTCGTCTGCAATTACTCAAATCTCATTGCTACTTGCTATCGAATTCATGCAGATGCCTGCCAACACTCGCTCCCGTGGCTCTGGAAGCAGAGGGAACCACCATGACAAGGATGGGGCACCGCTGCCTAATCCACTGCCACCACCACCACCGCTTACCCCGGAGCAGTTCGTGGCTCAGTTCATTGGTGGGCAGCGCAACATTGAGGAGTTGCTTCATGAAGTTGCTCATAGTAATCAGAACCAAGGCAACCGTGATCGTCAACCGGCAAACTAGTTCAGCACTTTCAAGGATTTCCTTGACACCAAGCCGCCGATCTTCAAAGAGGTAGAAGAGCTATCCAGGTTGATGAATGGCTAAATACTATGGAGCAGAAGTTCCGTCTGCTGAGGATGACTGAAGAGCTAAAGGTGGAGTACGCTTCGCATCAGTTGCAAGGACCAGCAGGTATATGGTGGGCTCATCATTGCACCACCTACCCTGCTAACACTCCAGTGGTCTGGAATCAGTTCAAGTCAGCTTTCAGAGGGCATTACATTCCTCTAGGCTTGATAAAAATGAAGACAGCAGAGTTTCTAAGGCTCACACAGGGTACCAAGACCTTAACTGAGTACCTTCATGCTTTCAACAACCTAGCTCGTTATGCTCCCCAGTTTGTTGACATGGATGAAAAGAAGATCAATAGCTTCAAGAGAGGTCTGGGAACCAAATTGATGAAGACCCTCGCTAACTCAAACCGCACCATTTTCAATGAGTTCATCAGTGATGCTTTGACTCAAGAGAACCAGAACAGCTTGCATGCTACCGCTAAAGGACGCAAGAGGGCGTTTGAAGGAGGCTCGTCTCAGCAGAGAGCTCCCTTTGTCAATCGCTCTACTTACCGACCTCCGGTTGCAGGGGCTAAATTCAGACCCCCACAGAAGAAAGTTCCAGCCAGGGGTGCACAACAAGGTCAGAATCGCAGGCCTTACACCATTGCTCTTCCAAAAGGAAACCCAGGGCAAGGCAGTTCTAGCAATCTGAAGGCTCCGCCAAACAATGCACCATGCTACAATTGTCAGCGTCCAGGGCACTTTGCTAGAGAATGCCCTCACCCAAAGAAGAATCAAACATACCAGGGGCGTGTGCACTATACCACAGTGGAGGAGGTGCCACAAGGAGAGACCGTCATAGCTGGTATGTTTCTTGTAAACCATCATCCTGCAGTTGTGCTGTTTGACTCATGATCTTCGCATTTGTTTGTGAGTAAAGCTTTTACTGTTAAGCATGGCATGAACATATCTGATTTGGAAGTGGGATATTGCATAAGTTCAGCCGAGGCTGACATATCAACCAAACAAGCAGTCAGGGATGTAAGCATCATAATGCAGAAACATGAGTTTAAAACCGAGCTTATCATCCTTCCTGGTTTAGGTTTGGATGTGATCCTAGGTATGATATGGATGCACCTTTATGGAGTGAACATTGATACCGGAAATAGGATCCTTACCTTGAAAACTCCGGATCAAAGTGAAACCTTCCAGATTTTGCTCCCTCGAGAGCTTGATCTTTGTGCTATGACATGTGCAATTCAAGTCACAGCTCTGAAGAACATCCCGGTAGTGTGTGAGTTTTCGGATGATCTTCCCGGTCTTCCACCCGATCGAGATGTGGAGTTTGCTATTGAGTTGGTACATGGCACGACACCTATATCCCGTAGGCCGTACAGAATGCCGCCCAATGAGCTAGCAGAGTTAAAGAAACAGTTACATGAGTTACAAGATAAAGGTCTCATTCGGCCTTCATACCAGTCAGCGCACTTCATACCAGTCCGCACCACTAACCGACCATATGAGTATGCAGAGATGTATATCACTCACATAGTTTGTTTGCATGGTGTTCCAAGAACAATTGTGCCAGATAGAGGACCGCAATTCACTGCTCGTTTCTGGGAACATTTACATAAGCAGCCTGGAACTAATCTAGTTCGCAGTTCAGCTTATCATCCTCAAACTTCAGGACAGACAAAAAGAGTTAATCAAATTCTCGAAGATCTTATTAGAGCTTGTGTAATATCTTCTAAAGGATCTTGGGAAAATTGGTTACCTCTAGCAGAATTCTCTTACAACAATAGCTATCAAGAAAGTATCAAGATGGCTCCGTTCGAAGCTCTGTATGGTAGAAGGTGTAGAACACCTCTCAATTGGGTTGAACCAAGAGAAATAAGGTACTACGGTATCGACTTTGTGCAAGAAGCTGAAGAAAAAGTTAGAACCATACAAGAACATATGCGTGCAGCTCAGTCAAGACAGAAAAGCTACGCCGACAAGAGAAGAAGACCGCTTGAGTTTGAAGTAGGTGACTATGTGTACTTGAAGGTATCACCTATGAAAGGAGTACAAAGGTTTGGAGTTAAAAGAAAGCTTGCTCCAAGGTATGTGGGACCATACATGATCATTGAAAGAAGTGGAAGCGTAGCCTATAAGCTATTGTTACCACCAGAAATGAGGGCTATCTTCAATGTCTTTCATGTATCGCAGCTTAAGAAGTGTTTGAGAGTTCCAGAGGAACATATCGAACCTTCAGGTCTGAAGTTACAGTCATACTTGTCTTTTGAAGAAAAACATGTCCAATTCATGGACACCAAAGAAAGAGTAACCCGCAACAAAGTTATCAAGTTTTATAAAATAATGTGGAACAATCAAAGTGAACGAGATGCTATATGGGAACGGGAAGACTACCTTAAGGAAGTCTACCGTGCTTTCTATGAAAAATGGTAAGCCTTACAAATCTCGGGACGAGATTTTTTATAAGGGGGGAAGGGTTGTAACACCCTAGGTGTTAAGCTTGCATTTGCATATCATTTCATGAGCATGAACACAAGCATCATTGCATTCATGAATTTCCATGATTACATGAGATGATAACCCTAAGTGATCATCTTGTTTGCATGTGTATGTGTTAACCTACACCTAGCTACATATAAGTTATGCTTGTTTAAACCAAGTGCTTGATGTTTTGATCACTAATGACCATCTAGAAATGTTTAGGGATGAAATTGAAACCATGTTTATGTTCATGATCAAGTCCAAATAAGCTTCTAGGGTTAAGTTCTAATGGTTGTCCCTAGAAACCCTTTTGTTTGATCTAACAAATTGACCTTGTTAATGACCTTGTATGAAAAAGTTGGTTTAAGCAAAGTTGTAGAGTTTTTAATTCTAAACAAACTTTGTTTAACTATCTTGAGGTGATTTGGATCCTAAAATACCCTAATTGGTCAATTAAGGCTGAATTGGGGGTGGTTTTAGTTTCTGAAATTTGCCTAAGTCATAAACGTGTTGCAGTTAGAATGTTGCCCTGTTTGAATGCTTGTAGTTTGAAATCTAAGTCGTTTCAGTTCAAACCAAGTACACCAAAGTTGGAGTTCAACTATAGCTCTAAAAAGGTGTGCAATTTGTTGAAGCTAAGACGCAGAGGTTAGGGAGTTAATCGCTTTGCAAAACCGGCCGTCAGTCGGCCTGATCGGGTTTTCAAATGCAGAGCTAAGAGCGCCGTTCGGTCGGTGGCCGACCACCGCAGGAGTTGGACGCTGTGTGGCAGCTGTACGTTGGCGTTGGACCCGCGTCGGCCACGCCTTGGATGCCCACACACTCCACCACGCGACCAGACGCTCCCTCGCCCTCGCTCTATCCCTCTCTTCTCTGCCTCGCGCAAAAGCGGAGCACCCCGCCATTGCCGCAGCAGCGCAGTCGCCGAGCTCCACCGCAAAGCACACCACCGTATTGGCCGCCAAAACGTAGCCACAGCTTAGCCTTGCTCCGCTCCATCTTTTGCACCGCTCAGCTTCCGCGCTAACCGCTCAGGTGAGCCACACCGTGCAGAGCAGAGCCTCCATTGACGACCTAAGCTCGGCCGAGCTTTCCACCGTCGTGGCTAGCCCAATCCAGAACCCCTCCCTTTCTTCTAGCTCTTGTACGCGGTAGCCTAGAGGGTGTAGATGCTCGTCGAGAAGTCGGTTGAAGCGATTAGGTTTAGGGTTCGCCGGAACGGGAACTCCGCAGCGTGCATGCGCACGACACCCGCAACGCCGGCAAGGTTTGCGCTGGGCTTGGTAGTGTCGCTCGCGTTCTCCTAAGTTGCGTTAGGGTTAACTGGTTAGGTCGTGGTTAGATAGCCGGAGTTGGGCATCCGTGCCTTGCCACCGCCGGAACAGAAGCACTGCGCCGCCGTGAACTCGCCACCGTGCCGCTGTGGATGTGGCCGAGCTCATCGGAGGGTTTGCACCGCCCCAATCTCGGCTAGATCGAACCGCTAGGGTTCAGTGTAGGTGTAGCTGCCACCAGTGTGGCCGGAGAGAGCTTGCGCTAGCCAGCGCAAGAACCGCAGCGCCGCCTTGCCGCCATGGACGCCGTCGAGCATGCTCCGGTGAACCTGGGGGTACAACCAGCTACATGGCTCGATGCGGGTTGCGAAGGGGAACACGACCATGAGGTTGGTTCAGCCGGAAACCTCACCGCCGGCGAGGAACCGGCGGTTGAGCACCTTTGGTGCATCGGTTCTGGAGAGGAGAAGCTAACCAGTGGGTCCCATGTGTCATGGACTATAGAGTGTTTCTCTGTTTTATCTTTTGCAGTTCAGTTTGCTAACTTTGAAAATTCATAAGTAATTCCATAGAAATGCTAAAAATATGAAACAAGTTTTGTTAGCTTTGTTATGTTTTTCTCTATGCATAAAAAAATGTTAAGCAGCATGTTGTTACTGTTTTTCTATGTTGTTTTAATTAAAATGAACAACAAGCTTTATATGCTTAGTTTAACTTGTTTAATTCATAACTTGAGTTTCATATGTGCTAAAATCATGGTTATTATTGTGTTGAGCTTGTCTCAGCATGTACTTCCCAAGAAAAATGTTAAAGTACGAGTAACCTATAATTAAGTTGCATGTTATAGTTCTTTTGATTAAATGCTTGTTTAATTTAATGCAACATTGTTTATTTTGCTAATCAAGTTATATGTGTTTTCTGTTCTTGTTAATTTTTGTACATGTGTTACATTCTTATTATAAGCTAAAAAAAATATGAAATCTGTTGTTTCACACCTTTTAAATTGTTTAAGTAATATATGTTTAACTTGTGCTTGTTTTCCCATCACCAGCAATGAAGTAATTTTAACTCCTTATATGTGTTTGCTGTTGTTGGTGTGAACACCAAAGTGGTATATAAATATTTAATCTATCCTTTATAATTTTATCATAATTTTTGGATAGATGGTTAGAGGCTTTCTAACTGTTCTAAGTTATATCTGTTTGCTGTTAAGCAGCTGAAGCATGTCTTCTTGTTAGATTTGTTTAAGCTATTTATGCTTAGTTTCAGTAGTAGCTATAATAGACTTTATTGTATATAACTTGTTAATATATCTGGTGTTAAATTTTCACAGCCATAACTTGTTTAGTTTAACCTTGGTATATTTTACAAGTTTAACTTCAAATCTGTGTTTTCCTGTTTTCCTCTAAACAACCTTGCTTGATGTGTCTCTTAGGCCTTTTTATTGTTAGATCTAGCTGGGGAGTTTATGAAATGTTTTGTAGACAATTTCATGAACTTTCCAGAATGTCTAAGTTTGTAATTTTTGGTTGTGTGTAGCTCTAGCTACATAGTTTTCTTTCAGCTGTTATTTTAAATGTTTCTATGCCATGTTAAGCATCTGTTAAGTGATGTATGCTTGTGTAAGTAATCAAGTGTCTTAATCTATGAAACTTGCTTAATGTAGGTATAAGAGAGCTTACCTCAGAGGAGAAGCCCTATTACAGGTTGCAAAAGAAGGGTAAGTGTTAATCTCTCTACAACCGAAGAGATTTGCACCTACTCGGTGAACGAAATAAAATGATGCATAATAACATTCATTATGAGCATCCATTCATGTGCATTAGACATGTTTCATTTCTAGTATATGACTTGTCATATATGTGGATCATCATACATGTATACATGCATCCAGGATCGCCGGAGGGAGTAACCTTGCTGGGGTTCGGGGAGATCGAAGGAGGAGTCCCACCCGAGTTGCAAGCTCCAGAAGCTCCAGAAGAAGGAGAATAGGGTGCTGACCTTCCTGAGTGCCCTAACCACCTTCCCCGTACCTTCGTGAAAGGCAAGCCCCGGAGCATTATGCACCTCCCTGATTCTATTTAAAGTATTTTACTTACTATACAACCACTTGTTTGTGCATTAAGTTAATAGGAGTTGAGATGAAACCCTTTGCTGCATTATATCTTCTTGTCCACTAAAAGAACCTTGTAGGCCCAGAATCAAAACCCTTGCTTAGCCATGCTTAGACCGGTAGCGTGGGTGGTCTGCTATCCCCCACAAAGATAGGTTGCTGGTCACGGTTGGCTATATTTGCTGTCGTGGAAAATAACCATGTGGAAGTAATAAATTGAGACCGGGCGGACAAGGTGTTGTGAGCCACTTGACTTGGAGGTCTTGTGAGCGGTTCTCTCCGCCTGTGTCGTTAGGCACTGGATCGTGGTTGGGCATCTGCCGAGATTGAACGCATGCCTCGTTTCATAGCTGGCCGAATAACTCGTTTCGACCGCGAAGCCTAACTATGTGGGTTCGGGCCGGAATCTCCCCCTACTTGGGTCATGAAGACCGCGAGCGGACTACTAGACCATGGGCAAGCACCCTGATCGTCCTAGCCTGGCACCAAGGGCAGGCACTACTTGAGCTACTTGGCTACCGTGAGTCGCTACTCATGCCTGTACATGGAGATCCGCGGGCTAGCCGAGCGACAATGAAGGTGACCTGCATAAGTGTGCCGACAGGCATGCTTGGGTGTGATTGAGGAATAAACCTCCAGCTGGATAGGAATTCGATTTGAATCGCAGCCTCTCCCCGTTAGTGAGAAACTTGAAAGATCTTCCTCCCACTGTAGAAACCTAAACTCTAATAAGTAACCAAAAGTTGGTTATATGGTTTTGATGCCAAGCACAATATGGTTATTATTGTTTGATAACTCAGTGATTGCTCTAGTACAGGTGCTAATGAGATCTAATTAATAGTACTTAACCTACTGCCAAATGTTGTTTTCTGATGAGGAGAATACATGAGTAATTAGGATGCTCTTTTATGCAAAAGTCTGCTACCTCATGAGATCCACTTGATAAAGCCTTGCATAATCCTTGAAGTGTCTATGGTTATGTATCTATCTCTCTGTCGGGTAAGTCTAACTGAGTACAATTGAGTATTCAGGGTTTCTTTACCCTTGTTGCAGATGGTATGGTGTATTCTGGCTATTGCCAAGCGTGCCTCTATCCTGCATGTGATGAAGAGTGAAGGCCATGGGCAATGGTGAATTCTGATGTCTCTCCCTGTTGCTTTTGTTGGGACTGTACTAAGCTCGGCACTATATTTGTGTTAAATAGTTTGCAATGGGTTTTGTGAAATCTAAACTTCCGGTACATTGATTTGAACTCGGTGTTGTAGTAACACTTCTTTAAACTCAGTTGTAATATTATTTCATTTCCAACTTATCACTGTGGATGTGCGGTTACTGAATCTAGTGTTCAATCTCGGGTTGTTACTCATTGTGGTTTGAGATCCTTCGAGATTTCTAGGACTACCAGGCTTATATGGGCTCTAGTGTGACAGTGTTATCAGAAATGATGATCATTATACTAGTGCTCTTATATGTTGGGCGGTTCCGTGACATTCTTCATCATCTTCCTTTGAAATTCAAAACGATATCCATCTTGAGGGCATTAGATAACCATAAGTTGCCCATTCACATTTGTCACTATGGCCTAACACTTTAATTGCCTCTGCAAAACACACGTTAGCCATAATAACACTGTATTTTCGTTAATCACCGAAACCATGGGGCCTAGATGCTTTCAATCTCTCCCTTTTTGGTGATTGACGATAATACGCCTTCAGTATAAGATATGTAAAGAATAGTTTGGTGAGGATTTCAAATGACTTGATAGGAATGAGCAAGGGTTAGTGAATAAGAATGAATGAAACTTGCTCATCCTAACCAAGCCACAACATGTACTCAATAGATATGAATTAAAGCATGAGTACCACATGATATGCTCAAAGGATATATCAGAGTATGTCACGGAAGCATAGACATTGAAACATAAGCATATCATGGCATGAATGACATCTCATCAACATATGTATCAAAGATAAGCAAGAGTATGTCATACGTAAGCATCAACCAAGCATAGCACACATATATACAATGCATGAAAGCGTAGAGATGATTCTAAAACCCACTGGGCTGTAATGCTGGAGTCGGAACTGTTGGGAATATGCCCTAGAGGTAATCATAGAGATGATTGTATTTCCTTATATCCATGACATGTTATGAGTTCAATTGAATATCCATTAAAGACAACTTGTATCGATTGACAATTATGTGAATTGTTTGTGAAACTATTTTACTTGTATGGTTATTCTAATGTTGTCCCTGATCGGAGTTTGTGCAAGAACGCACATGAATATTAGATCAATATATTATTAGTAGATGACTGTTTCACAAGTCATGGACATAGAGATGTCAAACTAATAATGTGGGCACATGTATGACATGGGACTGGACAGACCCGACCTGAGATTGTCTCTATACACATAATGTACATTATATCCTTAGACTTGAGATTGTCATATGTACTCAAGATGTGAAACAACCTACTTAGGGACTACCAAACGCTACTCCGTGACTAGGTAGTTATAAAGGTAGCTTTCGGATTTGTCAGGATATATGCTGTGAGACATAGTCGATCAAGATAGTCGATGGAAAAGGGATTTGCCACTCTCCATTTGAGAGAGATATCACTGGACCACTCAAATGACTGGATCATGAAATGCATGGCCGTGCTTAGGTTAAGTGTTAACCTATGAGATGGACTAAATATTGTTAGGCAAGGGAATAACATGTATGTGGTGTTGTGGTGGTTTGTCTGATATGATCATTGCGTATGCATAGGAGTTGACACGCCTTGCTATAGGCCGCTATCAACTATTGGTCGAGTAGGAGTACTCGGGCCATGTCTATGTGCACGCGATCCCATAGGGTCGCACACACAAGGGGTTGGAAGCCTAATTCCGGTTGGACCCAAATTAGACTAGGTTTAGGGTTTCTAATGGGCCTCCAATGTGGGAGCTCATTAGGATGCCTATATAAGCAAGGGGAAGGGGCAGGGCGAGTTAGTTGATCCACGCCTGTCGATGTTTTACCACCGATAGCCTGCCACGGGGTTACCTGAGACAGTTGTTCGTGCCTTGGCGAATAATGAAACCTTGGTGGTTGGACACGTAGGGACACACGGTTTATACTGGTTCAGGCCCTCGACACGGTCAAGTAATAGCCCTATGTCCAGTTGGGTCGCTTGTTTATTGCTCTAATATTGAAGTACAAGGTATTGTGTGTCGCTCTATGTATCGGGTGTTACGTAGTATGTTCAGGTGTTTTTGGGTGATACCCTCACCAGCCCTTTATAGTCTAGGATCTGGCCGAGGGTTGCTCCTAATCCTACTCGGTTACAAACTCAGAGTCCTAAGCTATGCTTCGGTCTTGTCGTCGTTACCGAGTAGAATCCGGCTTCGCGTGTTCGTCTTCCTCTGTGGGCCAAGTGAAGGAGGCCCAAGGCTCCAGTAAGACGGTCTATGGGAACCCTATAGGATATCCCATCGACAAGCCCCCGAGCATCTCATAATTTTTCTTCAAAGTGTCAGGTTGTTTTGAAAGTAAGCCGAGTTCTTTTTGAAGTAAAATCATGGGATGATCTTCTGTGTCTTCATCTTGCTGTCTTTCTGCACTTCGACAAGAAGTACACTCATTGAGTGTAGCCCCCGAGCCTCTGGTTACTATTGGCACAAATTATGGACCACTTTTCTATAACCAAAATGATGCCACCAACCTCAGGATCAGGGATAAACAAACACATCATGAGCATAATTTATCAAATAACTAGTTCCACATGTCCATGAGTGTTTGAATGTAGGAATGAAGAAATGGAGCAAAGGAGAGCCAGTTGGGCCCACATAGGGGGTCGGCCGACCACCCTACAGGCCCACCAGCTCTCCCCTCTTGGCCATGATCCAAGAGAAGCACTCCAGAGTGATTTCCAACCCTTGGATCACTCTGTGCTTTCTCTCAACGGTTCACAAAGACAGCACATGGATCCATGGGCCCACACCAAGGAGATAAACGTGACAACCACCTCAGAATCGACATCCAACATCTATGACAAGTGGGACCAGCACCTGGGAGACTCAGGTGGCCAGAGCCCCCAAGGGGGTATCGGCCGACCCCCCACCTGGGCCCACCAGGCCCCCACTTGGTCCCTGACCAGTGGGGCCACTTCTAGGAGGTCAGAGGAGGGCCCACCTGCCATAGGGGTGGTCAGCCGACCGCCTCTATAGGTCGGTTGGCTCCCTCCAACCGCCATAGCACTCAACACATGGTGGAAATCCATGCCATCTACCCTTGGTTGGTTCCAAGTCGGTTTGATCCAAGGGTGGAGGATTGAAGCCCCTTGGATCGATGACGTAGCACCTACTCCACCTCCTACTATAAATAGAGGGTCACACCCCCCTCTCTACACATGGTGAAGAAGCTTACAAGCTCTATTCCTTAGATTGTTTTAGGAGTTAGTCTAGAGTGGGAGTTAGAGTTGAGTCGAGCTGCGCTCGGGATTTCCGGAGTTGTCTTCTGGAAAGTCTGGTATAGCTCTTGTATCTTTCCTTCTTTGTAAGACTTCCTTTATCAATATATTATCTTTTCTCTCTACTTTACTTAGTATTTACTTTGAGAATTACTATACTTGTTGACGCAAAAAGCCGTCAAGTCTGCGAACACGTCGGGCTTATACCCAAATTCGATATCCGAGGTGTGCCAGTCGATTTGACTAGTTAATCGACAAGGACGATAACTAGAACAAAGTTGAACAAGACGACGGCGATGCGCCCGGACGTCAAGGCTCTGATTGCTCAAAACGCAGAACTTGCAAAGTTGACGGAGATCTTGTAGATGCAGCCCATCGAAACTTCGTAAGAACTCGTGGATAAACTAGAACTAATGCGATAAAAGTAGATTTGCTAGAAAAGTAGATAAAAGTAATTGACTTGTTTGATTTATTGTGTTGTCTCCCTTTTTACACCACCCCTCGGTACATATTTATACCCTGGCAAGAGGAGTTGTAAACAGACACGACTCATATCTTTCTAAACAAAACTCCTATTTTTAAGGAAATAAACGACTCGTGCAAGAGTCAGACTCAGACTATAATAATAATACTGGCATAAAATCACCAGTTTCCATATCCGTCTTCCTTACGATCAAACCTTCCATTGGTAGACTTCTTCCAATCTGCAACCCTCTTCTATTGCCATCGGCAGCTTTCTGCTGTCGTCAGCCATGTCATCCTACATCCATCGGCAATACCTTCCTATCGGCAACACCCTTCTGCCTTCATCGACAACACCTTCCTATCGGCAAGTAGCCTTATTTTTTCCTTGACGTTTCTTCAATCAAATTCACCATCGACAACCTCCTTTGCTTCCATCGGTAATCTAACCGATAGTATCTTGATGCCGATAAGGAACAGTAACCATCTCCTTGCCGATCAGCGCACTCGATTCATATTGACACGTACCAAAAACGGTGTCAACAATACTAGATATAGTCTTGTTATATCCTATAGCTCTTTAATAGCCTTTACATTCATAATCTGTGATCCTTGTGACCTTTCCCTTATGCGACCATTGCCTGTCATAGGGTGCTTTGATTATAGATCGTAGTCAAAGTAGTAAGTTGTGTGTAAGCGTGGTGCTTATACATCTCTTATCCTTGGTTATCGCTTGTTGCACGGATTGTTTGTGGTAGGTAGCAAGAGGTGACAGCCTTGTCTAGTCGTTGTAATTGTTGACACCGTTTTTTAGCACGTGTCAAATGAGCTAAGGATTGACTGGTCAACGGCCGTTTTCTATCGGCATCGGGAAAGCATGAGTCGACATTGTCAATGAGGATGCTGCGGGAAGACCAAGTGCGCTGCCGATGGAGGCTGGATGATCTTTGCTGACAAAGGTTAATTGGTGAAGTCTTCCTGATGCTGATTGCCGATGAAGAGATATTGCCGATTGTCGATGAAGAGTCATTGCCGATTGCCGATGAGGGGTCATTGCCGACTGCCGATGAAGGGTGGTTGCCGATTGCTGATAGGGAATGATTGGTGAAGACAATTACCAGCACAAGGTCGCTAATCGGGAAATGTTGCCGATTGCCGATCGGGAAAATATTGCCGATGCCGATGGGCGTGACTTAGCGCTTGGTGGCAGCAGAAGACTATAGGTGGCCAAAGAAGGAAGTCGCAGGGATCTGCCGATGGAAAGTTTCCATCGAGGAGAAGTATAAGGAAACTGGTGTTTTACCAGTATTGTTATTATTATGGTAGTTTGAGTCCGGCTCTTGCATGAGTCATTTATTTTCCTTTAAAATAGGTGTGTTTGTTTAGGAAAATAAATATTATTGTTTTAGATCCGACTCCTACGTGAGTCAGTTTCCTTAAAGTTAGGAGTTTGTTTTAGGAAGGATATGTGTCGTGTCTTTGTACAACTCTCTATGCGGGAGTATAAATGTGCCCAAGGGCTACGAAAAGAAAAAAAAGACAATATAAAAAAAACCAATTTTATTTTTATTCTACTTTATCGCAATTTACCCTTTTTGCATTAGTTTTAGCTTATCAACGAGTTCTTTAAGCTTCGACGGGCTGCATCACCTTGATCTCCGTCAAATCCTTGCATGTTCCGCGTGGGAGTACCTCTGAGCCTTGGCATCCGGGCGCATCGCTGTTGCCTTGTTCAGCTTTGCTCTAGTTATCCTGACCAAGCCCCAATCCCAGCATCCGGGTGCATCGCCGTTGTCTGGATTGGATCTTGTTCTAGTTATCTTTGATCAATCTGAGCTTTGACATCTGGGTGCATCGCCGTTGTCTCGTTCAGTTTTGTTCTAGTTATCATCCTTGTCGATTAACTGGTCAAATCGACTGGCACGCCTCCGGAATACCGAGCTTTGGGTAATAGCCCGAGGTGTTCGCAGATCCTGACGCTTTTTGTGTCAACACCTCTTTTGGCACGCCCAGTGGGACCCGATTATACAAATCTACACATCTATCATGGGTGATCACGCCGACGTTAACTAGAGGAACGTCATTGAAGTCTCTGAGGCCGATCTGAAAGATGATCAGAAGCAGGCCATGGAGCGGGCTATGGAGGAATACAAGCAGTTATATCTCAAATCCTTCAGCCTCAGTAGGAGCGGCGAAGCAATCCAGAAGCAAGACCCGCCGTTGCCACGACAGGTCACGTACGACGCCAATCCTGGTAAGCTACAGGAGATGGTTAATGCGCTGTAAGTCAAGCATTAATTAGCCACTCCAACGTGTTGTCCAATACTGTATACAATGCTGTTACGCAATCATTCAAGGAAGGACATGCACCGCGATATGTCGGTCCAGTGTATCATCAACCTGGATTGGCATCTACAAGTCCATCGGTAGCCCTAGTGGCGTCTTCTACTCCTGTGGAACCATCTACCGATGTGGCTACATCGCCAAGACCGAACCCTGGCAGCGTCACCAAGCTCAACACAGATCCAGTGGCGTCAGCAACTTCAGGACCAGCCCCTGCTAACTGGTGGGGATACGGTATGCCCCCGAATCTATATGCTGGTTCTAATCTGGTGTAGGGAGATAGTTCAGCCTGTAGGAACTCTACGGCATCGGCAACGCAGTCACAGCCGATGGCCCCTATGATGCACAACTCTGCGCCGACTCCAACTGTACAAGTGCCATCAGATGATCTTCAAGTAATCCCTAAAGTACCTCTGATGCCACCATCGGCAAGCTCTGTGCCGATGCAACACATTATGACAGCGGGCAGTCAGCCTCTGGTGGCGAACTCTCAAGCTAGGGCGCTAGTCCCCCAGGGCAATCTGGTGATTGATTGCTCTAGAATACAAGAGCCACATGCTCCGGTCAGCTATCATCCATCGGTAAGTCATATGCCGATGCTTTATAATCCTGGATGGGTCAACCAGCCGTCAGCTCAGCAGCCTGGCGCGTCAATGTATCATTATGGAGGCCCAACTTACACTCAGAGCGGACCATCGGTACAGCAACCGATGAATGTGACGGTTCATCCAAACCCACCAAGTGTGCAAAACTATCCATCGGTAAGTCAACCGATGCATAGTGTTCAGATGATTGGTGCTGCGCCCGCGACTACTACGCATCTTCGAGAGGCGCGTCAGCCGACTCCACCAGTCGACAACCAGCCAATGAGTCGGCAAGAGCAGGATGCATATTGGGTCGGTAAGATTGCCGAGGTCATGAAAGAGCAGTTCGGCATCAAACCCAAGGTCAACACATACTCTTATCGGACTCCGTATCCTCCTGCATATGACTTGATTCCTCTTCCAAATCGGTACAAAGTGCCCGATTTTACCAAATTCTCCGGCCAAGACGACACGTCAACAATGGAGCACATCAACCGCTTCATTATCCAGTGCGGGGAAGCTGCCAGCAGGGAGGAGTTAAGGGTGAGATTGTTCTCTTTGTCATTGTCTGGATCGGCATTCACATGGTTCATATCGTTGCCTCCAAATTCTATAATTACATGGGCCGATCTAGAGAGGCAATTTCACAAATACTTCTTCGCTGGCATACATGAGAAAAAGCTTACCGATTTGGTCAAGATGAGGCAACGCAATGACGAATCGGTAGAAAGCTTTGTGCAAAGGCTACGGGACAAGAAGAACAAGTACTACAGTCTGGTGCTTGATGATCGGCAGCTGGCAAATTTGGCCTTCCAAGGATTACTGCCGCACATCAAGGATAAGTATGCGTCCCAAGAATTTGAGAGTCTAAGTCACCTAGTGCAGAGGATTGCTGATCAAGATATCAAAGCCTTTGAGCCCAGGAAAGCTTGGAACAAGAAGGTGACCTTCATCGGGAAAGAAGAAGACTCTAGGTCGGATGAAGAGCTGAATGTCGATGCGGCCGAATGGGTGAAGGATAAGAAGCCTATGTCTTGTCCGTTCGGCCAAAAAGAAACTGAGAGGTTCACCTTCGACATCACCAAGGCCGATAGGATGTTTGACTTATTGCTGCAAGAGGAGCGAATCAAGTTGGCGCCCAACCAAGTAATTCCATCTGTCGAGGAGCTCAAGAAGATTAGGTACTGCAAGTGGCATAATTCGACCTCATACAGTACCAATGACTGCAAAGTATTCAGGCAGCAATTGCAGTCGAAAATTGAGTCTGGACGCATTAAGTTTGAAAATTCTAAAGTCCAGAAACCGATGAAGATAGATCAGCACCCGTTCCCAAACAATATGGTGGAGATCAGTGAAAAAACCAGAGTGCTAACATCGGAAGCTGCCAGGAAAAACTCATCGGTAGACCCTAACCACCAAGTACCTGAGCACGACACGAGAAGGTTTGCCGATGAAAAAAAGGGTAAGAAGATTGCCGATGAAGGCAACAACGCCAACAGGGCTTCTGGAGTTGTGATCATACACAACCGGCCAAGGCGAGATCATCGGCAATCACGTGAAGAACGGTATCGGCAAGAAGAAGAGGAGCATCGGGAATGGCTTCGTCATAAAGGCCATTGGAAGTGTCCCTTCTTCGTTCACTATTGGGAAGAAGGCATCAAGCTGCCCACTGCCGATAACTGTCCAGAGTGCAATGGGTACTACGCTGCCGATTGGTCAGGTAAGAGACCTTGTTTTGATGATCAGGCACCCAGGTGCGCCAAGCCGATCAGGGAGAACAGATCGGCACATGACCGACTGGGGGGGGAAACTCAGTGCCCATGATAGGCTTGGCCGGCATGTCGACCAAGGGGAACTGGAAGATATGGCTAATGCAAGAGTACCCGACGAAGAGGTATTCTCCAGGGATCCCAACATCGGAAAAGGTGCCGATGCAAGCGGTGGGAAGCAGCACCAGCCCGTCTGGAAAACTAAGCTCCCTCCGTGGTGCCCTAAGGGTCTGACCAAGACCCAGAAGACAAGGATTCAGCGCCAACGCCGCGATGACCTGTACAACGATGCAGAACCCTCGAGGGAGAAGCAATGGAGGCCGAAGCGCAAGGACAGGGATCCATCGGCAGACATAAACATGGTCGTCATGTTGCCGATGGAGTTCATGGCACCCGTCAGTGATGATGAAGAGACTGCTGATATGACGCCATTGGTGTTGGATCCGATGACGGCCGTCTTCGAAAAGCCTGCCGATGATGAGAGGCAGCACTTAAGAGCTTTGTTTGTTAAGGGCAAAGTGGATGGTCAGCCGATGACCAAAATGCTGGTAGATGGCGGCGCGTCGATCAATATAATGCCATATGTCGTGTTTAGAAAGCTTGGGAAAGGCGACCAAGATTTAGTCAAGACCGACATGAAGCTCAAGGACTTCGAAGGCAATGTGTCGACCGCTATGGGAGCCGTATGTGTTGACTTAACCATCGGCAGCAAAACTTTGCCGACCACGTTCTTTGTGATCAGTGGCAAAGGCACTTACAACCTGCTCCTCGGAAGGGATTGGATCCATGCCAATTGTTGTATCCCTTCTACCATGCATCAAAGTCTTGTACAATGGATCGGGGACAGGATTGAAGTTGTCCGAAGTGAAGCCCCATCTACTGTTGCATCGGCAGAATCGGAAACTTATGAGAAAACCAGATGTATATCGGGCGAAGCCTGGGACAAAGAGTTCCTCAAAGTTGCCGATTACCGCATCAAACCGATCCAAGCAGTCCGTCCCGAGGAAGAGCTTTAATGGATCAGTTCGCCGATGACGGAAAACTGGGGCAGGGCTTCACGTCGGCCGATGACTTACTCGAAGTTGACATCGGCGATGGTAGTAAACCTAGGCCTACTTTTATTAGTGCTAAGTTAGATGCCCAATGTAAGCAGCAGTTAACCGATTTATTGAAAGAGAATAAAGATTGTTTTGCTTGGGATTATACAGAGATGTCTGGTTTAGACCGATCAATAGTTGAACATCGGTTACCCATCAAGTCTGGTTTCCAGCCACATCGGCAACCTGCGCGCCGATGCAATCCTACTATTTTACCCGACATCAAGGCTAAGATTACAAAGTTAATCGAAGCTGGATTTATTCGTCAGTGCCGATATGCCGATTGGATCTCTAATGTGGTTCCTATGTATAAAAAGAATGGAAAACTTCGTGTTTGTATTGATTTCAGGGACCTTAACAAGGCTACGCCGATGGATGGCTACCCGATGCCCGTTGCCGATCTGCTAATCGATGCTGTTGCTGGACATCAAGTTATTAGCTTCATGGATGGTAATGCTGGGTATAATCAAATATTCATGGCTGAAGAAGACATATCCAAGACTGCTTTCCGATGTCCAGATCACGTTGGCTTATTTGAGTGGGTAGTCATGACTTTTGGCTTGAAGAATGCCGGTGCTACTTATCAGAGGGCAATGAATTTTATCTTTCATAAGTATATCGGCACAATAGTTGAAATATACATTGATGACATGGTGGTTAAGTCTGGAGACTTCAAGAAGCATCTTGCCGATTTGCGGAAAATATTGGAGTGCACAAGGGAGCATGGGTTAAAGATGAATCCTAACAAGTGTGCATTTGGCGTATCGGCAGTGTAGTTTCTGGGTTTCATGGTGCATTAGAGAGGCATTGAAATCGGTAGAAAGTCTATCGATGCAATTAACAAGGTAGTTGCTCCTACTAACAAGACTGAGTTGCAATCCTTGATCGGCAAGATTAATTTCATCAGAAGGTTTATATCCATTCTATCTGGTAAGATTAAATCCTTTAGCCCCCTGTTAAAGTTGAAAGCCGATCAAGAGTTTATATGGGAAGAAGAGCAGCAGTCAGCCTTAGAGGAGATTAAGAAATACTTGGTGAATCCTCCAGTCTTGGTTCCACCTCAACACGGGAAGCCTTTCAGGTTATATTTGTCTACCGATGACAGCGTTATCGGATCGGCTTTAATTCAAGAGTTTGAAGGGAAGCAACGTGTGATATATTACCTGAGCAGAAGGTTGGTGGATGCTGAAACCAGGTATTCGGCCATAGAGAGATTGTGCTTGTGTTTATATTTCTCTTGCATTAAATTGAGGCATTATTTACTGTCGGCTGAATGCATATATCTGCAAAGATGATGTGGTCAAGTACATGCTGTAAATGCTGATTTTGAGTGGACAGATCGGTAAGTGGATTTTGGCACTGTCAGAGTTTGACCTAAGGTATGAATCGGCCAAAGCTGTTAAGGTTCAGGTAATGGCCGATTTTGTTACTCAACATTGTAATACGGTGGGCTTTGTTGAGATTGCTCCTTGGGCTTTATTCTTTGATGGGTCTACATGTAAGGATGGAGCAGGTATCGGAATTCTCTTGATTTCACCCCGAGGACAGAAGTATGAAATCTCGTTGCCGATTGTTGCTACTTCAACAAACAATTAGGCTGAGTATCAAGCTTTGCTTAAGGGGTTAGAATTACTCAGGGAAGTGCGTGCCGATGCTGTTGAAGTCTTCGATGATTCTATGTTGGTGATTAACCAATTGATCGGGACATATGAATGCCGAAGTGAAGTTTTGATTGCTACCCATGAACGGTGTTTGCAGTTGTTAAGGGAGTTCAAAGAGTATCGCCTTGAGCACATTCCAAGGTTGCACAATGAAGAGGCTAATCGGTTAGCACAGAATGCTTCAGGGTATCAACCGATTTAAGAAGTCACGACATCGGTAACGGTTGCCGATGACTGGAAAAAGGAGATTGCCGATTACTTGAGGGATCCATCTAGGCAAGTTGAAAGGCGTCTAAGGTTCCAAGCTACTAAGTATGTGCTCCTCGACGACGAGTTGTATTATCGGACGATTGATGGAGTTTTGCTTAGATGTCTCGACAAAGAGGAATCGAAAGAGTTGATGGGTGAGATCCATGAAGGTGTATGTGGAGCGCATCAATTGGCATCCAAAATGAAGTGGATGATTAGGCAGAACGAATATTATTGGCCGACAATCCTTGAAGATTGCTTCAACTATTTCAAAGGGTGCTAGGACTGTCAGAAGTTTGGTAATGTGCAAAGGGCACCTGCATCGGCAATGAATCCTATAATCAAGCCTTGGCCGTTCAGAGGATGGGCTATTGATCTCATCGGCCAAATTTATCCGCCATTGAGTAAAGGGCACAAGTTTATACTTGTTGCTACCGATTACTTTACTAAATGGGTTGAAGCAGTCCCTTTGAAGAAGGTGACATCGGCAAACATGGTGGATTTCGTTAAAGAGCACATTGTTTACCGATTTGGTATTCCTCAGACTGTTACTACCGATCAGGGAACCATGTTCACATCGGGAGAGTTTGATGAGTTTGCTGCTAGCATGGGTTTCAAAGTATTAAACTCTTCTCCTTATTATGCCCAGGCTAATGGTCAGGCTGAAGCTACTAATAAAGGGGTTATCAAGCTTATTAAGCGCAAGATTGAAGAGAACCGTAGAAGGTGGCATGTGGTGCTAAACGAAGCCTTATGGTCATATCGGATGGCTTGTCATGGTGCAACCAAGGTTTCGCCGTATCAGTTGGTCTATGGACATGATGCTGTCCTGCCTTGGGAAATCAAAACTGGTTCTAGGCGATTATCTTCTCAGGATCAACTAACGACTGATGATTACACTACCCTGATGAAAGATGAATTAGAGGATTTGGCAGGTCATCGGTTGAGGGCATTGATTAGCATTGAAGAGAATAAGAAGAGGGTTGCCAGATGGTATGACAAGAAAGTAAAGGCAAAAGAATTTGCCGATGGCGATTTGGTTTGGAAGTTGATTTTACCGATTGGGACTAAGAGCTCTAAATTTGGAAAGTGGTCCCCTAATTGGGAGGGTCCTTATCGGATAAAACAGTTGCTCCTGGTAATGCTTACATTTTGGAAACTCTCGAAGGAGTTGCGTTCTCTAGAGCGATCAACGGCAAATACTTAAAGAGGTACTACCCTAGTATATGGGTGGATGCATAGTGCTCAGCTGAATGCCGATGAACGAAAAGTTATGTAAGCATCGGTAAAAACAAACTAGCATTATATTACAAGTCAAAATCAAGTATCAGAGTTACATTCTTGCCGATACAACAAACAAATTACAGCAAAGAGTGGATGGCTGATATCGCACGCAAGCGAATTTGCTCTATTTCGTCCATCTCCTTGGCGTCGGCATCGGGAGAACCCTCGATCGGCTTGATTTTCTTCTTCCACAGTATGGCTTGTCGGGCATTCTGGTCCCTTTCTTGCCGCAGGACTCTGACGGTATCGGACAGCTAGGTTTTCTTTTGGTTGGCTGCGATCAAAGCCTCCTCAACTTTTTGTAGCTCGGCTAGTAGTTCCTCTTTCTTTGCCGATAGCTGAATGATTTCTTGATTGAGGCCGTTGATGGAGATTTCTGCTTGGCCGATACCCTTATGCTTTTCATCGGCAATGTTTTTGAACTTAAGCTTTTCTTCCTCGCTCTTGGATTGAGCGGCCGTATCGGCAATGCGACGGGTAAGCTTCTGATACTGGATCTGCTTGATGTCGAGGAAGGTTGCCTGGAGAAGGATTTTTACCATATCGGCAGGGAGATGGCCTTGGATATCCTTGAAAACGATCCTTGCTGCCGATGAATCCTGAATGAGCTGGGACGTATCTTGTAGCAGCAAGGAAAGAAACTCTTCCAGCTTGGATTTGATCTCTGCCGATAAGGTTGGGACAGAACTCTCCTCCTCTTCATCGTCATCAGGGATGTTGACCGCAAACGAGAACAGACTGTCGGCTTGGATGAGGCCTTGGCGTTCATCTTCATTTTGAGGATTCACGCTGAAGGAGAAGAGACTGTTTGGAGAGTCTTGAGCCTGAAAACAGAGGTTAAAATATGCCAATCGGAAGATTGTACTGTGAGCTTTAGGGTGATTGACTTACCATTTTGAAGCGGATCTCCTGCCTAGGACTTGGCATGCTGGATGGTCCAGCTTCATCCTGGACATCGGCAATGGATGCCGATGATTGGGCCTCTGCCGGGGAAGCAGCCGACGCCGCCGGTGCTGGTGATGTTACTGCCGGCGTCGCTTCTGGCGTGTTGGCTGGTTCGTGTGGCAGCGATGCTGCTCTCTCATCGGGAGCTTCGGCTGACGGTGCCGATGCCGCCTCTGCTGCCATAGCAGGTGTTGTCTCCTCATCGGGGGGTCCGGTCGACGGTGCCGATACCGATGCCGCCTCAGTTGCTGCAGCAGTTGCCATCTCTCGATCGGGGACACCATCCATCGGTTGATCCGAGACCGGAGCCAATAAAGGATCCGCCGATGATGCGCCGCCAGTTGGTTGTGCAACTGAAGCCGAGGGTGGTCCTGCTGGTGGCGCATCGGCAGTTGATGGTGCGATTGGGGCCGATGGCGAAGACGGAGGAGCCAGTCTCAGGCGCCTCTTTTTCTTTGGTGCAGCAGCAGGGGAGCCAACCCGTTTTGATGAAGACCGGGGGGCATCGACAGCTGGACTGGAAGGTGTTTGTCTGCTGGAAGCAGATGCCGATGACCACAGTGCCTGAAAAGTATAAAACAAGTTATACAAAGTAGAATGTTGCCGATGAAACAGTATGTAATCGGTACGGGTAAAGATGAGTTTACTGCATAAACCCGCGTCAGGGCAACAGCAGCGGCCGATGTAGCCTTGGCTTTTGTAGGTGTTGGCATAGGTACTTGTTGAGGCGTGAAGGCAGCCAACGTCGGGGCTTTAGTGCCGATGATTGATATGGGGCCCATTATCCGAAGATTGAAGGGCCTGCCACTGTTGCTCGTTGTCGGGATCGGATCATCGGTCTGTCAGGCGCGAAGGAGTTAAGTGCCGATGACGAAAGTAAAGTAATAAAGAATGCATTGGATAGAAGACTTACTGTGTCATCAGGGATGATGTGATCGGTGTCAATCCGGTGCCGATAGTAGTGTGATGACTTGGCGAATAGCTGGCACCTCCACTCTTGCCACCAAGACTTGTACTCATTCGTGATGAAGAAGGTTGGCGACCAGGAGGACAAGTCAATGTCTGCTATATCGGCATCAGGAGGGAGATTGACAACCTTGTTCCAGTCGAGAGCACTGGATATTGTCTGCCTGGGCTTCACTACTTTGGAGTAGCAGAGTTTGATCGGCAGTTAGCCAAATGCCAGTTGTCTCGCTGCTGCCGATGGGTAATAGAACTCGTAGGATGGAGGGGCATTCTTCCCAGATCTGAAGATATTCACCAGAATTGCTCGGGGGGTGATGCTGGCCTTCATGATCGCTCGGTTCTCAGGCAGGTTCCCATCGGTCAGGTTGAACAACAGAGGGAACTGATTGTGCTCATCGATGTATGCCACCAGGTCCGTTCTGTGGAGGGGAGTCTGTTGTAGAACTTCTGGAAAAAATAGCCTAAGTGCTCTGTATCGGCATCGGTACCTGGCAGCACTATAATAGCCTCTCCAAAATTAAGTGGAGGGCGAGTTGCCGATTCATCATCCCCATATCGGTAATCTTCCGATATGTCCCTCGGGAATTGTTGGGCAAACAGATCAAACTGGAGGGCCCTGTGCATGTGTGCGTTTAGCCACATATTGACAAACCACCATGGGCCCCCGAGATTGCCGATGGGTTCTCCTAGCAGTAGCTTCTGGGATACTTGATGTAGCAAACGGTATACTGACCCAAGAAGGTACCTGCCTAAAGGAAGCCTTGTTCCATCGGCAAGTAGCTCAGCCGCTGGGAGGTGCATGGTGGTCGGGCCGACGATTTTGCCGCAGAAGATGAACTTCTCCAACCACATGTTCAGGAAAGTGGCGTGCTCCCATTGGTTTACCAATCCGGTTTTCTGGTTCTCATTGATGTAACCCGTCCAGCCGCCGATGTTCTGGGTGTTCACCTTGTACTCGGCTTTTCTGTTGAAAAGGGTGAAGGTATCGGCAGAAGTGATGTCTAAGCCGGTCAACATGTGGACATCGGCAAGGGTTGGGGTGGCTGGTCCATGCCTGAAGAGGAAGGCATTCATGCTATCAGACCAGAAGTATGAGACCACCATCAACAGATTCTCGTTCTTTTCCATATTGACGATTGAAATCCTGATATACTGATCCAGGCTGCATTCTTGCCAGTAAACTTGTTGTGCTCTAGCTACTCTGAGGTACCAATTCTTCCAACCCTTGGTAGGCTTGGGCCATGAGCGGAAGGCGTCCTTCCACAGTCCTAGACCAAAGCACTCGGATCTGAATGGTACCCGGTTGGTTTCTGCATTGATGATGAAGGTGGGGTCTGGATTACCCATGGGGCCTAACAGCTTAGGTTGGAATCAGCAAGTGGGATCACTATGTTGTACAATTCTTAGGGTTCGAAGAAAAGAATGGGACGAATCAGAAAAGAATGGGGATAAATCCAAATTTATGCGAGAAAAAGGACCAGCAGAAGGTTGGATTAGGAGGAGAATAAGTCTTACCTTTGGGATGTCGACTTGGATTCATTGGAGTCGAAGGAGTGCTTGCGGTTTGTCCTTGGATTGCAGAAGGGTACTATTGTTCGAGCTTGTGTTCTTCAGAGCGTCTGGAGGATGAAGACGAAGGCAAGGAGGTCAAAGTAAAAATGGACTCGGGGTAAAAGGTAGTATGGATCCCGGTAAACTTTTATAAGCCTACTCAGGGGCATTTTGGGGTTCCGTTTCACACCATGCAGGAATGTGGAGAGGCCCGCGGTAGATACACACGGTGATCGAGGTGGTCTGCGACTGTTTGTGCTACAATCGAGGGATTTTATTATTAAATTGCAGTTCCACACACAGAGATCGAGGAAACTGTGCATCTATCTCAAAGGTAACGGCTACAACAACGGCTACAGTGGAGAGAATTTCGGCACGTGAAGTATTATACATTCCAAAACTGGGGGGCATGTGTTGACACCGTTTTTTAGCACATGTCAAATGAGCTAAGGATTGACTGGTCAACGGCTGTTTTCTATCGGCATCGGGAAAGCATGAGTCGACATTGTCAATGAGGATGCTGCGGGAAGACCAAGTGCGCTGCCGATGGAGGCTGGATGATCTTTGCCGACAAAGGTTAATGGGTGAAGTCTTGCTGATGCTGATTGTCGATGAAGAGATATTGCCGATTGCCGATGAAGAGTCATTGCCGATTGCCGATGAGGGGTCATTGCCGACTGCCGATGAAGGGTGGTTGCCGATTGCCGATAGGGAATGATTGGTGAAGACAGTTACCAGCACAAGGTCGCTAATCGGGAAATGTTGCCGATTGCCGATCGGGAAAATATTGCCGATGCCGATGGGCGTGACTTAACGCTTGGTGGCAGCAGAAGACTATAGGTGGCCAAAGAAGGAAGTCGCAGGGATCTGCCGATGAAAAGTTTCCATCGAGGAGAAGTATAAGGAAACTGGTGTTTTACCAGTATTGTTATTATTATGGTAGTTTGAGTCCGGCTCTTGCATGAGTTGTTTATTTTCCTTTAAAATAGGTGTGTTTGTTTAGGAAAATAAATATTATTGTTTTAGATCTGACTCCTACGTGAGTCAGTTTCCTTAAAGTTAGGAGTTTGTTTTACGAAGGATACGTGTCATGTGTTTGTACAACTCTCTATGTGGGAGTATAAATATGTGCCCAAGGGCTACGAAAAGAAAAAAAATCCAATATCAAAAAAACCAATTTTATTCTTATTCTACTTTATCGCAATTTACCCTTTTTGCATTAGTTTTAGCTTATCAACGAGTTCTTCAAGCTTCGACGGGCTGCATCACCTTGATCTCCGTCAAATCCTTGCATGTTCCGCGTGGGAGTACCTCTGAGCCTTGGCATCCGGGCGCATCGCTGTTGCCTCGTTTAGCTCTGCTCTAGTTATCCTGACCAAGCCCCAATCCCAGCATCCGGGCGCATCGCCGTTGTCTAGATTGGATCTTGTTCTAGTTATCTTTGATCAATCTGAGCTTTGACATCTGGGCGCATCGCCGTTGTCTCGTTCAGTTTTGTTCTAGTTATCGTCCTTGTCGATTAACTGGTCAAATCAACTGGCATGCCTCCGGAATACCGAGCTTTGGGTAATAGCCCGAGGTGTTCGCAGATCCTGACGCTTTTTGTGTCAACAGTAATCCACCACGTGTTTATAAGCAAGTTCTTAAAAGGTAAGGCCCCCGTAAGAAGACGGTGCGGTCCGGTAGGAGTTTTGTCCTCCTACTGACCTACTGATCTATCCCCTCGCCTAGCATACTTGTATTGAGGATACAAACTATAGTGTTTAGACTAAGTATATTGAAGTAGAGTGAATTGCATAGGAGTCCCTTGTACTCTCTCGTTGTCCTCCCACCTAGCTAGTCTACCTAGTCCGTTCTAAGTATCATTTATCTTGGCTTATTCATTCATGAACCCCTGCCTATCACATATATCGTTTACCCCCCTATACTAGTTGGTACTAAGTTGAACTGCTCTCTAGGATCTCTCTCTAATTATCATTTCTAGCTTAGCTTTCCCTTGGGAAAATATAAATTACGATACCTTGGAATACTCCTAGGTGAAGTGCTACAACGGTATAATTTGTACGCTTGTGGATGTATCCAATAGTCATAAGAAATACCAACAAGCATTTCTGACGCTGTTGCCGGGGAAAGCTCAGCCTAGAAATTTTAATTGGATTGAATCCAGAGATTCTCATTAACTTAGTTATCAATTAGTCATAGGGGCTTACCCCTGTCTATGTCTTCTATTCTTGTGAAGCCAAACAGTGTATGAGTGGTTTCCAACTGCCGGGAAATTATCTCAAAGATCCTGAGCAGCTGTTGAGGAGGACTAGACGTCGTCAAGTCCCACCTCAGAGGTTCATCTCGACCCTAAATCCGTTCAAGGAAGGAGGCTCTACACCACCACTCAAGGAAGCTATGGCCCAGAAGGCGATCTCTGACTTCTCGGATCCGTCCGCTACCCACGTAGCTCAAGGTCCCGAGGTCAACATCGGGGATGCTCCATTCGAGCTGAAACCCGCCTTGATCCACATGGTGCAAGCCAATCTGTTTTGTGGGAAGCCCCATGAGGATGCCAATGCTCATCTTCAGCACTTCATGGAGGTGTGTGGCACGTTCACCATCAAAGGAGTCACGCCTGACGCTGTTCGTCTTCGCCTCTTCCAATTCTTGTTATTGGGAAAGGCAAAGCAATGGTTCTACGGACACAAAGAAGAAGCCACCACCTGGGAGAGGTGTGTCAATGCATTCCTCAAGAAGTTCTTCCCAATGGGCAAAACCAATGCTCTTCGTGGAAAGATTTCAAGATTCCATCAACAATCTGACGAGACGATTCCCGAAGCATGGGAGCGTCTCCAGGAGTACATTCGTGCCTGTCCTTATCATGGGATAGAAGATTGGCTCCTGATTCAAGGATTCTACCACGGGCTTTCTAGCATGGCCCATAGTCACCTTGATGCTACCGCTGGAGGGGCATTCCTGCAACATACCGTGAGGAATGCCAAGGACCTCATCGAAAATATGGTACTCAACCAAGGATGGGGTGAGGAACATCTCCAGCCAAAGAAGAGAGGTATGCACACCGTCAGTGAGGTGGACATACTCTTTGCCAAGATGGACCTCTTGATGAAGAAGATAGAAGAAGGTTCCAAGAAGGAACGAGAGGCCATCTACCCCATCGCTGCCGCACAAGCTATCGAAGCTGACCCATGGTGCGAGGTGTGCGGAGCAAATGATCACTCGGGCAACAACTGCCCGATACATCAAAGGAGGACGTGAACTTCATCAGCAACAACAACAACAACAACAACAACAACAAAGGGTATCGACCCCAACAACAAGGAAAGTGGAATTCACGCCCCTTCTACCAAGGTAATGGAGGTAATACCAATTATAGCAATTACAATAATTCTTATAATAATCAGCCTTCATTAAAAGATCTTGTTCTTGGTCAATCTAAAATTAATGATGGTATAAATAAAAAGATGATTGCCACTGATAAATTTCTTGAAAATTTCGGTGAGAAAATGGATAGCTTCACAACTGCCATGAAAAATCAATTGAGCTTCAATAAAATGCTAGAAACTCAATTAGCTCAATTAGCAGCAGTTATGCCATCCATAGAATAAGGTAAAATTCCTGGGAAACCAAAAGATTCAATTGAGCATGTGAACATGGTAACAACAAAGTTCGGTGAGCCTTCACTTCGCTCCCATTGGGGCTATCTTCTCGATCCTCCCTTTATCATGAAGAAGGAAGATCCAGGCCACCCGACGATCAAATGCTCAATCAGACAACAAACCTTCCACATAGCCTTCTGCGATCTCGGATCGGGCGTCAACATCATGTCCAAGGTAACTTATGATAACTTGTTAGGAGGACCTTTGGTCCCTACATGTGTTCGCTTGCAGATGGCAGATCAAACAATGCGGTTTCCCGAGGGACTCGCAAGGGATATCTTGGTGAACATCCAAGACGAATACATCCCCACAGACTTCATCATCCTGGATATGGGAGCCAACGTGGAAGTCTCTGTCATCTTGGGAAGGCCCTTCCTCAACACTACCAACGCGGTCATCTATGTTGGATCGGGCCAAATCCACTTTCAGTTCCCGAGTCACAAGGTAAAATGTGCTTTCAATGGTTATAAACTTAATAAACAGGTTAAAGCACAACCACCAGGAAGAAGAGTTCGAGCCCCGCGCCAAAAGAAGCAGTACCCGGAGGCCAAGATCAATGAACTCAAGGAAGATGAACCTGTCAATCCATGGCAGGTTTCGAAAGCAAAGGAGGTGCACACTCCGCGGTCTCCGGAACCATCAGGTGCACCCGAAGAATGAACAAGAAGGAGAGTCCCACTCCAAGGACTTAAAATCAAGGAGCCTTCGCCGAAAGGTAAGTCGGTAATTATCTTTTATTTCCCTTCTTACATTTAGTTAAAACCTTTACCTTCTTTCATACTTAAAATTTAGAAATAATAAAGTTAGATTAAATAAAACTTGAGAATTAGATAAGCACTAAAATTTGACAAAAGGTAGGACCACCCTAAGCACCCTATCTTGTCTTGGTTAATTAGGAAACACTTAGGGACCTTTATAAAAGAAAAAAATGGAGTACTAGGGGGGTCTGTCGACCACCCTAGATGCCACATGTTCATCCATCTTTCTTTCCCACCTTCCTTTTCCAAGCATCTCATGATTTGAGTAGTGAGATTTTCAAAAATCCAGATCTTGCTTTGGGAGACATCTCTTTTGCTTTGTCATCAATCACTTTTTGTTAAAGCATGACACATCCTTGTCTCCCTCTACTCCATGTCCAAAGTGGGGAACCAACTTTCACTTTCACTTTGTCATACTTTGAAAAAGAAAACACATCAATCACTTTTGATCAAAGCATGACATACCTTTTGTCTCCCACTACTCTTTGTTTAAAGAGGAGAATCTTGAGCACTTTAGCTCAGCTTTTGATCACATCACATAGCATCTATCACCTTTCACCAAGCACTAGAAAAAGCATGAGTGGAATTCCCACTTTAGGGGGGTCGGCCGACCACCCTTTAGTCACCTCCTCTCTCTCTTTTGCTTTGCGTAAGGCATCCACCAAAGCTTGTGATCATGGAACCCAAGGGCATGCCCAAGGGGGGGTTGGCCGACCACCCCATGGTGCCCCCTTGGTGCCATCTCCTTCCTCTATAAAATCTTAAGCAAGGAGAGCTTCATTCCCTCACACCTCAACTAGAATTCAGTTCTAGCTCAAGTCTCTCCTTGCCTTACTCTCTCCTCTCTTCATTCAAGAGAAGTTCTTAGCTCTCAAGAGAAGTAGTGTTACCCTCACTAGTCCACAAGAAGATCTCTTGCCTTCATCGAGCTTCTCTTAACTCAAGCCTATCCCCGCAAGACAAAACTAGAAAACTCTCTCCACATATACCCCTGTCCTAGTCTTGTTCTTGTGTCCCTCTTCCTCTCTAAAGATGAAGAATCCATTGACATCCGCATTCAAGAACATGAAGCAAGCTATAGGTGGGAGCTCATCTCGACGCTCCCACCAATCCGAGGATACTTCCCAAGGGAGAAGAAGGGGGGTTCTGCCCGATACACTTGGGAGAACCTCCAAACCGAAGAACACCCTCAGGAGGAGGAAGAAGTACCGATGAAGGTACCTTATATCGGGGCATTCATGGTGCCCCCGATGAGGACCTATGATCAGCAAAGTGGTCTTTAGTTCAACCAACTAGAGTATCAAAGATATCTTTCTCTTTGGGATCGATCTTTCGAGCACACAAGGATATTGCATCCAAGTCTTCTCTCCAACGTAGGTATGACCACCGAATTCAAAACTATCTTCTCTGCTCTTGGTTGGTCTAGCTTCTGGCAAGTATATGATCTTGGAATTGAGTTTCTCACCTTAGAATTCTTATGCTCTCTCCAAATCTCTAAGGATGGAATTGCCTTTCACATGTTTAATTAAAATCATAGTCTAACTTGGAGTCATCTAAGTGTTGCTCTTGGCTTTGAAAGTTCATGCTCGATAGATTTAGACCTTGCCATGCGTAGGTTCAACAAGAGGAAATTTTGGTTCTCTATCTCTGGTCTTAATGATTGCTCAAATCCTAAATCTGAGGAAATTCATAATCCAACCCTTCGTTTCATGCATCTTTGGATGAAAATGACTTTGTTTCCTGGAAATAATGCTAGCTTGATAAGTGACATGGAATTAAAATTGCTTTATGCCATGGTGAAAAAAATCAAATCTCTCCTGTGAAATGCTTAGTGGAATTTTGGCAAAGTTCAATTGAGAGTAATGAATCTATTCAATTCACATCTTTAATTACTCGTCTTGCTGAATCTATGGACTTGCTAAATGGAACGCAACCCTTTGTTTACATCTCTGCACCTAGAGCAGTAATCTCAGAAGAATACCTTACAACTGCTCAAATGTTAAAAAGAGACGCCCTTGGTGAACTTAAAATGATTTACAATGGCCATATAATTGAGGTGCCTCTTCCAAATAGGCAACTTCAGTTGTATAGGACCCATAAACTAACCCTTGATTTAGATCAAGGCATTGGGCAAAGAGGTTTTGCAGACTCAGACAGGAAAGCTCAGGAGGGGCTATACTTTGTTCATTATGAGCAAGGTGGTCCTTCCCGAGGAGCTATTGGCGAGGAGGAAGAAGATGCATTTTCTGATCCCATGCACACTTCTAGTGGCATGCCTCCTCAACCATCACGTCCGCAACGAGCACGAGCATCCTTTTCTTCCACACGAGAAAGGGAGCATCGTGAACAGCGGCAACAATTCGATCATCTCACCAACACATTTGGTGAGCTGCGTGTTGAGCACGATGAGACAGCACGCATCGTCTAGCAAACTGCCGAAGACATTCAAGCAATGCAAGAAGAACAATATCGGCATTGGGACTTATGGCGGCAACAACATCCACATCCGCCGCACTATTGAGCAAAAGATAAGCTTGGGGGAGGTTCCCTCCCCCACTAAGGTAAGTTTTAAATTTCAGCATTTATATTTATGCACTTCCTTGCTTATCTTTTCTTTGCATCTAAAAAATCTTCATATGAAAAATAATAAAAAGACTTTCTCTACTCCACTCTCACATGTTCCATGAAAGTTAATATCTCCTATAGAAATGATGAATAGTTGCTTTGCTAAATGTCTCTCTAGTACTTAGTTTACAACTTGATATTTCTCTAAGTATGGATTACTTGGCTTAAAAGAAAACATCATGAACCTCAAACTTTTGTGGGTTGCAAATGCCGTAACTAAGTCTAAGTTGTTGTGAGATATGATATGACAAGATAAGAGCTGCTATGATATTGTTCTAAACAAGAATGACTATCGGAGTTTTATTTATTAAAATGATAAAACACTTCTTGTTCCTCAATGGTGAGAATTCCTACCAAAGCCATACATGCTTTTTTCATGATATAAGCTTTCTACATAAGCTGCTTGCTTTGTGTTGAGTTTGGTCAAGTTTTGTGACCCTTGTTGAGAGACTTATCATGCTCCCAAGATCAAGATCACGTACACGCCACATATACATGCTGCTTCTACACTGGAAGTACGCAGAAACATGTCTTACATTTCCACATAGTTCATACTCCATGCTCTAGTAGAAAAATATCTCTCTAGTATGTTGCTAGTAAATGAGAAATAGACTATGCAAAAATTATAAAAAAATTCAGGGGCATTCAAAGTCCCAAGTTTTGGATTTGTTGAGCACATCAAAGCTCATGAATTTTTTTGAATGAGCATTTTCAAAGCTCATAGAAAAATAAATAAAGATAGCTATGTCTCAAGGTTTATAAGTTAAGAAAGAGAGATCAAATATAGGAGTATTGATCACTTGCCATGTTTCCACACACTTGCACATCTTGATCTAAGAGTATGACATTTCTCTCCTTGGATCCGGAATTTGACTTTACAATATATGCAAGGTAAGTTTGCTACATCTTTGATCCCTACCTATAGCTCCACATAAGCTTTACAGATAGGATGAAAGAAGACAAACTTTAATTTATGCCTTGGTGAGGAATCATACACCTTATGAGTGACTCGAGAGTACCATTTGAGGAACACTAAGTTTTCTTTTACAAAATCTTGCAAAACCTCCAATATGAAACCCTTGAAAGAATGAGAAAACTAGTGCTCAAGTCAAGTTGTTCTATCTCTCAACCTCTCAAGACAAAGGATAAAGCTATAAGCCCCATGAAGGACTAAGGAAATATGGGTGAGTCTTTATTGCTAATTTTTCCATTCAAAAGAGAAGTATGATTGTTGTAGATTTAGTACTCTTGAAATATAAAGCATAGTAGCAACTCCTGATCCATCGAGCTAAGTTTGATTGTTTGCTCGGGACGAGCAAAGGTTAAGCTTGGGGGATCTTGTTGGCACAAATTATGGACCACTTTTCTATAACCAAAATGATGCCACCAACCTCAGGATCAGGGATAAACAAACACATCATGAGCATAATTTATCAAATAACTAGTTCCACATGTCCATGAGTGTTTGAATGCAGGAATGAAGAAATGGAGCAAAGGAGAGCCAGTTGGGCCAACATAGGGGGTCGACCGACCACCTTATGGCCCACCAGCTCTCCCCTCTCAGCCATGATCCAAGAGAAGCACTCTAGAGTGATTTCCAACCCTTAGATCACTTTGTGCTTTCTCTCAACGGTTCACAAATATAGCACATGGATCCATGGGCCCAAACCAAGGAGATAAACGTGCCAACCACCTCAGAATCGACATCCAACATCTATGACAAGTGGGACCAGCACCTGGGAGACTCAGGTGGGCCAGAGCCCCAAGGGGGGATCGGCCGACCTCCCACCTGGGCCCACCAGGCCCCCACTTGGTCGCTGACCTGTGGGGCCACTTTCAGGAGGTCAAAGGAGGGCCCACCTGCCATAGGGGCGGTCGGCCGACCGCCTCTATAGGTTGGTTGGCTCCCTCCAACCGCCATAGCACTCAATACATGGTGGAAATCCATGCCATCCACCCTTGGTCAGTTCCAAGTCAGTTTGATCCAAGGGTGGAGGATTGAAGCCCCTTGGATCGATGACGTGGCACCTACTCCACCTCCTACTATAAATAGAGGGTCACACCCCCTCTCTACACATGGTGAAGAAGCCTACAAGCTCTATTCCATAGATTGTTCTAGGAGTTAGTCAAGAGTGGGAGTTAGAGTTGAGTCGAGCTGCGCTCGGGATTTCCGGAGTTGTCTTCTGGAAAGTCTGGTATAGCTCTTGTATCTTTCCTTCTTTGTAAGACTTTACCTTTATCAATATATTATCTATTCTCTCTACTTTACTTAGTATTTACTTTGAGCATTACTATACTAGATATAGTCTTGTTATATCCTATAGCTCTTTAATAGCCTTTACATTCATAGTCTATGATCCTTGTGACCTTTCCCGTATGCAATCATTGCCTGTCATAGGGTGCTTTGATTATAGATCGTAGTCAAAGTAGTAAGTTGTGTGTAATCATGGTGCTTATACATCATATTATCCTTGGTTATCGCTTGCTGCACGGATTGTTTGTGGTACCTAGCAAGAGGTGACAACCTTGTCTAGTCGTTGTAATCCACCACGTATTTATAGGCAAGTTCTTAAAAGGTAAGGCCCCCATAAGAAGAGGGCGTGGTCCTGAAGGAGTTTTGTCCTCCTACTGATCTATCCTCTCGCCTAGCATACTTGTATTGAGGAGACAAACTATAGTGTTCAGACTAGTTAATTGGCTAAGTATATTGAAGTAGAGTGAATTGCATAGGAGTCCCTTGTACTCTTTCGTTGTCCTCCCACCTAGCTAGCCTACCTAGTCCGTTCTAAGTATCATTTATCTTGGCCTATTCATTCATCAACCCCTTCCTATCACATATATCGTTTACCCCCTAACTAGTTGGTACTAAGTTGAGGTGCTCTCTAGGATCTCTCTCTAATTATCATTTCTATCCCAGCTTTCCCTTGGTAAAATATAAATTACGATACCTTGGAATACTCCTAGGTGAAGTGCTACAACGGTATAATCTGTGTTCTTGCGGATTTATCCAATAGTCATAAGAAATACCAACAGTTATTTGGCACAAGTATCCGGAGGATCTGGAAAAAAGTTTTATCAGGTAGGTATTTCTAGCCCCCGAGCCTTCTCCGATTTCTTTTTGATCAAAAAGAGCTTGGCAGAAGGGTCTGAAGTACTTTGCTTTTGTCTGCTTTTGTTCATGGGTTGGTATTGTGTTTTCATGGGTGTGCAGAATCTTTCTTTCGCTGTTTGCTTTGGTCAGTTTTTGTTGTTTGCTTGTTTCCCTTTCTCGTGGCTTTTGGCTCCTGGTGGTCCTTCTTTGCTATATATTTCGTGGTGCTTGCACTGGTAGTTGAGCTTGACAGTTATATTCTTCCTTTTCGACAGTCATGCTGCTAAGTGAAACTGAGCAGCCCTTGGGCTTTTCTTTGTCTTCTGGTAATTGAGTGGGTAGAAGAATTCTTGTGAAAGGAGTTAGAGGTAGACTAACTCAGTTAGATTTTCCTGGGAAGTTTGGTGCATCAGGTAGAAGAAGTCTTGTGATGTGGCTTCCGTGCCTTCTCTATCTATTTAGTGAACTCCGGGCTATAACCGTTGCCACTCCTGAGTTGATTGATGTGGTACACTTCATCTTCCTAGCCGTGCATGCTTGCATCGAACTCCTGCTGGAAAGGCTAGAGTTGGAGTTGTCCAATCTTATTTGTTGGGAGTGGTCTTCTGCCTATCGACCAGAACTTTCCTCATGCTGTGCAAAGTTTCTGGGTTGTTTTATCCTGTAAGGCTTTGTCCGGGTGCTAAGTCTTCTTTGGAGGTGGACCTAGTGTAACCTTGGTTTCATCCTTTATATTTTGTCACTTGTGGTCTTTTGTTGTAGATGAGGCTTATATTGGCATTGTATGTGTGGTTCTTGGATTGTTATATCTATAAGTTCCTTGGCTGAGTTGTTTCGGCATGCTTTTTATGCTGCGGGGTTGTTTGTCGAATGTTGCTAATTGTATGATTGTCCTTTGGAATATTCTTTTGGATATTCTGTATAGTACGCTGATGTACTGCCTTTATTGTAGCTATTTGTATTTCATCAATGCAGTCCTTGTAGAATCTTTTGCCTTCACTTCTTCCTTTATGTACTATTACTGCTGTCATCCTTTCTTTATGGACTTGGTGTATGTGCGCCCATTATTCTTCTATAAATAGCTATAGTATAGTTCCTTTGTCACATATCCTCTGTTTTCCCTTGTAAAGGTCCTTGTTCTTTGTACTTATTCTATCATAGATGCTGTAATTGGCGAGCTTGACGAGCCCCCCGGTTTCTTTTTCCTCTTTTCTTGTTGTAGTCCAGTGAGTGGTGTGGGTCTTGTGATAGAAACTGGTAGGATAGTATCAAGTTGTGGGCGGTTTTGAGGCAAATGGTGTAGGCCTTGTGATGAGGCTGTCGCATGTTGTGCTGCCTCATCTTCCAGCGTCCTAGCTTCATGCCTCTGGCTGATCTCGCGGTCTTGGTTGAAGAAGCGTTCTTTGGTTTGGCCTATGCTGTGTCATTTTGGTACGTGCTGATGCTGATCCGCCTTCTCTTTAGCGGGGATCTGGCAGAACTGTCAATCTTGAATGGCTTCTGGGTTCTGCTTCTACTACCTTTAGCGACTAGGGTGTGCATTGCTTCGTTGGGCGTCAAGCACATCTGAGTTATTTGGCTCTGTTTGCCAGTATTGAATTTTGGTTCTTACGATTGTAACCTCGAATTCGACTGGGTTCCTTGTTGTTGACTTGTATTAGCTTCTTATCGTGTAATGGGTATTGTAGCTCCATATTCTTGTTGTAATCAAGCTCTGTGCCAAATGAGTGATAAATAAACTCTTGTCTCATTCTTACGAATTCTTTGTACTCTCTGCTTTATATTCTCCTCTATGACGTTTGTAATAATTGTAGTGTTTGAGTTCTTATTTTCGCGAGTTGTCTGTGTACTTTGTGGAGTAATCTGACTGTTTGTTTTACTTTGGTGTCCGTTCCATAATTCCTGTCGGTCTTTTGCAACCATTGTATTTTCTTTCCGTTGTAGTCAGAAAACTTGAGGTTTTTACCCCTTTATAAGCCTGTCTTTCTCTTTTCTTTTCTTCTTTACCTTGCGGTAAAAAATCATTCTCTCGCTTGTAAACCCTAGCTGCCACCGCCGCATCTGTCTTTGATCTGATTTGGATGGTGAAGAAGAACAAGAACAAGGCTGAATTTGTGGATGAGGACATTGTGTTGGATTCCATTGATAATCCTGAGTACGTTGAGATGTCTCGTCAGATGAAGCAGTCCCCCAAGCCGACCACCAAGGAGGCGGATTTAGATCTGCTTGTTGCTCATGGGTTGCTTCAGGCGCGGATTTATTCTGGTTACTCAATTCCTGGTGAGCATGTGATTCTCAGTCCTTCCCCTGATCAGTATGTCCTCTTTGTTTCATTCGCCCGTACTGGACTCTGTTTTCCTCCGTTGAGTTTTTTGATGGAATTCCTTCGATTCTATGCAATCCAAGTTCATCATCTGTCCCCTAATGGGATTCTTTTTCTTGCTTCGTTCGCGCACTTGTGTGAGGCGTTCATTGGCATCCCTCCTTGTCTTCTTCTTCTTTGGCAGTTCTTTCGCCTTCGCTTTCATGAGAGTAGGCCAATTTGTTCTTTTGGTTGTTGCGCCGTCCAGTTCCGTCAGGGAATGAAGACCAACTACTTCTCATTTAACCTTTATGAGTCAGTTAAGGATTGGGCGGATAAGTGGTTTTATATATCTAAGCCTGATGCTTATTTCTCTTCTAACCTTGCTGCCAAACCGACTTCTCTTCCTAGTTGGAATGATAGTCTGTCTTCTTCTGAATCCTTGGCTATCAAGCCTTTGCTAGCTCGGATAAGTTTTTTGAAACAATCTGGGTTGACTGGCAATGGGTTGGTTACTAGTTACTTTCGCCGCTGAGTTCAACCTCTTATGCAGAGAGATCATCTTGGCTTTGAATATACTGGCTCTTCGGATCCTTCTCGGATTATTCCTGATACCGAGTTGTATGAAGAAGAGATCTTTGAGCGCTTGGGGCGAGTTCGTAGTGGTGTGCTTGCTATGCCTCCCCGTGTTACTAAGTATGATGTTGTTCATCCTCCTCCTCAGGTTAGTGGTCTTTGGTTTGTTCTGACTTCTTTTTACTAGTGTTTTCTTTACTGATATCCTATTTTGAGCTTTTAGGATTATGGTCGCTCTTTTAAGCTTGATTTGCCTATTGAGCCTGTTGCCTCTGTTCCTGCTAAAGCTGCTGCTGAAGTTACCGTAGCTTCGAGTTCTTCCTCTAGGTTGATTCCTGGATTTTGCAATACTGATGGGTATGTACCATATACTCCTGATCCTCGGTTAGCTCAAGTCTTGTTGGTTTATAGGAAAAGGAAAGCTGAGTTTTGTCAGAGCTTGGTTTACCCCCACAGGTAACATTATTGTAGGTGAGCATTTTTTGTTTCCAACAGAGTTGTTTTGTTTGCTATCTTTCTTTAGCCTTTGTTTCTTTTTTGTCAGATGGTCAATCTGTTCTTCTAGATGAGGGGCATTCTGATGATGATCCTCCTCTTGTTCATCCGTGAGTTTCTTTTTGCTAGCTTTTTAAATATCTATCTGTAGCTTTTTCCTTTCTATAGAGCTTTTTTAGTCGTAGGTCACCTGTTGACCAGTCTTCTGGTGATGCTGCCCCACTTTCTTTAGCTATTCCGCTTTCTTCTTCCACACTGCTAGACGATGACTTTTCATTTGATATCCCCAAGCTTTCGTTTGCTCCAGTTGTTGCTTCGTATAGCAAGTCTGTCAAGTGAGTCATATTCTCTGCATATTGTCCTGGTCTTGAAATGTTCTTGCCTGATGGTTTTATTATTTGTTTTTTAGGTCTTCTTTTGATGCTTCTGACTCAACTCGTGGAGGTAGGGTTCTTTTTGCTGATTGATGGTGAGATTTGTCCTTTGCCTTCTCTCATGTTTTGTCTTTTATAGGACTTTCTATTCATGAAGATGTTGATGCTGCCTCTGAATTGGTTGGTGCCTCCCCTCCTGCTGGTGCGGATCTTCTCGAGATCCCTGAAGTGTCTGTGCTGGGTAAGGCTTCGATTTCTTCCCCGGTTGAACCTTTACTACTTCAAGGACCAGGTGATGAAGCTCGACTTAGCCGAATTGAGCGGATTCAAAATCTTGTTTCTTCTTGGGAGAAATTGTCTACGTCTTGTTTCTTCTTGTTACTTCTTTGCTTCTCCTCTTCTTTTCTTTGTAACGTCTGTGTTCTATTTTTAATCTTGATCTTTTGTAGGAGTTTTGTCAGAACTTGGTTACCACATCTTCATCTTTAGAGGATCAGTCGACTATCTTTCTTCAAGCTGACCTTGATAAGGTTAAGCTCGAGTTATCTCAGGCTCGCGCCGCCTTGGAGCAAGAAAAGGGTCTTCGGGAGGCTGCTGAGGCCTCTTCGTCTGCAACCCTTGCTGATTTGAAGGCAAAATTGGCTGGTGGCTCTTTCTGTACTTTCCCCTGTTTCTATAATATTCCTCCTGCCATTCCTACTTGATTTTTTATCCAATTTGTAGATGCTGATTGTGCTTCGATGACTTGGGGCGAAGAGAAGAAAGACTTGTCTCTTTGTCTTGAATCTTCAGAGAAGAAAGCTGAAACTATAAGTTTAGTGACTGTTGTCCTTTGTCTTTTTTGTTGTTTTCATTCTTAGTCTTCTAAGTTATTTGTCTTTTTAGTCATTGAAGTCGGAGCAGGCTTTACAGGCTCAGCTTTTGGAAGTTCATAGTAAATTCAAGTCTTTGTTTGCTGCTGTGAAGCTGATTATCGCTGATGTCCGTCGTGAGGGGGATGATAGTGATGGCTTGAAGAGTTTGATTCCTGTGTTGCCTCTCCGATTTCGTGAATTTGTAGAGAGTGGGTTTAAATGCTGCATTAACAACGTTGTTTCTTTTGCCCGTGCTATTGCTCTTGAGGTTTCTTTGAACCGAATTCTTGAAGATCCAATGGATGCTGAGCTTTTGACTAAGTGGGAGCAATCGAAGCCCGAGGTTGAGGGACTTTGTAATGAAATATTTGGTCAGATGAAAGTGCTTCCACATTCCCCTTGATGAAAAATCATTTATTTGTCCTTCAATGGGTGTTGTAATATATAATCTGGATGATCTTTTGTTAATATATCGTCAAGCTTGTTCCTGGTATTGTGATTTCTTGATTTTGAGATCTATATTTGTTTTGTCTGTAGATGTCGTGTAACTTGTTTGTCGATCTAGTGAAGTCTTTGTTTTCTGGGTCTTGTACGCCATGTCGAGTTCTTCTAATTTATATGATATTTGTAGTATTGTGCCTCTATATTAGGCTTTGTAGTTCTTCATCTTTGTGCTTTGTTGTCTTCTGTATAGTGACCTCCGAGTTTTTTCGGGGTAGTACTATTGACTTGTTATCTGTCGAGTGGTCACTTTATGATGTAGGAGTATTCAGCTTGTAGTCGTTGTTGCGCCGAGTTGTGCTGCTCTTGAAGCAGTCAACTATATGTGCCATGCCGCTTTGTATAACAGCTGATTTGTTGATATCGTCAAGCTAGACTATGCCGCTCACGGTGTAAAGTAGTCAGCTATTTTTCATGCCGTCTCACAAAGCGGTTGACTTATAGATATGAACCAGACTGTACCGCTCATGGTGCAAAGCAGTCGGTTAGTTTGTCATGTTGCTTCTCGAAGCAATTGACTTGTAGATTCGTGCCAGACAGTACTGCTCATGGTGCAAAGTTGTTGGCTTGTCATGTCATCTCACGAAACGGTTGACTTTTAGATATGAACCAGACTATGCCGCTCATGGTGCAAAGTAGTCGGTTAGTTCATCATGTTGCTTCACGAAGCAATTGACTTGAAATGCCGGACAGTGTCGCTCATTGTGCAAAGCTATCGGCTTGTCATGCCATCTCACGAAATGGTTGACTTGTAGATATGAACCAGACTGTGCCGCTCATGGTGTAAAGTAGTCGGTTAGTTTGTCATGTTGCTTCACGAAGCAATTGACTTGAAATGCCAGACAGTGCCGCTCATGGTGCAAAGCTGTTGGCTTGTCATGCTGTCTCACGAAACGGTTGACTTGTAGATATGAACCAGACTATGCTGCTCATGGTGCAAAGCAGTCGGTTAGTTCGTCATGTTGCTTCACGAAGCAATTGACTTATAGACCGTTTGTTCTTGAAGTATTATATCTTGTTTGTATCTTCAGTTGTAGAATTTCTTGAGTTGACTGATATGTCAAGTGTTGCTTAATTGTATTCCGTCTTCTGTCATTAGTTCGTATGTTCCGGGTTGTATTGTTGTCTTGATGATAAAAGGGCCCTCCCATGTGCTGAGTAGTTTGTGTCTTCCTTCTTTCTTTTGAATTAGTCGTAGTACCAGGTCTCCTGGTTTTAGTGTTCTTAGATGATGTCTTCATAAGCCTTGTAGGTATCTTGCATTTTATATTACTGAGCTGTCTCTTATCTCTTCAATTGTGTCAATCTCTAGCCGTCTTGTTTCTTCGGCTTCTCCCTCGTCGTATTGTTCGATTCTTGGTGATTGCCATATTAAGTTAACAGGTAATACGGCTTCCGATCCGTACACCAGGAAGAACGGTGAGTATCCTGTTGCTTTGCTGATTTGGGTTCTTAAGCCCCATACTACTTTCGGTAATTCTTCTATCTATTTTCCTCCATAGTCTTTGAGGTCTTCATATAGTCTTGGTTTTAAACCTTGTAGCAGTAGTCCGTTGGCTCTTTCGACTTGTCCATTTGCTTGGGGGTGAGCGACTGATGCATAGTCTATCTCTATTCCACAATCTCTTGCCCAATACTGGAATTCCTTTGCTGTGAATGGTGATCCTAGGTCCGTGATTATTCTGTTGGGCATCCCAAATCTGTGCATGATGTCTTGTATGAATTCTATTGCTTTTTCTGCACTGTATTTGACTAATGGTTTGTATTTGATCCATTTGGTGAACTTATCCACTGCCACGAATATATATTCAAATCCTTCTTTTGCCTTTTTGAGAGGTCCAACTTAATCTAGCCCCCAGCATGAGAAGGGCTAGGCTGGTGGTATGTAGATTAGATTGTGTGCTAGAAGATGTGATTGTTTTCCACACATTTGGCAGCTTTTACATGTATTGACTAATTATTCTGCATCTTTGAGTGTTGTTGGCCAGTAAAATCCGCTTCTGAATACTTTACCGATTAATGTTCTGGATGCTGCATGATTTCCGCAGCATCCCGATTGGATTTCTTCTAACATCTCCTTTCCTTCTTGTGTTGATACGCATTTGAGTAGTACTCTCGAGGATGCTGCCCCCTTTTATAATCTGTCCTTTACGAGTACGTAAGCTTTACTTTTTCTTATAACTCTTGTTGCTTCTTCGTTGTCTCCAGGTAGTTTGCTTTCGCTTTTATAATCGATGTATACTTGTCTCCAATCACTTTCTATGTTGAAGACTTGATGAGGGACGGTCCTGATCTTCACGACGTAGGATCCCGATCTTGATAGCTAGCTAAAGATTGGCCGATAACTTGCTGCAAGCAGCGATAACTAGTGCAACCTGACGACACGCACAAGGAGCCAACCACCGTCTCTATACGACAGCCTGAACCAAGGATTCACCCAATCACACTCTCAAAGAAATCAACCTACGCAACCTGAACTCGAAGATCAGGAGCACGGATTGGGTGCCGATGGCGCGGCCGTTTTTGTAATCTCCATGAAGGAAAACACAAAAGCAAAGGGGTAGAGAATCTCTCTTTGAGGTTTGTTAGCACACAGCTGAACAAAGGTTCGATATTTCGATTATCAAAAGTCTGCATTTGTTAAGATGCAAAGGGGTATATATACTAGCAACAACCCTGCTAGATAGGTGTAAACACGAGATGGAAATGAAAAGACTAAGAATGTGAAAAGGCCTCCACGAAATGGGTTTCTGAAGTGGCTTCGTGAGGTTGTTGGTCTTCTACCCAGTCTTCAGTAAATTAGCAATATCTCCACCTTAGGAAGTCCAAATGACACATCGTTAATTGCATTGGAAAGTTAACTTCACTATCTTTCCAACCATGTATACCATGCAACACGAGTCATTATAGAATGGTACAGTTTGCATGGAAAGTTGTACCAACATTTTGTCCTGTGAAACCATTCACCTTCTGAGCAGTTTTTACTATTCTGTTCATATCTCAATATTGACACGTCCAAAAGTGGTGAGGTTTCTTGCATTAGAAAGTAGACTTGATAAGCTTTCCAAAATGTCCTCATGAGCCCCAAAAGCTTCTCGGGGTAGAGAGATATGAACTTTTCTTTAACTGGTTCATTTTAGACTGGACTGGTTCATTTTGGACAAGACTGGTCCAATTTTCTTCAACTGGTCCGTTTTTGCTCTATACCTTTTCTTCAAGTAGAGTAACATCATCCTCTTCATTTGTATACCTAAGTACAACCAAAGTAGAACACTTAGGTAGTATAACATTCTTAGAATTATTAAGATTAAAATCAATAAGGAATGAATTCACCTGCTCTTGCAATTTTCTGGAATGACTTGTTGTAAGAGGACCTTGAATCATATCATTTATGTTTGATGATAGCTGCTTAGTACTTGAAGTATCATGCATGGTTGAGATGTCCTCATCAATACTTGTCTTGAAGTGTTGGGTTCTTCTGTCTTGTCTATGTCAATTGAGTCTTCCTTTTGTTTGCTGATTTCTTGGATTGATGGTTTTGTGAGTTCTTCTACAAATATTCCAGTTGGTACTTTTGCTCTATCTGATCCCAATTTTGATAGGATATCTGCTGCCACATTTGAATCTCTTAGGATATGATGGATTTCTAACCCTTCAAAATTCTTCGCAAGCTCTCTTATTTCTGCACAGTATGCGTCCATGTTGTTCTTTGTGCAATCTCATTCTTTGGTTACTTGATTGATTACTACTCCTAAATCTCCGTAGGCGAGTACTCTTTTGATTCCCAGAGTAGTTGCTACTTTTAATCCGTGTATGAGCGCTTCATATTCTGCTTCATTGTTCGTTGCCGACCATAATACTTGTAATACATACTTTAATTGTCTCCCTTCTGGAGAAATTAGTAGCACACCTGCTCCTGCCCCTCCAAGCTTTAGGGGTCCATCAAAGTCTATCTTCCAATGGTCTCGTATTGGTTCAGGTTCTTTTTGGGTGGCTTCTGTCCATTCTGCGATGAAATCGGGTAATATTTGTGATTTGATTGCCGTTCTTGGCTTGAAGTCTGTTGGCACCAAGAATGATACACTTTTACTTAACCAAAATGCTGCCAACAACCTCAGGATCAAGGATAAAATAATCACATCATGAGCATACCTTATCAAATAGAAAGTTCCACATGTCCATGAGTATTTGATTGCATGAATGAATAAATGGAGCAAAGGAGAGCCAGTGGGAACCACATAGGGGGTCGACCGACCTCCATATGGGCCCAACAGCTCTCCCCTCTCGGCCATGATCCAAGAGAAGCACCTTAGAGTGAATTCCAACCCTTGGATCACTTTGTGCTTTCTCTCAACGGCTCAGAAGCAAAGCACATGGATATATGGGCCCACACCAAGGAGATCAACGTGACAAATATTTCAGAACAAGCAACCAACATCAATGACAAGTGGGACCAGCACCTGGAAGGCCGAGGTGGGTCAGACACCCTAAGATGGGCCCACCAAGCCCCCATTTGGTCCCTAACTAGTGGGGCTGCATCTAGAAGACCACGGGATGGCCCACATGACATAGGGGGGGTCGGCCGACCTCCCCCTAGGTCGGTTCATCACCTGCCAACCGCCATACTCACTAACACATGCTGAAGATCACAACCATCCACTCCAAGTCGGTTGGATCCAAGGGTGGAGATTTGAAGCCTCCTGGATCGATGATGTGGCGATGGAGTAGCCCCTACTCTACCTCCCACTATAAATAGAGGCTCATACCCCCCCTCTCTACACATGGTGAAAAAGCCTACAAGCTCTATTCCTTAGATTGTTCTAGTAGTTTAGTCTAGAGTGGGAGTTAGAGTTGAGTCAAGCTATGCTCAGGATTTTCAGAGTCATCTTCTGGAAAGTCTGGTATAGCTCTTGTATCTTTCCTTCTTTGTAAGACTTTATCTTATTCAATATTTTACTTTTCTCTCTAATTTATTTAGTATTTACTTTGAGCATTACTATACTAGATATAGTATTGTTATATGCTTTTGCTCTTTAATAGCCTTTACATCAATAGTCTGTGATCCTTGTGGCCTCTCCCGTATGCGATCATTGCCTATCATAGGGTGCTTTGATTATAGATCGTAGTCAAAGTAATAAGTTGTGTGTAAGCATGATGCTTATACATCACCATATCCTTGGTTAACGCTTGTTGCACGGATTGTTTGTGGTAGCTAGCAAGAGAGTGACAACCTTGTCTAGTCTTTGTATTCCACCACGTGTTCTTAGGCAAGTTCTTAAAAGGTAAGGCACCCGTAAGAAGAGGGCGCGGTCCGGTAGGAGTTTTGTCCTCCTACTGATCTATCCCCTTGCCTAACATACTTGTATTGAGGAGACAAACTATAGTGTTTAGACTAGTTAATTGGCTAAGTATATCGAAGTGGAGTGAATTACACAGGAGTCCCTTTACTCTCTCGTTGTCCTCCCACCTAGCTATTCTATCTAGTCCGTTCTAAGTATCATTTACCTCTGCTTATTCATTCATCAACCCTTAGGAAAATATAAATTACGATACCTTGGAATACTCCTAGGTGAAGTGCTACAACGGTATAATCTGTGCGCTTGCGGATTTATCCAATAGTCATAAGAAATACCAACAAGCATTTCTGGTGCCGTTGTCGGGGAAAGCATAGCCTAGAAATTTTAATTAGATTGAATCCAGAGATTCTCGTTAACTTAGTTATCAATTAGTCATAGGGGCTTACCCCTATCTGTGTCTTCCTTTCTTGTGAAGCCAGACAGTGTATGAGCGGTTTCCAACTACCGAGAAATTATCTAGAAGATCCTGAGTAGTTGTTGAGGAGGACTAGATGTCGTCAAGTTCCCCCTCAGAGGTTCCTTTCGACCCTGAATCCGTTTGAGGAAGGACTCTCTACACGACCATGCAAGGAAGCTATGGCCCAGAAGGTGATCTCTGACTTCTCGGCTCCGTCCGCTACCCACGTAGCTCAGGGTCCCGAGGTCAACTTCGGGGATGCCACCTTCGAGCTGAAGCCAGCTTTGATCCACATGGTGCAGGCCAATCCATTCTGCGAGAAGCCCCATGAGGATGCCAATGCTCATCTCCAGCACTTCATGGAGTTATGTGGCACCTTTACTATCAAGGTAGTGGCGTCTGACGCCATTCGCCTTCACCTTTTCCCATTCTCGCTATTAGGGAAGGCGAAGCAATGGTTCTATGCCCACAAAGAAGAGGCCACTACATGGGAGAGGTGTGCTAACACATTCCTCAAGAAGTTCTTCCTGACGGGCAAAACCAATGCTCTTCGTGGAAAGATTTCGAGCTTCCAACAACAGTCTGACGAGACGATTCCTGAAGCATGGGAGCGTCTCCAAGAGTACATTTGTGCCTGTCCTCATCATGGGATAGACGATTGGCTCCTGATCCAAGGATTCTACCACGGGTTGTCTAGCATGGCCCGTAGTCACCTTGATGTTGCCGCTAAAGGGGCGTTCCTCGAACACACAGTGAGGAATGCCAAGGACCTCATCGAGAAAATGGTGATCAACCAAGGATGGGGTGAGGAACGTCTCCAGTCGAAGAGGAGAGGTATGCACACCGTCAGTGAGGTGGACATACTCTCTGCCAAGATGGACCTCTTAATGAAGAAGATAGAAGAAGGTTCCAAGAAGGAACGAGAGGCCATCTACTCCATTACCACTGCACAAGCTATTGAAGTTGATCCATGGTGCGAGGTGTGCGGAGGAAACGATCACTCGGGCAATAATTGCCCCGAGACTTCGAAGGAGGATGTGAACTTCATCAGCAACAACAACAACGGGTATCGACCCCAACAACAAGGAAACTGGAATTCACGCCCCTTCTACCAAGGTAATGGAGGTAACAACAATTACAATAATTATAATTCTTACAATAATCAGCCTTCATTGAAAGATCTTGTTCTTGGTCAATCTAAAATTAATGATGGTATAAATAAAAAGATGATTGCCAATGATAAAGTTCTTGAAACTCTTGGTAAGAAAATGGATAGCTTTGCCACTGCTATGAAAAATCAATTGAGTTTTAATAAAATGCTAGAAACACAATTAGCTCAATTAGCAGCAGATATGCCATCTATAGAACAAGGTAAGATTCCTGGGAAACCAGAAGATTCAATTGAGCACGTTAATATGGTAACAACGAGGTTCAGTAAGCCTCCACTTCGCTCCTATTGGGGCTATCTTCTCAATCCTCCCTTCATCATGAAGAAGGAAGATCCAAGCCAACCGACGATCAAATGCTCAATTGGACAACAAACCTTCCACAACGCCTTCTGCGACCTTGGATCGGGCGTCAACATCATGTCCAAGGTAACATACGATAACTTGTTACGGGGACCTTTGCTCCCTACATGTGTTCGCTTGCAGATGGCAGATCAAACAATGCGGTTTCCCGAGGGACTTGCTAGGGACATCTTGATAAACATCCAAGATGAATACATCCTCACCGACTTCATCATCCTAGACATGGGAGCCAACATGGGCGTTCCCGTCATCTTGGGAAGGCCCTTCCTCAACACCACCAACGCAGTCATCTACGTGGGATCGGGCCAGATCCACTTCCAGTTCGTGAGTCATAAGGTAAAGTGTGCTTTCAATGGTTAAAACTTAACAAACAGGTTAAGGCACACCCACCAAGAAGAAGAGTTCGAGCTCCACGCCAAAAGAAGCAATACCCGGAGACCAAGATCGATGAACTCAAGGAGGATGAACCTGTCAATCCAAGGCAGGTTTGGAAAGCAAAGGAGGTGCACACTCCGCGGTCTCCATCTCCGGAGCCATTAAGTGCACCCGAAGAATGAACAAGAAGGAGACTCCTACCCCGAGAACTTAAAATCGAGGAGCCTTCACCGAAAGGTAAGTCAGTAGTTATCTTTTTACTTTCCTTTACATTTATTTCATTCCTTTAATTTTCATCATACCTAAAATTTAGAAAAAAATAAAGTTTCAGATTAAATAAAACTTGAGATTAGTTTAGCACTAAAAATTGACAAAAGGTAGGTCCATAGGGGGGTCAGCCGACCACCCCTATGCACCCTACCTTGGCTTGTTTAATTAAGGAATGCTTTGTGACCTTTATAAAAGAAAAAGAAAAAAATGGAGGACTAGGGGTTCGGCCGACCACCCCTAGTACCCTTTGATCATCCCTTTGTCTTCCCCACCTTCCTTTGTCCAAGCATCTCATGATTTGAGTAGTGGAAAAATTCAAAATTCAGATTTGCTTTAGGAGACATCTCTTTTTGCCTTGTCATGCTTTATAGTGCATCAATCACTTTTGGTTAAAGCATGACACATCCTTGTCTCGCACTACTCCTTGTCCAAAGTGGGGAATCATGACACCTTTCACTTTCACTTTGTCATGCTTTGAAAAAGAAAACACATCAATCACTTTTGATCAAAGCATGACATACCTTTGTTCCCCACTACTCTTTATTTAAAGAGGAGAATCTTGAGCACTTTAGCTCAGTTTTTGATCACATCACAAATTATGCTTCACCTTTCACCAAGCACTAGAAAAAGTGTGAGTGGAATCCCCACTTTAGGGGGTCGGCCGACCACCTTTGGTCACCTCCTCTCTTTTTTCTTTTGCTTTGTGTAAGGAATCTCTTAAAGATGGTGATCATGGCACCCAAGGGCATTCTCAAGGGGGGTCGACCGACCACCCCATGGTGCCCCCTTGGTGCCACCTTCTCCCCTATAAAAGCCCATGCAAGGAGAGCTCAAGTCCTCACACCTCAACCAGAATCCAGTTCTAGCTCAAACCATTTCTTGCCTTGCTCTCCTCTCCTCTCTTAAGAGAAGCTCTTAGCTCTCAAGAGAAGTAGTGCTACTCTCTCTCAAGCCCACAAGAAGCCATCTCAGCTCAATCCTATCCCCGCAAGGCAAACTAGGAAACTCTCTCCATACAAAACCTTATCCTAGTCTTGTCCTTGTCTCCTCTCTAGAAGATGAAGAACCCTTTGAGATCCGCAATGAAGAAAGTAAAGCAAGCTCTAAGTGGGATCTCATCTCGACGCTCCCACCAATCCGAGGATACTTCCCAAGGAAGAAGAAGGGGATGGTTCTTCCCCGATATACTTGGGAGAACGTCCAAACCGAAGAACACCCTCAGTAGGAGGAAGAAGTGCCGATGGAGGTACCTCATATTGGGGCATTCATGGTGCTCCCGATGAGGACCTATGATCAACAAAGTGGACTCTGGTTTAACCAACTAGAGTACCAGTGCTATCTCTCTCTTCGGGATCGATCTTTCAAGCATACAAGGATATTGAATCCTATTCTTCTCTCCAATGCAGGTATGACCACCGAATTCAACACTATCTTTTCTACCATTGGTTGGTCTAGCTTTTGGCAAGTAGATGAACTTGGAATTAAGTTGCTCACCATAGAGTTCTTGTGTTCTCTACAAAGCTCTAATGATGGAATATCTTTTCACATGGTTAATCAAAGCTTTAGTCTAACTTGGAGTCATCTAAATGTTTCTCTTGGCTTTGATGATTCATGCTTGCTTGATTTAGGCCCTGCCATGTGTAGATTTAATAAAAGGAAATTTTGGTTGTCTATCTCTGCTTTGAATGATTGCTCAAATCCCAAACCTGAGGAAATTCATAATCCAACCCTTCGCTTCATGCATCTTTGGATGAATATGACCTTTATTTCCTGGAAGTAATGCTAACATGTTAAGCACCACGGAAGTAAAAATGCTTTATGCCATGGTCAATAAAGTTCAAATCTCTCCTATAAAATGCTTGGTAGAATTTTGGCAAAGTTCAATTGAGAGTAATGAATCTATTCAATTCACATCTTTAATTACTCGTCTTGCCAAATCTATGAACTTGCTAAATGCCACCTACCCTTTTGAATATATGTCTTCACCTAGTGAAGTAATCTCAGAAGAATTTCTTACAATTGTTCAAATACTAAAAAGGGATCCCAATGGTGAACTCAAAATGATTTATAATGGCCATAAAACTGAGGTGCCTCTTCCAAATAGGCAACGTCAGTTGTATAGGACCCATAAGCTAACCCTTGATTTAGATCAAGCAATTGGGCAAAGAGGTTTTGCAGGTTCAGACATGAGAGCTTAGGAGGGGCTATACTTTGTTCATCTTGAGCAAGGTGGGCCTTCCCGAGGAGCTATTGGCGAGGAGGAAGACGATGCATCTTCCGATCCCATGCACAATTCTAGTGGCATGCCTCCTCGACCACCACGTCCTCAAGGACCACGAGCATTCTTCTCGTCCACACGAGATAGGGAGCATCGTGAACGGCAGCAACAAATGGATCACCTCACCAATGCTTTTCACGAGCTGCGCACTAAGCATGGTGAGACAACACGCATTATCCATCAAACTGCCGAACAAATCCAAACATTGCAAAAAGAACAAGACCGACAGTGGAATTCGTGGTGGCAACTACATCCATATCCGCCACCACCATATTGAGCAAAGGATAAGCTTGGGGGAGGTTCCCTCCCCCACTAAGGTAAGTATTTAATTTTAGCATTTATCTTCATGCATTTTCTTGCTTATCGTTTGTTGTTGCATCTAAAAAATAATAATAATAAATAAATTTGATAAAAAGAATAAAAATACTTCTCTCTACTCTCACATGTTCCTTGAATATTTATCTCCTATGAAAATGATAATTAGTTGCTCTGCTAAATGTTTCTCTAGTACTTAGTTTGCAACTTGATATTTCTCTAAGTATGGATTAATTGTCTTAAAAGAAACCATCATGAACCTAAAACTTTTGTGGGTTGCAAATGTTGTAACTAAGTCTAAGTTGTTGTGAGACATGATATGACAAGATAAGAGCTGCTATAATATTGTTCTAAGCAAGAATGACTATCGGAGTTTTATTTATTAAAATGATAAAAACACTTTTTGTTCCTCAATGGTGAAAATTCCTACCAAAGCCATATATGCTCTTTCATGATATAAGCTTTCTACATAAGCTGCTTGCTTTGTGTTGAGTTTGGTCAAGTTTTGTGACCCTTGTTGAGAGATTTATCATGCTCCCAAGATCAAGATCATGTACACTCCACATATACATGCTTCTTCTACACTGGAAGTACACAAAAACATGCCTTACATTTCCACATAGTTCATGCTCTATGTTCTAGTAGAAAATTCTCTCTCTAGTATGTTACTAGTTAATGAGAGATAGACTATGCAAAATTATAAAAAAAATTCAGGGGCATCCTAAAAGTCCCAAGTTTTAGAAAAATGATGAGCACATCAAAGCTCATGAAAAAAAGAGCATTCTCAAAGCTCATAGAAAAATAAATAATGATAGCTATGTCTCAAATTTATAAGTTAGGAAAGAGAGATCATATATAGGAGTATTGATCATTTGCCATGTTTCCACACACTTGCACATCTTGATCCAAGAGTATGACATTTCTCTCCTTGGATCCAGAATTTTACTTTACAATATATGTAAGGTAAGTTTGCTACATCTTTGATCCCAACCTATAAGCTCCACATAAGCCTTTAGAGTAGGATGAAAAAGAAGGCAAACTTTGATATGTGCCTTGGTGAGGAATCATACACCTTATGAGCGACTCGAGAGTACCATTTGAGGAACACTAAGTCTTTCTTTTACAAAACTTTGCAAAACCTCCGATATGAAACTTGTGAAAGAATGAGAAAACTAGTGCTCAAGTCAAGTTGTTCTATCTCTCAACCTCCCAAGGCAAAGGATAAAGCCATAAGCCCCATGAAGGACTAAGGTAATATATGGGTGAGTCTTTATTGCTAACTTTTCCATTCAAAAGAGAAATATGCTTGTTGTAGATATACTACTCTTGAAATATGAAGCATAGTAGCAACTCCTGATCCATCGAGCTAAGTTTGATTGTTTGCTCGGGACGAGCAAAGGTTAAGCTTGGGGGATCTTGTTGGCACCAAGAATGATACACTTTTACTTAACCAAAATGCTACCAACAACCTCAGGATCAAGGATAAAACAATCACATCATGAGCATACCTTATCAAATAACAAGTTCCACATGTCCATGAGTATTTGATTGTAGGAATGAACAAATGGAGCAAAGGAGAGCTAGTAGGACCCACATAGGGGGTCGACCGACCTCCTTATGGGCCCACCAGCTCTCCCCTCTCGTCCATGATCCAAGAGAAGCACCTTAGAGTGAATTCCAACCCTTGGATCACTCTGTGCTTTCTCTCAACGGCTCACAAGCAAAGCACATGGATCCATGGGCCCACACCAAGGAGATCAACGTGAAAAATATTTGAGAACAAGCAACCAAAATCAATGACAAGTGGGACCAGCACCTTGAAGGCCGATGTGGGCCAAACACCCAAAGATGGGGTCGGCCGACCTCCTACCGGGCCCACCAAGCCCCCACTTGGTCCCTGACCAGTGGGGCTACATCTAGAAGACCAGGGGATGGCCCACATGACATAGGGGGGTCGGCCAACCTCCCCCTAGGTCGGTTCATCACCTGCCAACTGCCATACTCACTAACACATGCCGAAGATCACAACCATCTAGTCCAAGTCAGTTCTAAGGCGGTTGGATCCAAGGGTGGAGATTTGAAGCCTCTTGGATCGATGACATGGCGATGGAGTAGCCCCTACTCCACCTCCCACTATAAATAGAGGCTCATACCCCCCTCTCTACACATGGTGAAGAAGCCTACAAGCTCTATTCCTTAGATTGTTCTAGTAGTTTAGTCTAGAGTGGGAGTTAGAGTTGAGTCGAGCTGCGCTTGGGATTTCCAGAGTCGTCTTCTGGAATGTCTGGTATAGCTCTTGTATCTTTCCTTCTTTGTAAGACTTTATCTTATTTAGTATTTTACTTTTCTCTCTACTTTACTTAGTATTTACTTTGAGCATTACTATACTAGATATAGTATTGTTATATGCTTTTGCTCTTTAATAGCCTTTACATCAATAGTCTGTGAACCTTGAGCCTTTCCCGTATGCGATCATTGCCTGTCATAGGGTGCTTTGATTATAGATCGTAGTCAAAGTAATAAGTTGTGTGTAAGCGTGGTGCTTATGCATCACCTTATCCTTGGTTACCGCTTGTTGCATGGATTGTTTGTGGTAGCTAGCAAGAGAGTGACAGCCTTGTCTAGTCTTTGTATTCCACCACGTGTTCTTAGGCAAGTTCTTAAAAGATAAGGCTCCCGTAAGAAGAGTGCGCGGTCCGGTAGGAGTTTTGTCCTCCTACTGATCTATCCCCTCGCCTAGCATACTTGTATTGAGGAGACAAACTATAGTGTTTAGACTAGTTAATTGGCTAAGTATATTGAAGTAGAGTGAATTACATAGGAGTCCCTTTACTGTCTCGTTGTTCTCCCACCTAGCTATTCTATCTAGTCTGTTCTAAGTATCATATACCTTGGCTTATTTATTCATCAACCCTTCCTATCACATATATCATTTACCCCCCTATACTAGTTGATACTAAGTTGAGGTGCTTTCTAGGATCTCTCTCTAATTATCATTTCTAGCCCATCTTTCAATTGGGAAAATATGAATTATGATACCTTGGAATACTCCTAGGTGAAGTGCTACAACGGTATAATCTGTGCGCTTGCGGATTTATCCAATAGTCATAAGAAATACCAACAAAGTCCAGGTTTAAAGCTTCGAGCTCTACTGCCCATTTTGATATTCGGCCTGTGGCATCCTTGTTTCTAAGTATGTCTTGCAACGAGAAGTTGGTCATGACTGTTACTTTGTGCTCATGGAAGTAATGCCTCAACTTTCTTGATGATATGAGTACTGCGTAGAGTAGTTTTTGTACGTGTGGGTATCTGACTTTTGATTCCATGAGTACTTCGCTGATGTAGTATACTGGTCTTTGTGCTTTGTAGGTATGCTCGGGTTTTTCTTTTTCCATTACGACTGTTGTACTTACCACATTCTTTGTTGCGGTGATATATAGCATCATGTCTTCCTTGTTTCTTGGTGGGGTCATTACTGGAGATGATGATAAATATTCTTTTAGCTTGATGAAAGCTTGGTTGGCCTCCTCTGTCCATTCAAAGTTCTATTTCTTTTTTAGGAGTTTGAAGAAGGGTAGTCCTTTTTCTCTCAGTTTTGAGATGAATTCTTTAAGAGCTACCATACATCCTGTCATTTTTTGTATGTCCTTGATATTTTTTGGTGGCTTCATATCCATAATTTCTTTGACTTGTTTTGTGCTTGCTTCGATCCCTCTATTGCTGACTAAGAAACCGAGTAGTTGTCCGGATGGTACACCAAAAACGCATTTTGTAGGGTTGAGTTTCCACTTCCATGCTTTTAGATTTTTGAAGGTCTCTTCTAGGTCTTCCAATAGTGATTCGGGTTCCATTGTTTTGATTATCATGTCATCAATGTAGGCTTCAGCGTTTCTTCCGATTTGATCTCCAAGGCAGGTTTGTACTACTCTTGATATGTTGCTCCTGCGTTCTTTAGTCCAAACGACATTGACTTGTAGCAATATGCTCCGAAGGGTGTTATAAAAGATGTTTTGCTTTGATCCTCTTCTCTTAGTGATATTTGATGGTACCCTGAGTAGCAGTCAGGGAAAGATAGTAATGACGATCTAGCTGTTGAATCTATGACTTGGTCAATCCTTGGTGGCCCATATGGGACTTTTGAGTAGTGTTTGTTAAGATTCGTGTAGTCAACACACATACGCCATTCTTTTGAGTTCTTTTTCTCTACTAAGATCGGGTTGGATAACCAGTCCGGGTTGATTATTTCTCTAATGAATCCTGCTGTCAATAGCTTTGTGTTTTCCTTTTTGATTGTTGCTTTCCTGTTTGGAGCGAATCTACATAACTTCTGCTTTACTGGTCTTGATCCTTTGTTTGTGTCAATTTTGTGCTCAGCCAACTCCTTTGGGACTCCTGGCATGTCTGCAGGTTTCCTTGCAAATATGTCTTTGTGGTCCCTTAGAAAGTTGGTGAGCGCGAGTTCCTATTTGGGGTCTAGATTTGCGCTGATTATTGCCGTCAATTAGTCAATTGTGTTTGTGGCGACTTCTTTTGGAGGTGTAAAGTTGTTTGGCTTCTTTGCTGGTATTTGAATTTCATACGGATTCATTTCCTCGACCTTCTTCGCAATGTCTTCTTTTTTCTTTGTAGTCTTGTAACTTTTCTGATATTTGTATGGCTTGCACATCGCAGTCATAAGCCTTCACTATATCTCCCTTTAATGATAGAACTCCTTTTGTTGTCGGCATCTTGAGCAATAGGTACGGATAGTGGGGTACTGCCATGTATCTTTTGTGAGTGCTGGTCTTTCGAGGATTGCATGGTAGCATGATTTGAAGTCGGCTACTTCGAATTTAATGAACTTTGTTCGATATTTGTCAGGTGTTCCAAAGGTGACTGGTAAGGTTATCTATCCCAATGGTATAGAAGCTCTTCTAGGTATTATCCCATAGAAGGGAATACTTGTTGGTGTGATCATGCCTTCATAGTCTAAATTCATCTTCTTTAGGGTGTCTGCAAAGATTATGTTTAGTCCCGCTCCTCCATCAATGAGCACTTTGGATACTGCCACTCCTGCTATTGTTGGTCTCATTACTAAGGGATAGTAGCCAACATTTGCTGTGCTTGTCCATTGGTCTTCTCTTGTGAACTGAATTGGGTATTCTGACCAATCTAAATATCTTGGGGTAGCTGGCTCAGCTACCATGATGGTTCAGTGGGCTAGCTTTTCTTGTCTTTTACTTCTTATATATGGTGCTCCAGAAAAGATTACGGCTAATCGTCATTAGGGTTCTTGATAATTTCCTTCTGCCTTCTTTGTATCTTTTTCGGGTTCGTCTGTTCTTTGTTTTGAGTTGTTTGCTCGCATCTCTTCCTTCTTTGTGAATCTTCGTTGAAAGACGTCGCATTCGACTAGCTTGTGTCCTGCATAAGGATGTATATGGTAGGGTAGGTTTTCTATCCTCTCTGCTTGCTTTCTTGCGTAGTTGTTTCCCTCATAGTTGTTGTTTGAGTATCTATTATTCCGGTTTGCGTCCCGGTTGTTGTTGTTATAATTGTTGTTGTACCCTCTTTTGTCATTGTCGTTGTATCTTCTTTTGTTATCTGTTGCTGCCACCATGTTGTCTTGTCTTGGTCTTTTGTCCTGTGGTCTAAAATCTGGCCTTCTATTTTCGTGAAAATCCCGGGTGAATCTGTGCCAAGTTCTTTCTTCTGACGATATCATTTTCTCGACAGCTTTTTTGAAATCTTCATTAGATCTTCGATTTTCATTGAAGCAATCCTTGAATTGCCAATTTGCTAGAATTCCATCAACGAATGTCTCTATTACTTCTCTGTTGGTGATGTCATGTATTTGAGCTCTAAGTTCTCCGAACCTTCGATAATATTCCCTTAAGGTCTCTCCTTTTCTCTGTTTTACGTTTTTCAATTCTGCCGCCGTCATGTGATGTGTTATCATTCCTGCAAAGTTGTTGCAGAAAGCTTCTTGCAAGTCTTCCCAATATTTGATTGATCGTGGCTTTAGCTTGTCAAACCATTGCAGAGGCATGACTTCAAGTGCCATTGGAAAGTATAGGACTTTAATGTCGTTATCTCCTCCCGCGAGTTCAATGGATTGGGAATAGACTCTTATCCACTGTCTAGGTTCCACTTTGCCATTGTACTTGGAGTGATTTGCTGGTTTGAACTTGTGCGGTAATTTCAACCTTTGCAGTCTACCTGCAAAACATGGGAATCTATCGTATTGTTCCGTTCGGTTGAAGTTGGGTGACCAGTCTCTTCTGTAATAATCCCTGTCCCCTCTATATTTGGATTCTCCATAGTCTTCCGGGTAGCGCTGGCCCCAGTCTGGGCATTTTGCTTTACTAGTCCGAGATGTCGTTCATGCCTTTCCGACGGTTGTGGTACCTCTGTTTTTCCCAATTTGTGGAATATTGAACTCTTGAGGGGTTGTTCACCTTGTTGTTCCTTTTGTTATTCTTGGGGTGTATCACCGTCGGGTTGTTTATTGGGGTCTCCATCTTCTTTATTCTGCTCATCTGTGATTCTTTCTTCGTTAGTGAGGATATTTAGCTCTTTTGTCAGTTCTTTGATTCTTTCCCTCTTTGTATTTTTCATGGATTCTCTTTCCGCCTTCTTCCTGTTGTATTCTATCAATTTTGCTTTGTATTTGTTCCAGATTTGCTTTCTCTGGATGCCCCGATTTCTTCTTCCTGTCCTGTCCTTGTTCTTCTTTAGCCTCGCAGCTTTGTGGTCATTGGTTTCATTGTCGTCGCCTTCTTCATCGTCCAAGATATCTCCTTCTGATTCATCTAATGATTTTAAGTCGGGTATCTTCTAGCTCCGCCATGTATATAGTATGCTCTCTCCGAGTTCTTTTTGCTCACTGGTTTTTCTTTCTTGGCTTGCATGATAGTCCTTGGTAAATTCCGAGTTCTTTTCCTACATGGAACGATAGTTCTTCATCTTGGTTTTGCGTTTTCGGAGAGTGGTTTGGCCAATGTACGATGCATCCTTCTGGAGTTGTTAACATTATCATCCCTTGTTGAGCGCCTTTCAGAGTTACGCTCCTTGTCATCATCTTCCGAAGGAAACTTCCGTGCGTAGATGCGGAGTTGTGTAGCCCGTACGGACCCGAGTACTTGACTGTCTCCGAGTTGTTTCTGTTTCCAATTGAGGTTCGGTTGCATACTTTGGCTTGGGTTGTGTTTGGTCTTTTCGTGTTCGACTTGGAGTTGGTATGCGGTGGCGTCTCCTTCTCCGAGTCGGTCTCGTATCCATCTTCTTCTGTTGTCCTGGTCGGTTTTGAAATTGTGAGATTTTTGGTCTTTTGGTTTAGTTCTTGAAGATCATGTTCAGTCTTTTTGTTGAATCCTTCTTCTTCTAGGAGTCAGCTTCGAAGCTTTCCATCATCACCGATCTCACAGATCCATGATCCGAAGAAAACCGTTGATTTCATCGTCTTGAGGTTGTGGTCCACCAAGCTTTCGAGAAAAAATTCGCCGAAAGCCCCTACCTGAATATGTGAATTGAGATTTGAATTCTAAAATTGGTATTCGAAACCAAGTTTCACATATGCAAAGTGATTTGGGGCCTTCCCCTACATCCAATGTTGCTGTGGGGTGCTCAAGATATGTGTCACAAGAAAATACGTGATGCATATGAAAGTTTTGTTGGGAGTATGCCCTAGAGGTAATTATAGAGATGATTGTATTTCCTTGTATCCATGACATGTTATGAGTTCAATGAATATCCATTAAAGACAACTTGTATTGATTAGCAATTATGTGAATTGTTTGTGAAACTCTTTTACTTGTAAGGTTATTCTAAAGTTATCCCTGATCACAGTTCATGCAAGAACGCACATGAATATTAGATCAGCACGTTATTAGTTGATGACTATGTTTCACAAGTCATGGACATAGAGATGTCAAACTAATAATGTGGGCACATGTATGACATGGGCTGGACAGACCCGACCTGAGATTGTCTCTATACACATCGTGTACGTTATGTCCTTAGACCTGAAATTGTCGTATGTACTCAAGATGTGAAACGACCTACTTAGGGACTACCAAACGCTACTCTATGACTGAGTAGTTATAAAGGTAGCTTTTGGGCTTGTCGGGAAACATGTTGTGAGACATAGTCAATCAAGATGGAATTTTCCACTCTCCAAATGAGAGAGATATCACTGGACCACTCAAATGATTAGATCATGAAATGCATGGTCGTGCTTGGGTTAAGTGTTAAACTACGAGTTGGACCAAATATCATAAGGCAAAGGAATAACATGTATATGGTATTGTGGTGGTTTGTCTGATATGATCATGGCGTATGCATAGGAGTTGACACGACTTGCTAGAGGCCACTATCAACTATTGGTCAAGTAAGAGTACTTGGGCCATGTCTATGTGTGTGTGAGCCCATAGGGTCGCACGCTTAAGGGGTTGGAAGCCTAATTCGGGTAAGTTTAGGGTTACTAATGGGCCTCCAACGTGGGAGCTTGTTAGGACGCCTATACAAGCAAGTGGTGGGTGTCACGGAACCGCCCAACCTATAAGAGCACTAGTGTAATGGTCACCGTTTCCGACAACACTGTCACACTAGAGCCCATATAAGCCCGGTAGTCCTTGAAATCTCGAAGGATTTCAAACCACAAATACCCACGCATCCACAGTGATAAGTTCGAAATGAAATAATATTACAACATAGTTTAAAGAAGTGTTATTACAACACCAAATTCAAATCAAAGTAGCAGAAGTTCTTGTTTCACAAATACCCATTGCAAACTGTTTAAAGCAAATATAGTGCCACACTTAGTATAGTCCCATCAAAAGAAACAAGGAGAGACATAAGGATCCACCATTGCCCATGGCCTTCACTCATCATCACATGCAGGATAGAGGCATGCCTAACAATAGCCAGAATAGACCATGCCATCTGCAACAAAGGGTAAAGAAACCCTGAGTACTCAATTGTACTTAGCTAGACTTACCCGACAGAGAGATAGATATGTAACCATAGACACTTCAAGGATTATGCAAGGCTTTATCAAGTGGATCTCAGGAGATAACATACTTTTGCATAAAAGAGCATTCCTAATTACTCATGTATTCTCAAGATTATAAAACATCATTTAGCATTCGATTAAGTAAGATTAATCAGATCCCATTAGCACCTATACTAGAGAAATCACTGAGTTATCAAACAATAATAACCATATTGTGCTTGGCATCAAAACCACACAAACCATCTTTTGGTTACTTGTTAGAGTTTAGGTTTCTACAGTGGGAGAAAGATCTTTCAAGTTTCTCATTGACGGGGAGAGACCAAGATTCGAATTGAATTCCTATCCAGCTGGAGGTTTATTCCTCAATCACACCCAAGTATGCCTGCCGGCACACTTATTCGGGTCACCTTCACTATCGTTCGGGTAGCCCGCGGGTCTCCATGTACATGCATGAATGGCGACTCACGGTAGCCAGGCCGTTCAAACATTGCCTGCCCTTGGTACGTAGCCAGGATGTTCAGGATACTTGCCCACGATCTAATAGTCCGCTCGCGATCTTCATGACCCAAGTAGGGGGAGATTCCGGCCCGAACCCACAGAGTTAGGCTTTGTGGTCGAAACGAGTTATTCGGCCAGCTATGAAGGAGGCATGCGTTCAATCTCGGCAGATGTCCAACCACGATCCAGTGCCTAGCAACACAGGTGGAGAGAACCCGCTCACAAGACCTCCAAGTCAAGTGGCTCACAACACCTTGTCCGTCCGGTCTCGATTTATTACTTCCACATGGTTATTTTCCATGATAGCAAATATATTCAACCATGACCAGTACCGCCTATCATTGTAGGGGATGGTAGACCACCCACGCTACCGGTCTAAGAAGGGCTAAGCATATGTTTCAATCCTGGGCCTACAAGGTTCTTTTGTTGGACAAGGAAGATATAATGTAGCAAGGGTTTCATTTGAACTCCTACTAACTTAATGCACAAACAAGTGGTTGTATTGTAAGTAAAATACTTTCAAATAGAGTAAGAGAGGTGCATAATTCTCCAGGGCTTGCCTTTCACAAAGGTGGAAGGAAGGTGGTTTGGGCACTCGGGAAGCTCAGGGCCCTGTTCTCCTTCTTCTAGAACTCCAGGAGCTTGAACCTCCGGTGGGACTCCTCCTTCCAGCTCCCCAAACTCTAGCAATGTCACTCCCTCCGACGATCCTGGATGCATGTATAAATCATCACAAGAGGTGGATACATGCTTCTTCTCTACATCACAAGGGTTAGCAATAATATGAGGTTGATCATTTGACCCATGTGATGAGCTCTCATTATTCTTAAGTTTCTTGAAAAATATTTTAATGAGAGAACCATGTTTGTTAACTAGATCTCCATGAGATACACAAAGTTGCTCATGTTCTAATTTTAGCTCTTCATGTGAAGTTTTAAGAACATCAAGTAAGTGCTTATGTTCTTCACATGAGCTCTTTAGAAATGAGTTTTCATTTTCTAATTTTATAGTTTTATTTTTCTCATTTTCTAAATACATGGCCACGCTAGCAAGTCTATTTACAAGCTCATCATATGAATCAACATGATCAACTACATTGCAATTTGATACCTTTGTGTCACCTTGTGACATGAAGCAATGTGGTGATGTAGATGGGCTTGTAGTAGCATCATGATCATTGCCAGAGCATGAACCATCGTCATTACCATCAAGAGTGCATGGAGTGACATCATCAATAACAACACTTGAGGCATCATCATCATCCATCTTGCAAGTGAGCTTGTAGTTGATCTATCATCATCATCACTTGACCATGAGGTGGAGCAATCTTCCACAACCACCAAGTTGTGATTATGCTCAACGCCCTCATGTGTCTCCATCTCTATTTGATTCTCCTCCTTCTTGAGTTTTCCATCATTCCAAATAGAGACATCACCATAGAGATGCTTGAGCGCCATCCACATATCATGGGCACTCTCCGAAGTCATCACCCTATCAAATATCTCATTTTTCAAAGCATTGATTAGAAAACATTGGGCTTGTGCATCAAGTGTTAGGCACTCCTTTTGCGCTTGGGTTAGATTACTCTTATACAAGGTATGAGTAAACCCAACAACAATAATCCACCAATACTTCAGACCAAAAGCACGGATATGATCAAGCATATGGTGTTTCCACCGTGCATAGTGTGTGCCATAAAAAATGTGTGTATCACACTCCGGTGACTTGTCTCCACCATCTGTACCTTCCACTATATTATCAACCATACTTGCCATATGTTTTAACTTTTCAAGCTCTTCTTGCATCTTGTTCATTTTCTCTCTTTGTTGCTCTTGCAACTTGGCGAAGAGCTTCCCAGTTAGTAACTCAACTAGTTGGTTGATTTGAGCTTCATCCATGTTGGCCAATTTAACTCCTCACGTGGTAAAGCGTATGTTATGAGGAACCTCGCTTTGATACCAATTGAAAGGACCTAATTGGCCTAGAGGGGGGGGGGTGAATAGGCGTATCTAAAAATTTATCGCATAGGCTAACTGAAATAAATGCGGAATTAAAACTATCGGTCTAGCCAAAACAACATCCCTCTACTTAACACTAGCACCTAGCAAATTATGAAAATAAAGCTTACTAAGGTGCCATGCTAGGAAGCTCACCTAACAAGTCTAGGTAGCAAGGTCACACAAACCTAAGCAACTAGTACTCTAAGCAAACCGGGAGCTCCTACACATGCTAGTGAAGGCAAAGCGCACAAAGCCTAAGCTCACTAGTAATGCTCAATAGCAAGGCTATACAAGCCAAACTAGAGAGCTCAAAAAGCTTAGCTACACAAGCTAAGAAATCTGACTAACAAGACTACACAAGCCAATTAGTCACTCAAGAGCTACTTCTATGCTACACAAGCTAGAAGGTAACTAGCAAGATACACAAGCTATACTAGTTACTAAAGAAACCACTAAACACTAGCACAAGTATGAAACAATAAGTATTAGCTAGTGAATAGAGAATGCAAACCACCAAACTGTACTACCGGTAGTAGGACCGGTACTACCGGTGGCACGCTGTAGCTCCGAAATCCGAGGAAGATGAGATTTGAATCCGGATCCGAGCTTTTCCCCACACTCCTTGAGGTTGAGGATGATGATGTTGAGCTTTGCTTGGATTGGTTCCTCTCCAATTTGTAGATCGGGCCTTCCCAACCTATGAACTTTGAGGGAGAGAGGAAGAACACAAAGAACACAAGAGGAAAGGATAGACGAAGATATCTCCACAACATCAAGCACGTGAGACTCAAGATTTATCCCGAGGTTCGGTCTTCACAAAGGAGTTCACACTCCTCGTTGTTGAGGTGACCACAAAGGTCGGAGTCTCTTCCACCTCCTTGCCTCCCTCAAGCAACCACAAAGGTTAGCCCAAGATTTCCACTAAGGATTGAAGGGGTAATACAAATGATTTGGGGTGCCCTCACAAATGAATCAACATGGGCAATCTCGAAGAACAACTAGCCAACTAGGATTCCAAGAATCCAAGAGTAACAAATGCAAAGCAAACCAGCAAGAAGAGAAAATCGAATGCTCAAGTCGTATATCGATCCTCTCCACTCTCAAATCTCACTTCTCTTTCTCAAATCTACCATGGATTGAAGCCTAGGAGCATAGAGGGCGAGAGAGACACTTGGGACCCTCTTTCTTAGTTGTAGGAGTGGAATAATGGGGTTCATCACCGCCCCATGGGAAGGGGTAGCCTATTTATTCTCGCAGCTCCCGACGCACTACCGGTACTACCGGTGTCCGACCGGTACTACCGGTCCACGGAATCCAAGCGTTGGAGCCTTTCGACCGTTGCACAAAGTTAGCTAACCGGTACTACTGGTCTTTCACTGGTACTACCGGTCACCATCAGTACTACCGGTCAAGAACCAGTACTACCGCTAGTTCAAAATATTGCAACTTGAGACGCACAGGAATTTTGCCTACCGGTACTACCAGTGGCTCACTAGTACTACCGGTAGTTCATTTTCAGCACATAACTTCAGCACGCAGTTAAGCCTATCGGTACTACCGGTGGCTCACCGGTACTACGGGTAGTTCATTTTTAGCACATCTTCTAAGTGCCCGTGAGTGCAAGGTATCTCTCAAACGCATATAGAATTTTGACATGAGCACTCTTATCCTCATCAAGCTAGTCTACTATGCATCCCTCTTGATAGTACGGCTTTTCCTATAACTCAACCCGGTCAAACACTTCTCTAAACATCTATGACCGGTGAAATGAAATGCTCTAAGTTATACCTTTGCCTTGTGCATTCCATTTCATCTCCTTCTCCAATGTTGATGCAACCCATGCACCAACCTATCACAAATGATATGATCCACTTCATATTATCACGTGACATATTGGTTCATCGATCTTGACTTCACTTGCCCTTCACCGTTGCCTTCGTCCATCGGTGCCAAGTCTTGCTCAAGCCTCCCGCCACGCGGTCAAACGCTTCAAGCCTCCAACTTGCCCTTCATGCTTGCAACCGGTCCATCAAGCTAAGTCGTGCTTTGACCTTCTCCACCTTGTCACATGGATCTATGTCATGTTTCATATGCAATGAGCTCCTTCATCATCAAGTTGAGCACCATAAATATGCACAAGCCATCTCTTCATGACTTTATTGGTTGCTCACACTTGTGTACCTAAGGACTAAATCACATGTGTGTCTCACATTAAACACATATTAGTCCACCTAAGTTGTCACTCAATTACCAAAACCAAACATGCACTTTCACTCACCTCCATAGATTAGGAACATATCTTTAGTCCTTCTCAAGTACTTAAGGATGTTTTTAACAAGCGTCCAGTGACACTCACCTGGATTAGCTTGGTACCTGCTTGCAACACTTAGAGCATATGAGACATCTGGGCGAGTAATACCATGGTGTACATAATGGAACCAAGGGCCGAAGCATATGGAACCTTACTCATGCGCTTCTGCTGATCAGCTGTCGTAGGACACTGCTTCTCGCTAAAACGCATACCATGTGACATAGGAAAGAACCCTATCGACGAAATATGCGTCGCAGTCTACCTAGGTGGTACCCTACGGTAGTAGATTGTAGGCGGAGGTGTGGAAACGACGATCAAGTGTAACACAGAGAGTGTGTTCACGACGATTTATACAGGTTCATGCCGGCAAATCGCCGTAATACCCTACGTCCTGTGTTTTGGTGGCTCGATTGATATGAGTATTAGGTTACACGAGGTGTAGATGATCTAAGAGATAGGGTTTGGAGGGGGTCCCTGCTCGCCTTATATAGCCGGGGAGCAGGATTATAGTTTCCATATCCTAACAGATTACGATCGGTCCCTCAAGGCAAGGGAGCCGAGTCTATCTACTAGGATCTTCCTTCGTGAGCAAGACTTCTTCGGAGTCCTTGGCGAGCACGACGGGCTGGTCACATGTTGTAGGGCCTCGCGAGCTGGGCCGTCTCCTGGTCGGCAGGCCCATAAGGTCCCTGGGGATATGTCGAGGTAATATCCCCAACAAGTCCCCGATACGTTGTATTCTTTCTGGAAGGTCCACAACATTGCCCTTGGAGGTGTTCACCTGGTTGCCATCATGCGAAGTCATCGTTGTAGAGTCCCGACCAGGTTGGTTGGTCGAGGCACTACTCGGAGAAGCCTCCCGGCCAGGTTGGGCTGGTCGAGAATGTTGTAGCTTGATGCGCGATCAGGTTGTCTTGTTGGATGTTGCGGGTACTTGTTAGAAGGATGTGACGTGATTAAGAAGAAAAAACTGAAAAGTCCTTCCCTGGTGAAGTGTACCTACTTAGGCTCTGCAAAAACAACATAAAAACAGCAGAGCTTTGTCAAGAAGAAAATCAGTACATTCACCGCTAGGTGAAGTGTACCCACTTAGTCCCCGAGTGTGCTAGCAGGTGAAGTATGCATGTGGTGCCAAGCTTTATAAAAAGATGCATAAGGTATGGAACTAAACATTGAAGCATGAGTTTTATGTAAAATGACTGTGAATACCCATAGTCCCCGAGCCTGATGTAAGAAACTAGTAGGTTCTTGTATCATGATCATATATTGAAAACTGAAACATGAGTTTAGTAAGAAACGACAGCGAATACCCGTAGTCCCCGAGCCCTGTGTGAGGAGCTAGGAGGTTCTTGCATCGGGGTCATATTATTTGGTTCGCAGTCGCTGAGTTCCCGGGTGTTGTGCTGCTTCGCGCCGCCCTTCTATGTTGTGGCCGTAGTCCTCGAGCCTTGCTCGGTGTGATGTTGGACGAACTCCCCGAGCCTGGTCGGGCATGCGACTAGGAAGCCGAATCGTGGTTACTGGTGACGAAGTCCCCGAGTATCACTGTACCGCGAGTTTTGTTGGGCTTGCCGACTAGAATATTGTAGCCATGTTACGGTAGCTGCAGAAAAGAGATCATAACAAGATTGCACGTCCAGTCCCTGGGACTGTAGTGTTAGTGGCATTTCAGAAATCATTAGCCGTAAATTGGGGAAATTAACTAGAAGTAAATATGAAATGAGAACGAAAAAGAAGTAAATGGGCCGAATTAGCCACGCAGTTAGCGGCCCAAGTCGCGACGCGGAAGGTGGACGTGGCAGTTCCTTATTTGATTGTTGTGGTTTCCCAAAAACCCTAGGAGGCAGAGCATCGCACCCCTTGGTATAAAAGGAAAGGAACGGTGGTGGTGGTTTCCACATCTTCATTTTGCGTTGGAGTACCTTGTATTTTTCAATCTGCTTTTCTTCCTGCCCTGTGTGCCATTGCGAATCTTAGTCCTTTTCCGTCATGACCTAGCGATGGCCCCCAGGAGGAAACCAAGTACTCGTTCATCAACGAAGAAGGCGGGCAAGTCCTCAAGGATGGAGGATGTGCTTCCAGATTGGACCAAGTATTAGGCCAAGTGCACCCTGAAGGAGGAAGACATCCAGCTTCTCGTTACCGCTGGCATCCTTCAGGATAAGGCCATCGTTGATTGGAGGCTGGCGACCAGGGAGGAGTTCCCAACTCCTAACACCGGTGAGCTCGTCGTCTTTGAGCCTTTCTTCTAGCGTGGCTTCGGGGTTCCTGTTCACCCCTTTCTTCATGGTCTCTTGGATTTTTATAAGATTGCGATGTGTAACCTCCATCCCAATTATGTACTGCACATCGCAGTTTTTGTACATTTCTGCGAAGCGTATTTGGGGATTGAACCGCATTTCGAGTTGTTTCGCTACTTCTTCCGTCTCAAGCCGAATGGGACCGCCGCATCCCGGGTCATTGGCTCGGTGTATCTTCAACTCCGGGAGGGCATGGCGGATGTGTATCTCGCCACCCCTCTGCCTTCCAAGGTGGCAAAGTACAAGTCTCGTTGGTTCTATATTCCTCAACAGGAGCCGTACGCATGCGGTGACCCGACGGAGGTTCCAGTGTCGCAGCCTAGCTGGTCGGCGACCCCTTCATTAGCGGCGATGGAGCAGGTGAAGGAACTTCTTGCTTTAGTGGACCGGTCGTCACTTGATGGGTTTTCAGTTGGTTGGAATTTCATTATGAGGCGCTGTCAACCCTGCAAGGATAGGGTTCACCCTGCCTTTCTTTATACTGGTCGTCGCGACCCGACCCGGGAGACATCAGATGGAATGGAGCCGGAGGAGGGGCTTGACCGCCTCTCTGTAGTCTTTGATCTTAGCATATTGTACATGAAGACTCCGCGGGATCCGTTTCGTGTTGGTGTCCCCCACCACCGGTGCGTTCTTGCCTTGCTATTTTAGCGATCTTTTATCTCCTGCGTTCTGGTTGTCTTATTCATATATTTGTCCTAACTTCGTGGTCAGGACCGCGCCGTCTTCATTTCCCAAGTCCCTTCGACAATGTGGCCTCCTGGCGTTGATCGGGCAAGGAGTCTGGAAGCCATATTGGGTGAAGGTGGTTACGGATCTTCTCGCGGGCAAGGAGTTCTCGAGCCCCTTGTTGGGAGGCGTCAGGTGCGTGACGACCGGTTTGGGAAGCGCCCGGCCGACCCACCCCGGAAGAAGGCGAAGCTGTCAGTTGGTGCCGGCGGCAAGTTCGTTATTAATGAAGGCGTCGCTCAGCCTCCATCCTCAATATCCGATTGGACCGACGAGGGGTTAGACGAGGAGGGTGACGTACCGGCGGTGAATCTGGATGGGGAAGGGTGTTCTGGTTCAAGCGCCAAAGTGCCCCTGCCCAAGACGTCACCCATTCCACCATCCGCGTCGGTGTCTGCCGGGAGGACTGCTGTGGGGGAAGGTGCCGCCCCGATGTCGGAGCGTCCACCTGTGGTTGTGCCATCAAGTTTCACGGGGAATCCTCCGGCCCAGAGGTTTGTGAGGGCGCACCAAAAATCGGACTTGTAAGTACCCCATCCTTGTTTTGCTTGAATCTTGGTCGGGGTTTGTCTGCTTGCTTTATGGTGTGGTTTTTGGTAGAACGCCGAATGCTGAGGATCCGCCTATACCTCAAGGTAATGTGTCGGATGTCGCTGGGGATACGCTCGGTGAGTCTGAATCAAAAGGATATGGCGCCCCTATGCCTGCGGATTCCTTAAGCCGTGGGGGGAATCTCGTTCTGGTGAATGTTCCGGTTGGTGATCGTGCATGTGGCGGGTCGATGTTTGCGGAGAGTCTTCAGGCTAAAGGCTCGGTGGTCGGGTCTTTTGTTGATGTTGCTTCTAGGTTCGTGACAGAGGATGCTGCTTCCGAACCGGTGCGTGATGATGTGCCGGCTCCATTGGCGGCCTCAGCGCCGGATCCAAGGCCAGTAAAAAGGAAGAGGGCGGGGGTGTTGCTGGAGGAGTCAGAATCGGTGGAGGAGATTCCGCGCATAGGAGGTGAGCCGAAACCGACACTGGTTCGGACCTTTCACCGTGACGACGAGGACTTCTTCGTCGTCGAGGACGACGAGGCTGAGGAGGAGGCGGTGGCCTTCCTTAGTGATGCGAGCAATCTGCTAGGACGGGTCGAGGTAATTGTAGCACTTCTTCAGGTTTGGTATTACCTCCGTGTCTTCTTTGTTAAACTGTTGTTGTGTGGTCATAGAGGCTTTTTAAGGCCGGAAGGGAACGCAGGACAATGGCCGACCAGATTGCGAAGCTAGCTGCTGAGAACGAGCGTCTTCGTGGTGATGTCACTCGTGTCAAGGGCCAATTTGCAGGGCTGGAGGACAGTTAGAGGCAGTGCACTGACATGCACAGGTGTTAGAAGCCGCAGTACGAGAGCGGGAGCGCGAAAATGCAGAGCTTCAATTGCATGTTTAAAAGGTCGATGAGCTTTCCGCCCATAAGTCTTCGTCTTTTCCTTGTCTGATGACTTGTTGCCTCGGCCGTGTGATGACTTGTTTTGTTTTTTGTGTAGAACTGCTCAGTGCTAAAGAAGAGAAACACCTTGTGGAGGAGAAATCCGCCCCTGCCGAACAAGAGATTTACAAGATGCAGGCGATGCACGAAGGTAGCGTTTTCTTACCTATCGCTTTGTTTGTATGACTTCCTTACTCGGTGTTTGCCGTTTTCACAGATTACCGAGACAACGTTCAACTTCAATTTGCAGACCTGCAGGGAAAGGTGGATACTTACTATGATAACTTCTAGTTCTTGGCGCGGGAGATCACCCCTGTGGTGGAGTGTGTTGATGGCCAGGCACTCATTCGTGAGCATGATGATCAAGCGACCATGGAGGGTGTGCTATCAAAGGTCTGCGGTCTGTGGGTTTGTCTTTGGTCCTTTACGACTTCAGCGGCGCAGAGTGTGGCTGCTCATGGCCTGGCTATGTTGCAGTCGCACTACCCGAAGCTTGACCTTGGTCGGGTAGCGGCCGGATTTGCATTGGGGACGTCGGACGAGGAAGCGGACCGTCTGGAGGTTGATGGTGATTGCGTGGCGGAGATTGTGGTTAAGGATGTTAATTTGTTTGCTGCTGGACAGCAGTAGTTTGTTTCCCAGATACAAGAATTCGGACAAGTAAGTGAAAACTACAAAGCTGCATAATATCCGGGCGGTGAGCTTTTGTTTCACTTGTATGTCCTGTCGTGCCTGCTAAGTCGTGAGCTGTAGCGATGAATCATTCGGCCTTGGGTTCCCTATGGCCCGGATCGTAGGGCGCGGAGCGTCTTGAAAGGTCCTATGTGATGGGTAGAGGGGGGTGAATAGCCTAATTTAAATTTCTACAAAGAAACCTCAACAACAATGTTAGATAACTAAGAAGCGAAGCGAGTTTTGCTCTAGCCTAGTGGGTTATGCGAAGCCACCTATTCACAATTTCTTTCCTAATAGCTCTAGGATCACACAACTCCTACACAAGCTAATAAGCTAGAGAGCTAAGCTACTAGCACAACCTAATATCTCTACTAAGTAAGAACAAGAGTGAGATAGGAAGGTTATACCGCCGTGTAGAGTATTGGATGTACCAATCAAGGGAACACCAAGAAATCCAATCAATCACAATGAGACAATGGAGTTGACACTTGATTTTTCTTTCGAGGTTCACCAGTTTGCCAACTAGCTAGTCCCCGCTGTGGTGAGTCACTCACTTGGAGGTTCACGCGCTAATTGGCATCACACGCAAAACCCGTCACCGGGTGCCGCACAACGAACACAAGGTGAGGCTCACAAAATCCATGCGCAATCCACTAGAGTTGCCAATTGCGATCTCCCGCGGGGAAGGCACAAGAACCCCTTACAATTCACTTGTAGTCGATGAAGCACAATCACCAAGCTTCTCGAACCACCTCCGCTGCTCCAAACCGTCTAGGTGATGGCAATCACCAAGAGTAACAAGAAATCCGCAACGAGAACACCTGCCAAGTGTCACTAGATGCAAGCTATATGCAAAATGCACTTGGATCACTCAATCTTTTTTGGATTATCACTAACCAAGCATGGAGATGACTGTCAGGGAGAGTGATTAGCTCTAGAGGGTCTCAAGTTGTTCAAATGTGCGAGAGAGATACCCCAAAGCCGGCCAACACATATTTATAACTCCCCTCAAGGTCCACTAGCCGTTGGTCTGTTAAGTTGGCGACGAACGCTCCGTCGCAGCATCCTGTGCCTTGTCAGAACTAGCCGTTGGCTTCTGTCTTTGAAATCCTTGTCAAGAATTTGTGAGAGAAATCCTTGTCCTCAACCTTCTCACCAAGGGCTGTGAGATCATTGACTAGCACTTGTAGCCTATGAAACATCTCCGGCACATTCTCATCATCTTTCATCTTGAAGCTTGCAAACTTTTCTTTGAGGATGTATGCCTTTGCACTTTTGATAGCTTGAGTGCCTTCAAATGATTCCTCAAGCTTCTTCCAAGCCTCATGAGCACTCTCTAGATTCTTGATTTGCTCAAAGACCTTCCCATCAAGAGCCTCATGAATAGCACTAAGAGCAATGTCATTGTGTTGCAACTTCTCTTCTTTGGCCGCGGTGGGAGCTTCCTCATTTGCCACTTCAAACTTCTTGTCCACCACAAGCCAAACCTTCCGGCTAATTGACTTGATATGAGCGGTCAACTTGACTTTCCAATAGACATAGTTTGTGCCATCAAACTTGGGTGGTATCTTCATGCTGTTGATATGAGCCATCTTCACACCGTAGGTTGTTAAGCCTCAAATCAACGGTGTCCAAGCTCCGATACCACTTAAAAGGTCCTATGTGATGGCTAGAGGGGGGTGAATAGCCTAATTTAAATTTCTACAAAGAAACCTCAACAACAATGTTAGATAACTAAGAAGCGAAGCGAGTTTTGCGCTAGCCTAGTGGGTTATGCGAAGCTACCTATTCACAATTTCTATCCTAATAGCTCTAGGATCACACAACTCCTACACAAGCTAATAAGCTAGAGAGCTAAGCTACTAGCACAACCTAATATCTATACTAAGTAAGAACAAGAGTGAGATAGGAAGGTTATACCGCCGTGTAGAGTAGTGGATGTACCAATCAAGGGAACACCAAGAAATCCAATCAATCACAATGAGACAATGGAGTTGACACTTGATTTTTCTTCCGAGGTTCACCAGTTTGCCAACTAGCTAGTCCCCGCTATGGCGAGTCACTCACTTGGAGGTTCACGCGCTAATTGGCATCACACGCCAAACCCGTCACCGGGTGCTGCACAACCAACACAAGGTGAGGCTCACACAAGCCACGCGCAATCCACTAGAGTTGCCAATTGCGATCTCCCGCGGGGAAGGCACAAGAACCCCTTACAATTCACTTGTAGTCGATGAAGAGCAATCACCAAGCTTCTCGAACCACCTCCGCTGCTCCAAACCGTCTAGGTGATGGCAATCACCAAGAGTAACAAGAAATCCGCAGCGAGAACGCCTCCCAAGTGTCACTAGATGCAAGCTATATGCAAAATGCACTTGGATCACTCAATCTTTTTTGGATTATCACTAACCAAGCATGGAGATGACTGTCAGGGAGAGTGATTAGCTCTAGAGGGTCTCAAGTTGTTCAAATGTGCGAGAGAGATACCCCAAAGCCGGCCAACACATATTTATAACTCCCCTCCAGGTCCACTAGCCGTTGGTCTGTTAAGTTGGCGACGGACGCTCTGTCGCAGCGTCCGGTGCCTTGTCAGAACTAGCCGTTGGCTTCTGTCTTTGAAATCTTTGACCGACGAACGCTCCTTTGAAAGTCCTCCAGCGTCTGTTGCGACCGAGACCAGCGTCCATCGCGATCGCCCATCGCACGAGCAGAGAGCTCCAGAAACCTCCAGTTTCCGCCGGACGCGTCTGTCGCCTCACCGACAAACGCTCCTTAGCGTCCGACGCTCCGAGCAGAGAGAACCAGAGAGCTCCATCTTTCGACGGACGCATCTGTCGCCTCACCGACAGATGCTCCTTAGCATCCGGCGCCTGATCTTCACTTACACAGAGCTAGGGTCTGCCCGTCGGACGCTCCATCGCGCTTTGGCCAGCATCCGGCGCCCTATTCTTGTCCAAAACTTGTTGATTTCTTCTCCACCCTTGCTCCAAGTTACCAAACACTAAGTATACACTTTAGAGAGCAGGTTTTGGCATGTTTTACTTGTCACTTAAGCAGGGTGTATGTCACTAGGTCCTAAATGCATATGCAATATAGATAACACCTAGTGGCACTCGACAAACCGCAATCACTTTTGCATTTCCCCTCTTAATAGAACAGTTGTCTATCCTAAATGTGACCACACCCACTTGGTGTCTTGACCACCAAAAGAAATACTCTAGCTTATACCTTTGCCTTGATTAGCTTTAGGGTCTTCTCCAATTTCCTTCTTCTCCAAGTGTGAGCTTTTGGTCTCCACCACCTTTGCTTGCTCCACCACTTGTCATCATCATCCATAAGTGTACTAAACCTACTCAATCACTTAGAGCTGGGTTAGTACTTAGGTTTCATCAATTACCAAAATCACTAAGGAGTATTCAATCTCCCCCTTTTTGGTAATTGATGACAACCCAAATTAAAGATATGAAAATATGATTTTGATTTCAACTTGAAATGCTTGTCCAAGCAATATACTAATTGAAGAGAGGATGGAAAACCATTTCTAAGTTGGTTTGATAGCGTTTACTCCCCCTACATATGTGCACTTCTATGATTATGAGTCAAAGATTTGCACATATGCTTAGATAGGAACTTTTGGAGGGGTGAACAACTAACAAACTATGACATGATGCTAAGGTATAAGAGATGGACGTTTGAAGCGTGATATCGAAGTGCGCCATTCATACATCCCTTAGCAACATGGTTAGCTCGATACCAATTGTAAGAACATATGAAACACTATGGTTCTAGCTAACACCTATACATGCTAGTGATGAAATCATCAATAAAGATTATAACTAGGCATGTACCACACAAACATGTCAATTTGAATTTAAAAACAATGCAAGCAAGCATATGTGTGAATGCACATCCAAATGCAACAACTTGTTCATAGGCTTGCTCCCCCTACTTGTGTGCTCAAATTTTAATTTTTCATTTTCAATCAAAATCGCCCCCTTTGTCTTTTTCTCCCCCTTTGATCTTTCATTTCATAGGTTTATATCTTAGAACTTTCTCCTCCGTTGTCACATATTACCACAAAGGGTCCTCTTGTTAAAGTTTTATCAAGTCAATTCATAAAAGGAGTAGGGTGTATATTATTCAACTTTAGTTCATCCTAGATCACTTGTCCTATATATTTAACACGGTTTAAACCATGGGCAAGCTTCTTCACTCATCTTGCAATGGTTATCTTATCCATGTTGGTTAAATACAAGAGAAAATGTTCTAGACTAAATATGTGAGGTTGCAAGCTTATCAACATGCCATATGTCATCACTAGATCCTACAAGTCAAAGAAGCAATAGTGATAGCATATGTACATTTGAAAACATTTTGTTTTATCATGAATGAGCCTAATTTAGCACAAGTGATGCCTATATGCTCTACACAATTCTAGCAAAGGATGAATGCATATGTCAAACAAGTGTACCTTGCTATTTTGGAGTAGAGGCATGTCATAAGTGGGGTGCATCAACTTATGTTGGAGAAATCCAAGATATTCAACTCATTCCTCAACTTGCAAAACCTCTTCTCATCAAGTGGCTTGGTGAATATATCGGCTAATTGATCATTGGTGCCCACATTGTCAATGTAAATGTCACCCTTTTGTTGATGATCTTTTATGAAATGGTGTCTTACATCTATGTGCTTTGTTCTAGAGTGTTGGATGGGGTTGCTTGTAAGCTTCACCACACTTTCATTGTCACATAGCAAGGGAACCTTCTTGAATTTGATTCCATAATCATTCAATGTGGCCTTCATCCATAATAGTTGTGCACAACAACTCCCCGCACTAATGTATTCGGCTTCGGCGGTAGAGAGTGCCACACTATTTTGCTTCTTGGATGACCATGAGACTAGTGATATTCCCAATAGTTGACATGTTCCACTAGTGCTCTTCCTATCAACCTTGCATCCTGCATAGTCGGAGTCCAAATATCCAACCAATTCAAATCTTGACCCCTTTGGAAACCATAATCCAACATCTTGTGTATGCTTCAAATATCTCAATATTCTTTTAGTGGCCTTCAAATGACTCTCTCTAGGAGTTGCTTGAAACCTTGCACACATGCATACACTAAACATGACATCCGGTCTTGATGCGGTCACATAGAGTAGACTTGCAATCATTGACCGATATAGTGTTTGCTCAACCATCATGCCACTTGTGTCACTATCCAAATATCCATTAGTCCCCATAGGAGTACTAATGCCCTTTGCATCTTCTAATCCAAACTTCTTTATCATGTCCTTGATGTACCTTCCTTGACTCACAAATGTACCATTCTTCATTTGCTTGATTTGAAGTCCAAGGAAGTAACTAAGTTCACCAATCATTGACATTTCAAATTCATTTGCCATCATCTCCCCAAATTCTTCACATAAGTCTTGATTTGTAGATCCAAAGATAATGTCATCCACATAGATTTGCAAGACAAACAAGTCACTTCCAATCTTTTTGGTGAATAGGGTGGTGTCAACCAAACCAATCTTGAATCCCTTAGAGAGGAGAAAACTTCTCAACCTCTCATACCATGCTCTAGGTGCTTGCTTTAATCCATAGAGAGCTTTATTGAGCTTGTAAACATAGTTGGGCTTCTTTATATCTTCAAATCCGGGTGGTTGCTCAACATATACTTCCTCATTGATTTATCCATTGAGAAAAGCACTCTTCACATCCATTTTATAGAGCTTGATATTGTGAGCACAAGCATAGGCCAATAAGATTATAATTGCCTCTAATCTTGCCACCGGTGCATAGGTTTCTCCAAAGTCAAGACCCTCTTCTTGAGTGTACCCTTGTGCAACTAGTCTTGCTTTGTTCCTCACCACTATTCCATCTTGATCTTGCTTGTTCTTTAATACCCATTTAGTTCCAATCACATTATGATTCTTTGGTCTATCCACTAGTTCCCAAACTTGATTTTTTGTGAAGTTGTTAAGCTCTTCATGCATAGAATTTATCCAATCCACATCCTTCAAAGCTTCATCAATCTTGGTTGGCTCAAATGATGAGACAAAAGAGTAATGCTCACAAAATGAAGCCAATCTTGATCCACTTTGAATTCCACAAATCACTTGATCTAGAGGATGATCTCTTGCAATATTGGTAGGTTGAAGCACTTGCATGTGAGAATCTTGAACGTTTGGTTGAGATGATGAACTAGCTTGATTTTCATTTTGTACTTGAGCTTCACTAGTACTTGCTTGATCTTGAGTTGGAGAGCCACTAGCATCTTCATTGGTAGGAATGATCACTTGATCCTCATCTTCATCTTGTACTTGTCTTGGTCTAATGTCACCAATATCCATATCTTTCATTGCATTGACCAACTTGTCACCTCTCACATCATCCAAATTTTCTTGTTCATCTTGAGAGCCTTGTGTTTCATCAAATTCCACATCATGCACTTCCTCAAGAATTCCACTAGATGAGTTCCAAACTCTATAAGCCTTGCTAGATGTAGAGTAACCAAGTAGAAAGCCTTCATCACATTTCTTCTCAAACTTGCTTAGTCTTGTACCTTTCTTTAAGATATAGCATTTACACCCAAATACTCTAAAGTATGCAATATTTGGCTTTCTTCCATTCAATAGCTCATATGGAGTCTTCTCAAGCATTCCATGACAATAGAGACAGTTGCTAGAGTAGCAAGCCGTATTGATAGCTTCGGCCCAAAAAGAACGACTAACATTGTATTCACTCAACATTGATCTTGCCATGTCAATCAAGGTTCTATTCTTTCTTTCCACTATCCCATTGGATTGAGGAGTGTACTTTGGAGAGAATTGATGTTTGATTCCAAAGTCATCACAAAGTTCATCAACTCTTGTGTTCTTGAACTCACTCCCATTGTCACTTCTAACTCTCTTGATAGTTGTTTCAAACTCATTTTGGCACCTCTTGACAAATGACTTGAAGATATAAAATGTGTCACTTTTGTCACTCAAGAAGAATACCCATGTGTATCTTGTGAAGTCATCCACTATCAGAAATCCATACTTGTTTCCACCAATGCTTGCATAAGTAGTTGGTCCAAAGAGGTCCATGTGCAATAACTCAAAAGATTTGCTTGTACTCATGATGCTCTTCTTTGGATGAGTGTTTCCAACATGCTTTCCGGCTTCACATGAGCTACATAGCTTGTCCTTCTCAAATGTGACATCCTTCAAGCCTCTTACTAGATCATGCTTGACTAGCTTGTTTAATTGCTTCATGCCAACATGTCCAAGTCTTCTATGCCATAGCCAACCCATGCTTGATTTGGTGATGAGACATGTTGAGAGTTGGGTCTCACTAGCATTGAAATCCACAACATAGAGGTTCTCATACCGAAAACCCTTGAAGATCATATTTGACCCATCCACACTAATGATTTCTACATCCTCAACACCAAATATGCACTTGAAACCGAGATCACATAATTGGGCAACCGATAATAGATTGAACTCAAGCCTTTCCACTAGAAGCACATTACTAATGCTAAGATCATTGGAGATAGCAATCTTTCCAAGCCTTTCACCTTGCCTTTGCCATTGTCACCGAATGTGATACTTTCAAACCCATGAGCACAATCTTGGTTGATTGAGTTGAACATCCTTCTGTCACCGGTTATGTGTTGAGTGCACCCACTATCAAGTACCCAATGCCCTCCTCCAACTTTGTAATTGACCTACAAGAGAGATTAATTCTTTTTAGGTACCCAAACTTGCTTGGGTCCTCCAAGGTTAGTTACCAAGGATTTTGGTACCCAAATGGACTTCTTAGTAGTTATCCATGGTGCACCAACAAACTTGGCATGAACACCATTTGTACCCTTGGAAAGGATATATAGTGAATCAACTCTAATGGAGGATACATCTTGCTTGGGCTTGTTGTTCTTGCATTGTTGCTCTAGGTGACCAATTTGCTTGCAACTCTTGCAATACCTACTAGTGTCCTTCAAAAAACGAGTCTTGTGAGGGGCAAAAGCGGCCTTGCCTTTCTTGGGGGTATAGCCCAATCCCTCTTTGTAGAGAGATGCTCTTTGGCTACCCAAGCACATAAGCAAGTTGTCCTCACCTCTATAAGCCTTAGCTAAGGAGTGATTGAGCTTTGTAACCTCCTTCTTGAGGATTTCATTTTCAACCATTAGTGAGGCATCACAAGTGAAACCATCACTAGTAGATGAAGTGGAAGTAGTAGTGCTACAAGAGGGGTTAGTGGGAGCAACAACAATAGGAGTATAAAAAGATTCATCAAGAATATCACAAGTTACTCCCATGTTGCATGTTTGAACAACCTCCTTCTTACTTTGGTCAAGGAGGGAGGAATGAGCTCTTTCAAGCTTAGTGTGAGACTTCACTAGCTTCTCATGGGCTTCATGAGATGCCACGGCCTCATCAAGGTTTTGCTCAAGAGCCTCATTGGTCTTGCGCAATTCCTTGCATTCCTTCCTCTTCTTGTCAATGTAATCCTTAGCTTGTCCAAGCATGTCCATGAGTTTACATACATGCATCACATACACATAAGGGCTATACCAATCATGAATCCTTGCAAAATAGAGTTAACCGATTCCGACGTCCAAACTTAAAACGCCAAAAACTCAATTTTCGGGGCCGAAATTTCGGGGCTGTCGTCAATGAATGCGAAATTTTCTAGCGCACGATTTTCTTTTAATGTTTGTCTCAATCCGAGTTCGTATGCAAAAGTTATGGCCGTTTTACCGAACAACACTTTTCTTGCAAATATCCCTTCCGATGGCGGATCCAATCCGTCGCTGCCGCGCATCGCATGTGCATGGGACTTGACCTATGTTCGATTCAATCAATATTATTGATCTCCAACTCACCGTAATTGGGTTTACATGTATCACTTAATTTGGAAGGCGGAATTCCGACCGGTACGAGTAGATCGTTACAATACCAACGTGGCAAGATCACGAACCATGATCAAGGATTGATCTACAAACGTGCATGTCTCCATATGCATATACCCGAATCTATAACAAGGCATCTAATGGATCTGATACCACTGTAGGGTTATGAGGTTGCTACGCTAGCCGGAAAACAAAAAAATTTCTACCCCATAAACCAGGAACTAGAGCTAGTTATAGATCACGGGATTACCACTTGACGTGCATGTGCAGCGGAGATGACTTGATGAAGTCGAACGTGTCGCAGCAGTGCAGTGCAATTGTGTGGTCGTCTGTCACGTCCATCCACATGCAGATCGTCCGAGCAGGTTCCCGACTAGCTCCGACCAGCTTCCGACCATGTGTCGACCAGTTGTGACCACTTGCGACTAGGTTTCATCCTTGTGCCGCGGATGCAACACCTCTGAGGAATCCCACACGTGCAGAGAGAAAGCGTCCCGCCTCCGGACTGCTAGGTCCGCGAAGATTACTAGGCGCGAGTGTGGGGAGGGCGACAACGGCTGCCAAAAGGCCTCGATCAACTAACTCGCCTCGCGCCCTTCCCCTTCCTTATATAGGCGTCCTAATGAGCACCCACGTTGGAGGCCCATTAGAGACCCTAAACCTAGTCTAATTTGGGTCCAACCCGAATTAGACTTCCGGCCCTTTAAGCGTGCAACCCTATGGGCTCACGTATACATAGACATGGCCCGAGTACTCCTACTCGACCAATAGTTGATAGTGGCCTCTAGCAAGGCGTGTCAACTCCTATGCATACGCAATGATCAGATCAGACGAACCACCACAAAGCCATATACATGTTATTCCCTTGCCATCGATATTTGGTCCAACTCCTAGGTTAACACTTAACCCAAGCACGGCCATGCATTTCATGATCTAATCATTCGAGTGGTCCAGTGATATCTCTCTCACATTGAGAGTGGCAAATCTCTTCTCGATCGACTATCTTGATCGACTATGTCTCACAGCATGCTTCCCGACAAACCCGAAAACTACCTTTATAACTACCCAGTCATGGAGTAGCATTTGGCAGTCCCTAAGTAGGTCATTTCACATCTTGAGTACATACGACAATCTCAGGTCTAAGGACATAGCGTACATGATATGAATAGAGACAATCTCTAGTCGGTCTATCCAGCCCCATGTCATACATGTGCCCACATTATTAGTTTGACATCTCTATGTCCATGACTTGTGAAACATAGTCATCAACTAATAATATGTTGATCTAATATTCATGTGCATTCTAGCACAAACTCTAATCAGGGACAACTTTAGAATAACCATACAAGTAAAAGAGTTTCACAAACAATTCACATAATTGCTAATCGATACAAATTGACTTTAATGGATATTCATTGAACTTATAACATGTCATGGATACAAGGAATACAATCATCTATATGATTACCTCTAGGGCATACTCCCAACACTAACACCTTTGGATCAACTTGTGTTTCCTCCCAACGGCTCATATTCACCTCACATGGATTAATGGGCCCACATCAAGGAAACAAACATGACAAAACATTCCAGAAGCATCAGATGAAGTCTATGACAAGTGGGACCACCCTCTGGAGAGAGGTGGTGGGCCCCAGACCCCTATAGGGGGTTGGCCGATCCACTAAGGTGGCCACCACCCCCACTTGGTCCCTGACCAGTGGGGCATCTTCTAGAAGATCAAGACAGGGCCCACATGCCATAGAGGGGGTCGACCGATCTCCCCTAGGTCGGTGCAGCACCCAGTAACCACCTCACTCAATTAACACATGTTGAAGATCAAGACCACTTATTCTAAGACAGTTTAGAGGCGGTGGATCCAAGGGTGGAGATTTGAAGCTTCCTGGATTGCTGACATGGCACTAGAGTAGCTCCTACTCCACCTCTAGCTATAAATACTCCCCTAGAGCTCTCTTATCATTCATGCCTCATTGGAGAAACTACTTACCTTAGCGGAGCTCTGCGGTAGTGCTATGCTACTTGGAGGAGAGTGAGAGAATTCTTCTGAAGAAAGCCCCAGATCTGTCGGGAATCTTCTCCGGAGCTGCACCTCAGCGAATGCGAATCTATTGTAAGTTCAGCACTTGTAAGTGATTCTTCCGAGTTCTTTATAGCATTTAATATTCTAAATCTGGTTTAGCTGTTATACATCTTTTCGCGCTTGTTCATCGCTTTGCTTTGAGTAAAGTTCTTTAATCTTAGGCCAAGGTTAAAGTAGTAAGATTAGTGTAGATGTGGTGTCTAAACTTAATCTTGCCTTTGTAAACCGCTTATCGCATGGATTGTTTGTGGTAGCTAGTAGGTGGTGATAGCCCTATCTAGTCTTTGTATCCCACCACGTGTGTAAGATAAGTTCTTAAAAGGTAGGGCCTCAATACAACAATATGGCGTGGTCCGGTAAGAGTTTTACCTCTTAATGATCTATCCCATCGCCTCCTGCAAGAGAAGGGTTGATAAAGCTAGTATAACCAGCTTAACCTTGTTAGATATCTTTGCTATATCGAACCTCTCAACCCAATTATCATTGTCTCCCTTGATTCATCATAGGACATATCCATCTTCCTAGTTAACTCACTTCTCGTTCCCTCTGGAAAATATGATACCTGGAATACTCCCGGTGAAAGCTACACTTGACAACCGTACGCTTGCGGTCTTTTATCCGTTTGCCACCTTTGGTGTCAACAAGATTTCTGGCGCCGTGGTCGGGGAATGGTAGCTGTTTTAACTAGAACCCTTTGGTCCTATTTTATCTTTGTTTGATTTCATCCTTCCCTTCCACATACACATATGGATCAAACACCCCTCTTTGAATATTGTGCTCCAACGGGCGCTAGATTGGAGCCACCTAGTTCATCTCAGGCCGTTTTGGCCATTCGTTATGAGCTTCGCCCATGTCTCATAGCGATGGTTTAAGAAAAACCTTTTTTGGGGGACGAAGATGAAAATCCTTACACTCACCTACGTGACATTGAACAATTGTGTTCATGTGTCCACATCCAAGGGATGAGGCGAGGTACTCTTAAGTGGAAGTTATTTTCGTTCTCTTTGATGGGAGTAGCCAAACGATGGTACGCTCGCCACATAGATAGTGCAAAGGGAGAATGGGAAAAATTGCAATCCAAATTTTTCTTAGATTTCTTCCCTATCCCCCATGTTATTTGTCTTCGAGTAGAGATCCTAACCTTTAAACAGAAGGAGAAGGAATCTCTAGGTGTGGCATGGGCCTGTATTTTAGATCTATCATCATCCGGCTCTGATCTTGCTATAACCGAGCCTACATTGTTACAACACTTTTATGGCGGTCTTAGCAAGGATTCTGCATAGCTTCTTGATATATCTTCTGGGGGAGCCTTCCTATGTTAACCCGTTAGTGCAGGGAAGAGTCTTCTCATGAAGATTCTCGAAAACACCCCTATACTAACGTTTATGATGAAGGACCCGTGGAAGAACAAAAACCAGACCCTAGAATAGAAACAACCTCGATAGCCGAAACTCTTCCTTCTACATCCCAAGATCCTACTATCGAACCTGAACCACCAAGGGAAGAAGAAATTTGACCCTTGGAATTTCCCCTTGATATCGAGGCTGATTTATTTTCCGATTTTGGAAATGCATTGAATCAATCTGTGCAAAAGAAGTCTTTTGCTCGCAAAGCTCATAACCTTCTCATTCCTAGTCGGCTAGAGGAAGTCTACCTCTAGGAGACGGTTCAAGAGCTAGCTGTAGCAGAACCATCCAAATTATAAGATATCAAGTACTAAACTAGCCGAATTAACAACCACTTAGAGCACTTGAGCCCATATAATCCTGGTAGTCCGGAAATCTTGAAGGATTTCTAACAATCGTATATCCGACCAAGATCGCGCAAACTCAGGTATGCACATTCGTAAGAACAAGAACTTAAACCGAAATAAACTGAAGGTACGAAATTGAAAGAGTTATTACAACACTTAGTTCAAATACTAAATAAGTATCACGCCACAACACACATGGCTGAATAAAACATTGTTTCAAGTTTGTTTCCAAACTTACTCCACACTAGCATCATTAATAAATAGGGGTGCCAATGAGATCAAGTCCGACAACAGCAAAAGATGAGCTCATAGAAGATCTTGCCCAGGGCCTACTCCTCTTCTCCTTCAACGGGGTAGAGATAGTGCTTACAATAGCCAAAGTATACTTGGTCATATGCAACAAATGGGATAAACCCTGAGTACGGGAATGTACTCAGCTAGACTTACCCGTCTAACTGAAACTAAAGACTCCAAGGATATTGATGGATTTATATGGAGTTGGCTAAGCTTTTCTTTTGTGGAAACGCGAGCAAGATGAGAATAACTTAAAGATTAGAGAGCAGTCATTTTCCATCCCATTATTTATCTCTAGGTTTTTCACCTGTACTAGAGCACTCACTTGATCTAATCAATCAATTAAGATAATACCATATCCAGTTCCTTTATCAAAATTTTAGTAGAACCATTTCGATGTCACATGGAGTTGTATCGTGGTGAAGCTCAGCATAATCCCCCACTATCCGGTGGGAGGTGACGACTCGAATTGATATACAACCAACTAGCAAGATTACCTTTAACACACACCCACACTTTCCCTGTCGGGTCCATGCATTGGGTCACCGTTCGACAAAGTCCAGGTAGTACCGCCGCGAACTCAGAGTAGTCCACCCAATTGGAGAAATCAGTTGGCCACCACGGGAAAGGTCGTATCTCCAAACTAGAGGGTGCACACAGTAGGCGGCTTTGGGGTCAAAGATCACAACAGCCCCTATGTGAAAGGGCACATTCAAAGATGTAAGAGGGCCACCATCGTATACAAGCCTATACGAGCCAACAGATGGAATGCCCCCAAGTCTTAACCACTTGGTGCCCTTGCCTTCCAGTTGACTGCATTCATTACTAACATTGGTTCTTTCACATGATAGCAAATATAGCCAACCGTGATCGGTTCTATCCCCATGGGACAATACGAATAAATATAAATGTAACCATTTGATTTAAACATGCTAAGCGGTTTCTTTTGCTTTTAATTATTAGGTTGACAAGGTAGGTAATTCAATAATCAAGGAAGGTAATGCAGCAAGTGGGATTCAGTCAACTCCTAGCACCTAGTGCATCACAGTATAAAATACTCCAATAGATTAATATTGAAAATGCTAGGAGCCTTAAGGATGCTCCGGGGCTTGCCTTGGGTGAAGGTTGAGGGCTGGTGATCAGGGCACTCAGGGAGGTTAGTGTCGAGCTCGGGGTACTCCTCGTTCAGCTCCTGGACTCCTTCCTCTGGAAGTGGCACCTGGGGTTCCTCTACTAATCCTGAATGTTTGGAATGCATATAAGTAAACCATGGATGCAGGGATGATGCTTGAACAAGAATTAAACATTCAAAAGTTACTTTTAGGATTAACTTAAATATTCACTCTAGTTCCATTTTACACAACAAGCCTATTAAAGATTACTCATAAAAATCTATTAAAATTACAGGGGGTAGAGGAAGCCTACTGGATACTACAGCAGAAATTTCACCCATAGCAAAGCTACCAAACAGCAGTTACAAAAAGATGAATTTAATTGCAGAAAAAGCACTTTGAACTAGCCCTACTGGCTAACAGGGTGAAACATGCTATATCTTATTTTTAACAGGTTCATTACTTAAGAACATATTTATCAAGAAAGTTCCATGATCAAAACTATCAGATTATTTTCTACAAGACTTTCCAAAGAAAACCCTAGAAAAGGACACTTGAACTGCAAGTATCTTTTCTGCCATACAACATGCCACATATTATATTTTTCCTAGATATAACAAGGCATACAAAGACTACAAGAAAAGTTTCATGATTTATCTATGCACAGATTTACCACAGAAATTTTATCTAAGACAATAGAAGAAACACCTTTTAATAGATATTAATTAATTTCTACACAGAAACATGGCATCTCATATTTTTCCTAGCTTCTAAACAGGATGACAGAGCTAGCATAAAAACTTCACATTTTTATTTGGTCATTTCATACAGGAACATATTTAAACTTTAATAAATGCATAAAAGAACTATTTAAACATTAGTACTGAAGACATTCTCCAAAAATTATTTTTATATTTTTAACAGAAATATCTTCATTTTAAGAGCCTAACACAATTTATTTCACTATTTAAGGATTACCAGAACTCTAGATATAAAATAAACAAGTATGAATATATTTACTCAAAATAGGAAAAAGAATTTTATTTCTGAAACAGGCCCACTATGCACAGTGCGTGGGCTCGGCCCAGTGAGCATGAGCGGCTGACAGGCGGGGCCCAGCGGTCAACTTGGGTCCACTTGCTAGCGAGCAGAGAGCGGAGCATCGCGCTGACCGTCGCGTCCTCGTCGGCGGCGTGGCGGTGCTTGGCGTGCTCGTGGTGATGGCGCGAAGCGACTGGTGGAGTCGGTTGAGCCAGCGCGGCCGCATAGGTGACCGGCGGCGTGCGATGGTGGTGCAGCGTGGCGGTATGACACGGCGGCGTTGTTACCGGCGGTGTTCGGCCTGGCGAGCGGGTGCGTGAGCACCGCGGTGAGGTGGTGAGTGCAGCGTGAGGGTTGGTTGGGCCGGAGGAGGTCCGAGGAGTTGCGGCCACGTGCGAGCTCCCTGGCAGTGGCAATGGCGCGGTGCTCGGTGTAGTGGTGTTCCAGGGTGAGTGAGCATGCGTGGCATGGCGTTCTCACCTTGACTACCTCTGGTGGTGCTACCACGAAGATGGAGGCAACGGAGGTGGTCGAGAGAGGAGTGAACGCGAAGCGGCACTGATGGTGGTGACTGCGAGCCGAGGAACGACGTAGGAGTTCCGACGAGAGTGGAGCTCGGCTGGCGGAGCTGAGGCGAGCAGGGCGTGTGCAACGCGAAGGCGAGGTAGTGTGCGAGGTGGATCGAGCAGAGACGCTCGGATGGAGGCACGGTGAAGAAGGGGGCGTTTGCAGGATCTCGGTGCTCGGCGCGGCTGTTGACACAAAAAGCGTCAAATCTGCGAACACCTCGGGCTTATACCCAAATTCGATATCCAAGGTGTGCTAGTCGATTTGACCAGTTAATTGATAAAGATGATAACTAGAACAACGTTGAACGAGACAACGGCGATGCGCCCGGATGTCAAGGCTCAAACTTGATCAGGATAACTAGAGTAGAGCTAAACAAGACGACAGCGATGCGCCCGAACGTCAAGGCTCAGGTTGCTCAAACGTGGAACTTGCAAGGGTTGATGGAGATTGAGGAGATGCAGCCCGTCGAAACTTGAAGAACTCGTGGATAAACTAGAACTAATGCGATAAAAGGGTAAATTGCTGGAAAAATAGATAAAAATGATAGATTTGTTTGATATGATTGTGTATATGTTTACAACATCGCTGGGTACCTATTTATACTCCGGCAAAGGGAATTGTAGATATATACGACTCAAACCTACCTAAACAAAACTCATATTTTTAAGGAAATAAAATGACTCGTGCAAGAGTCAGACTCAAACTTATAAAATATTGGCGTAAAACTACCAGTTTTCATATCTATCTTCTCTTCGATGAAACTTTCCATCGGCAGACTTCTCCCAATCTGCAGCCTTCCCCTAACGCCATCAACAACTGTATGCTGACATCAGCTACGTCATCTTGCGCCCATCGGCAATATTTCCTTATCGGCAACACTTCATTCCCATTGGCAATTTTCTCTCATTAATCAACCCTTATCGGCAATAACTCTATGCTTCATCATTGACGCCCTAGTTTTACTTTCATCGGCAATCTTGACCGATGACTTTCCGATACCGACAGAACACGACTACCGATTAGAGTGAGTCTTAACCCATTTGACACATGCTGAAAAACGATGTCAACACATGCCCCCCAATTTTGGAGTGTGAAATACCTCGCGTGCCAAAATTCTCTCTACTGCAATCTTTCCCTCCAAGATACTTGCGCAATCTCTTCGATTACCACGCGCAAAAACCGCAAGTTACCAACAGAACCCCGCAACTGTAGTGCGAACAGCCACAAATCCAATCATAACTCCTCGATCAGCGTGCGAATCCACTACCATACCCTTCCATACCTCTGCTTAGTGAAAAGAAAATTCCAAAATATCCTTGGCCAGGCCTATAAAAATTACCACCACTTGAATCATTCTTCACCCTGAGCTCATTCACTTTCACCTTTAATCTCGGCGGCGCCTCCGAAGAACATCCAGCGACAACCGACGATTCCTTCTACCAGCAGAGCACAAGCCGCAAGGACCCCTAGATCCAATGGCGATCAATTTCAACATTCCCATGGTAAATTTCTTCCCTTCTTGCTTCACCTTCCGTGATTTCTCCTTTCTACATCATTTCTATGACCCTCTTTCCCTTTCCTTCTTTGATTTTTCGAAACCTTGGAAATGCGCAATAAGATAGTGATCCCTACCGACCAGCCGCAGTTCCACTGTCTGGATCCAATGGGGAATACCGATCCTATAGATCTTATCAATGCAGAAACCAAACGCATCCCTTTTAGATCTGAATGCTTCGATCTAGGGTTCTGGACAGACACCTTCCGCTCATGGCCCAAACCCACCAAGGGGTGGAAGAACTGGTACCTTAGGATGGCCAGAACACAGCAAGTTCACTGGGCAGAGCGCAATCTGGATCAATGCATTAAGCTTTCCATTGCCGATATGGCAAAGAATGAAAACATGATGATGGCTGCTTCTCATTTTTGGTCCGATACAATGAACGCATTCCTATTCAGACACGGACCAGCCACACCCACACTTGTCGATGTTTACATGCTTACCGACCTCGACGTCTTCTCTGCCGATCCTTCCAGCCTTTTTCGCAGGAAGCCCGATCATCGGGTAATCACGCGTAACATCGGCGGTTGGACTGGATACATCCAAGAAAACCAAAAAACTGGATCGGTAGGCTAGCGGGAACATGCCATCTTCCTAAACACGTGGCTATAAAAGTTTATCTTTTGTGGCAGAACAGTTGGACCCACCATTATGTACCTTCCTATAGCAGAGTCGTTGGCTAATGGATCAAGGCTTCCTCTTGGCCAATACCTCCTTGGTTCAGTATATCACCTTCTGCACCAATCCAGAAAACTTCTGCTAGGTGAGCCCATTGGCAACCTCGGGGGCCCTTGGTGGTTTGTAAATATGTGGTTGAATGCACATATGTACAAGGTCCTTCAATTTGACCTGTTTAGTCAGCAATTCCCAAGAGATATGCCTGAGGATCATGAATTCGCTGAAGATGAATCGACAACCCGTCCTCCACTCAATTTCGGGGAGGCTATAATAGTGCTACCAGGAACCGATGCCAACGTAGGTCAATTTGGCATGTTCTTTCAGAGGCTCTATTGTGGAATCCCTGGTGCGAAATGGCTCTAGTGGCCTTATGTTGATGAGGACAACCGATTCCCCCTATCCTTCAACCTCACCGATGGGAACGTACCACAGAATGAGATGATCATGAAGGCCACCATTATTCCCCAGGCCATCCCAGTTAACATCTTTGGGACCGGGAAGAATGCTTCTCCAACCTATGAGTTTTATTATCCATCGGCAGCGACAAGACAATTAGCATTTGGTCAATTACCGATCAAATTCAGCTATGCCAATGTGATAAAGCCAAGAGAAGTCATCTCCAGCGCCATGGATTGGAACAGGATCGTCACTCTTCCTGCTCATGGTGATGCATCAAACATTGACTTATCCTCTTGGGCACCAACATCCTTCATTACTGAATCATATAAATCCTGGTGGCAAGAGTGGAAAAGTCAACGGTTTGCCATATCATCCCACTACTATCGGCATCTGATTGACGATGACTACATTATTCCTGATGACGCAGTAAGTTTTATTTTCTGTATTCATTGGCTGTTATTTCCTCCCGGATATATTGGCACTAACTTTTCTTGTCAATAGGTCAATGACTCAATCACCCAAAAGAGTAAGAGCGGTAAGTATTTCAACCTACGACCGATGAACCCTACATCGGTAATCGGCAACAAGGCTCCTTCGTTGGCCGCCTTCACACCTCAAATGGCATCCAAGATTACCCTCAAACCCAAGCCGACACCGACCAGGATTACCGCCACTCCATCGGCTGTTGCCGCCGTCTTGGCGCAAGCTTTCATAGTAATAATCTCTCAGGTCAATTACAAACCCTCATCGGTAATGCTCATTTCGTTTAACTTGCACCAAATGTCCTTTACAGGCAACAAGCTCATCGACAGCTGCTCCAAATATACAAGCTTCTCCAACTCACGCTGCCGATGCCCCCCAAGCTTCTCAGTCGAAACACGCTGGTTCACCAAGCGCCGCCCCAAAGAAAAAGAAGCGCTTGAGGCGAACTGCCCCAGCTGTATCACCAACTCCCATTGCATCGCCAACTCCTGTCAATGCAACACCAGAGCCAACATCGGTACCCATCCCCGATCAACCATCGGATGAGATCCCCGACCAAAGAACTGTACCATCACCGTAGGAGTTAGATGCAACAGCAGGAACATCATCAACATCGGCACTAGCATCAGCACTAGATGAAATTCCCAACCAGGGGACAGTACCACCGCCACAAGGGTTAGCCACAACGGCAGAAGCAGCACCGGCAATAGCATCACCAGCACCAACTATTCCTCCCATAGAGGCAAGTTCATCGGCAACCATTGCCAATCCTCAAGATGATGCCACACCAGCTGCCTTTCCGAGTCCGAGGCAAGAGATCCGTTTTAAAATGGTAAGCTGACTTATAAAACTTGCAACACAAACTTATGATTGGCAAGCCCTAATCTTCTTCTTTTTCAGGCCCAAGACTCCCCAAACAACCTATTCTCTTTCGCTATCAACATTCCAGAAGAAGATGATGAAGAAGAAAACTCTGCCCAGCCAGCAAACACTATATCGGCAGAAGTGAAGGCCAAACTTGAAGCATTGTTGTCTTTACTGCAACAAAGCACATCCGACCTAGTCCAAGACTCCAACGCAGTAAGGATAACCTTCAAGGAAATTCAAAGTCAGATGCCTGCCGATGTTGAGGAGATACTTTTCCAAGCGGCATTTCTCGAGAGCAGACAACTTCAATACTAAAAGGCTTCACGCCGTATTGTCGATAGAGCTGCCCAGGCGGAACTCGAAGAGGAAATTCTCAAGTTCAAACAAGTTGCAGACGAGAAGCACAAGGACATAGGTCGCCTAGAAGCTTCCAACGTCGAGCTTGAACAAGAGGTCATTCGTCTATCGGCACAAAAGGAAAAGCTGCTAGCCGAGTTGAAAGAAGTCGATGAAGCTTTAAACTCGGAAAACCAGAAAAAACTTCAACTTCCCAATGTTACCAAAGCCCTACAACAAGAGAGGGATACTGCTGCCCACGAGGCCCTGATGCTGAGGAAGAAGACCAAGCCAATTGAAGGCTCCACCGATGACGATGCTAGGGAAATAGAGGAAGCAAACCAGATTCGCCTGCGTGCGATTTCATCTATTAAATCCCTGTTGTAATTTGTTGTATCGGCAGTTGTGAACCTAATACTTGATTCTGCTTGTAATATAACGTTAACATGCTTCCTGCCGATGTTTTGCATGACTCTTATCCATCGACACTTATATTTTGTATTGTTTCATGCATCTACCCAAATACTAGGATAATACTTCTTTAAATACTTACCGTTGATCGCTCTGGGAAATGCAACCCCTTCGAGGGTTTCCAAAAGATATACATTACCAGGAACTGACTGACTTATCTGAAACGGACCCTCCCAATTAGGGGACCACTTACCAAATTTCGAACTTTTAGTTTCAATTGGTAAAATCAGCTTCCATACCAGATCACGATCGGCAAATTCTTTCACCTTCACTTTCTTGTCATACCATCTAGCAACCCTCTTCTTATTTTATTCTATGCTAATCAGAGCTCTCAACCGATGACTTGCTAGATCCTCTAACTCATCCTTCATAAGAGTATCATAGTCATTGGCTGTTAATTGGTTCTGGGAAGTTAAACGTCTAGAACCAGTTTTAATCTCCCACGGTAAAACAACATCATGTCCATAAACCAATTGATATGGCGAAACTTTAGTTGCACCATGACATTCCATCCAATATGACCATAAAGCTTCATTTAGCGCTATATGCCACCGCCTAGGATTTTCCTCAATCTTACGCTTGATAAGTTTAATTACTCATTTATTGGTCGCTTCAGCTTGACCATTAGCTTGAGCATAATAAGGAGAAGAGTTCAAAACCTTAAACCCCATACTAACAGCAAACTCATCAAATTCTCCCGATGTAAACATCGTTCCTTGATCAGTTGTAATGGTTTGAGGAATACCAAATCGGTAAACAATATGCTCTTTCACAAAGTCTATCATGTTTGCCGATGTCACCTTTTTTAAAGGGATAGCCTCAACCCACTTCGTGAAATAATCGGTAGCAACAAGTATAAATTTATGCCCTTTACTGGATAGCGGATAAATCTTTCCGATGAGATCAATAGCCCATCCCCTAAACGGCCACGGCTTGACTATAGGATTCATTGTCGATGCAGGTGCTCTCTGAACATTTCCAAACTTCTAACAATCTTGGCATCCTTTAAAGTAACTGAAGCAATCTTCAAGGATTGTCGGCCAATAATATTCATTCCGCCTAATCATCCACTTCATGTTAAATGCTGATTTATATGCTCCACACACCCCTTCATGGATCTCACCCATTAGTTCTTTCGATTCCTCTTTACTAAGGCATCTGAGCAAAACTCCATCAATTGTACGATAATACAATTCACTATCAAGGAGCACATACTTGGTGGCCTGAAACCTTAGACGCCTTTCAACCTTCCTAGATGGAACTCTTAAGTAATCGACAATTTCTTTTCTCCAATCATTGGCAACCATTACCGATGTCATTATTTCCTAAATCGGCTGATATCCTGAAGCGTATTGTGCTAACCGATTAGCCTCTTTGTTATGCAATCTGGGAATGTGTTCAAGGCGATATTCTTTAAATTCTTTCAATAATTGCAAACACTTTTCATGGTGTACAATTAAAGCTTCACTTCGGCATTCATAAATCCCAATCAACTGATTGATTACTAACATAGAATCGCCAAAGACCTCAACAGCATCGGCATGCACCTCCCTGAGTAATTCTAATCCCTTAAGCAAAGCCTGGTATTCAGTCTAATTGTTTGTTGAAGCAGCAACAATCGGCAACGAGATTTCATACTTCTGTCCTCGAGGTGAAATTAAAATAATACCGATACCTGCTCCTTCCTTACATGTAGATCCATCAAAGAACAAAGTCCAAGGAGCAATCTCCACGAAAATCACCGCACCGCAATGCTGAGTAACAAAATCGGCCATTACTTTACCTTTAACTGCTTTAGCCGATTCATACCTCAAATCAAACTCTGACAGTGCCAAAACCCATTTACCGATCCTCCCACTCAATATCGGCATTGACAACATATACTTAACCACATCATCTTTACATATGATAGTGCATTCAGCCGATAGTAAATAATGTCTCAGCTTAACACACGAGAAGTAGAGACATAAGCACAATTTCTCGACGGCCGAATACCTGGTTTCAGCATCCACCAATCTTCTACTTAAATAATAAATCACACGTTCCTTCCCTTCAAATTCTTGGATCAGGGCTGACCCGATAACATTGTCATCGGCAGACAAATATAACCTGAAAGGCTTCCCGTGTTGAGGCGGGACCAGGACTGGAGGATTCACCAAATATCTTTTAATTTCTTTTAAGGCTGATTGTTGTTCCTCTTTCCACGCAAATTCCTGACCAGCTTTTAGCTTTAGCAATGGGCTAAAAGATTTAATCTTCCCAGACAAGTTAGATATAAATCTTCTAATGAAATTAATTTTGCCGATCAATGATTGCAACTCAATCTTGTTTGTGGGAGCAACCACCTTATTAATTGCTTCAATAGATTTTCTACCGATTTCTATACCTCTCTGATGCACCATGAAACCCAAGAATTGGCCTGCCGATACGCCAAAGGCACACTTATTAGGATTCATCTTCAACCCATGTTCCCTTGTGCACTCTAAAATTTTCCTTAAATCGGCGAGATGTTTCCCAAAATCCTTAGATTTGACCACCACGTCATCAATATAGATTTCAACTATCGTGCTGATGTATTTGTGAAAAATGAAGTTCATTGCTCTTTGGTACGTAGCACCAACGTTCTTCAAACCAAAAGTCATCACGACCCACTCGAACAAACCAAAATGACCTGGACATCTGAAAGCAGTATTGGATATATCTTCTTCAGCCATGAATATCTAATTATATCCAGCATTAACATCTATAAAACTAATGATTTGATGTCCAGCAGCAGCATCAATTAATAGATCGGCAACTGGCATCGGATAACCATCCATCGGCGTGGCCTTATTGAGATTCCTGAAATCAATGCAAACACGAAGTTTCCGATTTTTCTTATATACAAGAACCACATTAGAAATCCATTTGGCATACCAACATTGTCGAATAAACCCAGCCTCAATTAACTTTGTAATATCAGCCTTAATATCAGGTAATACCATAGGATTGCATCGGCGCGCAGGTTGCCGATGTGGTTGGAAACCAGACTTAATAGGCAACCGATGTTCGACTATTGATCGGTCTAAACCAGGCATCTCTGTATAATCCCAAGCAAAACAATCTTTATATTCTTTTAATAAGTCAATCAATTATTGCTTACATTGGGAATCTAACTTAGCACTAATAAAAGTAGGCCTATACTTACTACCATCGCCGATATCTACTTCTAATAAATCATCGGCCGATGTGAACCCCTGCCCAAGTTTTCCATCATCGGCGAACTGATCCATTAATACTCTTCTTTAGGACCGACTGCTTGGGTCGGTGTAATTCTGTAGTCAGCAACCTTGAGGAACTCTGTATCCCAGACTTCTCCTGATATGCACCTGGTTTGCTCATAGGTTTCTGATTCTGTCGACGCAACAATTGACGAGGTTTCACTTCGGACGACCTCAATCTTGTCTCCAACCCACTGCACAAGGCTTTGGTGCATTGTGGAAGGAATGCAACAATTAGCATAGATTCAATCCCTTCCTAGGAGCAAGTTGTAGGTGCCTTTGCCACTAATCACGAAAAACATTGTTGACAAAGTTTTGCTGCCTATGGTTAATTCAACGCATATGGCTCCCATAGCTGGTGACACATTGCCTTCAAAATCCTTAAGCTTCATGTCTGTCTTGACTAAGTCTTGGTCATCTTTCCCAAGCTTCCTGAACATGACATATGGCATTATATTGATTGATGCCCCACCATCTACCAGCATTTTTGACACAGGTTGCCCATCTACTTTGCCTTTGAGAAACAAAGCCCTCAAATGCTGCCTTTCATCATCGGCAGGCTTTTCAAAGACAACTGCCATCGGATCCAACACTAACTGTGCCATTTCAGCAGCCTCTTCTTTAGCATGAACAGGTGCCATGAATTCCATCGGCAATATAACAACCATATTGACATCTGCCGATGGATCTCTATCTTTGCGCTTTGGCTTCCACTGCCTAACCGGAGATCTCTCCCTTGCAGAGTTTTCACTGTAACACAGATCACTTTGGCGCTCGCGCTGAATCCTCCTTCTCTGAGTCTTTGTCAGACCCTTAGGGCACCATTGAGGAAGCTTAGTTTTCCAAACAGGTTGATACAGTTTTTCACCACTTACATTTGGATCCCTGGATAATATCTCTTCATCGGGCACTCTTGCATTGGCCATCACTTTAAGCTCTTCTTGATCAACACACCTACCAAGCTTGTCATGTGCGCTGAATTTGCCCCCCAGCTGATCATGTGCTGATCCCTTCTCTCTGATCGGCCTACCATAGCTTGATGTTCGATCGTCAAAACAAGGCTTCTTTTCCAACCGATCGACATGATAGTAACCATTACATTCCGGGCAATTATCGGCAGTTGGCAGCTTGATGCCTTCTTCCTAGCAATGAACAAAGAAGGGGCACCTCCAATGATCCTTATGCCGATGCCACTCCTGGCGTTTTTCCTCTTCCTGTTGCCGATATTGCTCTTCCTGTGTTCGTCGATAATTTTGCCGTGGCCGTCTATGCGTGATTATGATGCCCTGAGATCTCCTAGTATTGCCGCTTTCATCGGCAACTCTCTTGCCCTTTCTGTCATCGGCGGATCCTCTTCCCTTCACTTCATGCGCAACTATTTGATGTTTCGGATCTACCGATGCGCTTTTCTTGGCAGCTTCTGACATCAGCACTTTACTCTTTCCACTAGTTTCCACCATGTTGTTTGGGAACGGGTGCTAGTCGATCTTCATTGGTTTATGGGCTTTAGAATTTTCAAACTTAATCCGCCTAGACTCAATTTCTAACTGCAACTGCTGCCTAAAGACTTTGCAGTCATTGGTACTGTGCAAAGTTGCATTGTGCCACTTGCAATACCTAATCCTTTTGAGCTCTTCAGCCAATGGAATTACTTGATTAGGTGTCAACTTAATCCACCCTTCTTGAAGTAATAGATCAAACATCCAATCGGCCTTAGTAATATCAAAGGTGAACCTTTCATCTTCTTTCTGGCCAAACAGACAGGATACCGATTTCTTGTCTTTTACCCATTCAGCAGCGGCGACATTTAGCTCCTCATCTGAATCGGAATCTTCCTCTTGCCCAAGGTAGGACACTTTTTTATTCCAAGTTTTCCTTGGTTCGAAAGTTTTAACGTCCTGATCGGCAATCCTCTGCATGAGATGGCTCAAACTTTCAAACTCTTGAGACGCATATTTGTGCTTGATGTGCGGCAGTAATCCCTGGAAGGCCAAATCTGCCAATTGCCGATCATCAAACACCAAGATATAGCACTTATTCTTCACGTCTCGCAGCCTTGGACAAAGCTTTCTACCGATTCGTCATTACGCTGCCTCAATTGACTAAATCGTAATCTTCTTCTCACGTACACCAGCGAAGATGTACTTGTGAAACTATTTCTCTAAATTGGCCCACGTAATCACAGAATTTGGAGTAGTGATATAAACCACGTGAATGCCGATCCTAATAGGATGAAGAGAACAATCTTACCCTTATCGTCCCTGCCGGCTGCTTCCACATTGGATAATGAAGCGGTTGATGTGCTCATTGTTGAGTGTCATGCTTGCCAGAAATTAGTAATCGGCACTGTCCGATATTGGAAAAGGAATCAATCTAGTCGTTACGACGTCCGTCAAATGTATCCTTAGGTTTGATGCGACTGCTCCATCACTTCGGAATTTATCGATATATGCATCTTGAGTTGCGATTGCACTTGCGAATTTATCGGCTGCATCTGGATGAAACCTCCTCTAGTCTGTGGCAGAAGGCTGGCAGCTTAGTGTCAGTGAACATTATGCCATCTGAATTCGGATTACGCTTGTCGATCTGATTTGCATGGTCTCGATTTGATGCCGGAACTGCTTTATGGTTGTCGCCATCAATCATGGTATGTACAGTTGTAACCGTGCATGGAGGATGTTGTCCGCACTAGGTTATGTTATACGGCAGTTTTGCAATGGTTGCATAGCTGGCTGGTGCCTGTTGCTCCTTGCTTTCTAGAGTAGTCAACAAATTGGCCACCTTGATGCGTGAATACTCCAGCTTGAGGATTTACCACTGCCATGGGTTGATTTGCAGCTGTGTGGCCTTGTTGCATCTGTAAAGAACTTGCCGATGGTGGCATAAGAGGCACTTTGGGTATTGCCACTTGAAGATCTTCCGACGGCAATTGCACAGTTGGGGAAGATGTAGCATAATGCATCATAGGGATCATCGGCTGCGAAGGCATTGCTGATGCCATGAGACCCTTCCATGCTGTATTGTTACTTTGGATCAGATTAGAATTAACAGATGGATTTGGAGGCATACCGTATCCCCACCAGTTAGCGGGAGTTGGCTGATTCTTAGTTGCGGGTTCTGACATTGTCGATGCCACCAGATCTGTATTCAATCGAGTGACACTTGCAGGGCTCAATCTTGGCGACGTAACCTAATCGGCAGATGGGCCCATAGGTTGGGAAGATGCTGTTGGAGCCGCCGATGGGTTTGCAATAGATGTCGATCCAGGTTGATGATACGCTGGACCAATATACTGGGGTGCTTGTCCTTCCTTGAAAGATTGCATAACAGCATTGTATACAGTATTGGACAGCACACTGGAGTGGGTAATTAATGCCTGATTTAGTGCACAATTAACCATCTCCTGTAATTTACCCGGATTGGCGTCGAAAGTGACCTGCCGTGGCAACGACGGATCTTGTTTCTGGATAGCTTCGCCACTCCTGTTTAGGCTGAAGGATTTCAAATATAACTGCTTGTACTCCTCCATAGCCTGCTCCATAGCCTGCTTCTAGTCATCTTTTAGATTCGCTTCGGAGACTTCGATGACATTGCTTGGATTGATCCCACTATTCTCCATGAGATTGAATCTGTCCCACCGGGTGTGCCAAAAGAGGTGTTGACACAAAAAGCGTCAGATCTGCGAACACCTCGGGCTTATACCCAAATTCGATATCCAAGGTGTGCCAGTCGATTTGACCAATTAATCGACTAGGACGACAACTAGAACAACGTTGAACGAGACAACGGCGATGCGCCCAGATGTCAAGGCTCAAACTTGATTAGGATAACTAGAGTAGAGCTAAACAAGACGACAGCGATGCGCCCGGACGTCAAGGCTCAGGTAGCTCAAATGCGGAACTTGCAAGGGTTGACGGAGATCGAGGAGATGCAGCCCGTCGAAACTTAAAGAACTCGTAGATAAACTAGAACTAATGCGATAAAAGAGTAAATTGCTGGAAAAAATAGATAAAAATGATAGATTTGTTTGATATGATTGTGTATATGTTTACAGCATCCCTGGGTACCTATTTATACTCCGGCAAAGGGAATTGTAGATAGATACGACTCAAACCTACCTAAACAAAACTCCTATTTTTAAGGAAATAAAATGACTCGTGCAAGAGTCAGACTCAAACTTATAAAATATTGGCGTAAAACCACCAATTTCCATATCTATCTTCTCTTCGATGAAACTTTCCATCGGCAGACTTCTCCCAATCTGCAGCCTTCCCCTAACGCCATCGACAATTGTATGCTGACATCAGCTACGTCATCCTGCGCCCATCAGCAATATTTCCTTATCGGCAACATCCTCCAATCGGCAACACTTCATTCCCATTGGCAATTTTCTCTCATCAATCAACCCTTATCGGCAATAACTCTATGCTTCATCATTGACACCCTAGTTTTACTTTCATCGGCAATCTTGACCGATGACTTTCTGATACCGATAGAACACGACTACCGATTAGGGTGAGTCTTAACCCATTTGACACATGCTGAAAAATGATGTCAACAACGGCGAATGTAGAGCAGAGCGGCGAGAGAGAGTGTGTGTGAGTGGATGCGAGTGCGGGGGAGAGAGGGGTGTGTGCATCCCCTTCTACGTGGTCGTGGCCGAGCGGCGCGGCCGGTGGGGGCCTCGACGCGACAGCGAGAGTGCGGCAGCGGCGCGGTGCCAGGCAGCAGCGCACGGCGACTGGGCGAGTGCGATTGCGTCTGGGGCGCTCTTGGTCCTAGCGCCATTAGCGCGGATATGCATTTACACTCAACCGGGACGGGGCGAGGTCCGATCGGGGCGCTGGTGTGTGCGGCAACCGGCGACGCGACGGCGCTGCGCGGTCCGCGGTGCGAGCAGAGACGGTGAGTGGCCAGCGGCTTGGTCGGTGCAGGGTGGCAGGGTGCGGCGCAAGGCGAGTGGCACGTTGCAGCTTTCGGCGCTTGCGGGTAGGAATCGCCAGCCATGCGGCAGTGATGCCGGCGTACGGCGCGACCGTGGTCGGGTGCTGCGTGTGGGAGAGCGCGGGTGCGGGCGTAGGCGCGTGTTCGTGCGCATGGGTGCGTTGAAAGGCCGAGCGGGCCAAAAGGGTGGACAAGGCCCATTCCAGATTTGTTTTTCTTTTCTCATTTTCTTTTATTTGTTTCAAACTGAAATTGATTCAAAACTATTTCAAAAACTCAAAACCAAGATTTGAAGTCTAAACCAAAATTGTTCAGAATAATATTCTCCACATTTTTCATGTAGATCATATTACCTGAAAACCATTATTTTAGAAGGTCCTAGTCTAAAGTTAATTAAACCCTTTTGAGGAAAAGAAATTGCTTTTAAATGTAATATTGAAACTGAACTTAATTAGACAAGTTTAAATAAAGCAAGAGCATACAACTTCTATTCAATTCTAATTCCAACAATAATTAATCATACACATGAAATGATGCCATATTCAAAATATGAATGCAATGAAATACTTATGCTTAGAGGCTAATGATGATCCTAATGCAAGCTTGACACAGGGTGTCACATAGCTTCTACCATGAGCAACGAATGGTTAGAAGAGGCCAAATCTTCATTCGAGCCAATTCGAATCCTTTCTTCCTCCACAATCATTCCTTGTCAAATCAATAGAGCAAAATTAGACTCTCTTTATGATCCTGTCGTAGGAGTAAGCGTTATGTCTAAGTCTTTAGCTAATGCTCTCCTAGGTGAGGTAACTCTAACTCCAACCAATAAGTTCTTAAAGCTTCCTTCAGGGCAATTGATTGAGAGTTGTGGGATGGCACAGACCATTCCTACGCTAATTAACAAAGTCAATATCCTCTTAAAATTCTTCATATTTGATATAGAGGAATTTTACATGTTAATTGGGCAGCCACTCATGAGTTTTCTTGATGGATCTCTTGATGGAAGCCTTAAGGGTCATCTTGGGAGTAGTATCAAGCTCTCGATTCCGATTACCAACTCCATAAACACCATGACGGAATCGCTCCCAAAATCTGACCCCATAGAGGAAGTGATGGTTGCATCTCTTCTAGAATCATCTCATCCTGATCTAGAAGAAGACGCTGAAGATTTCATCCAAGAAGAAGACGATCTAGAGGAAACCATAGATCTAAAGAAATCTGAGCCTCCATCTAAGCCCTCTATAGAACTTAAACCCCTTCCGATTGGTTTAAAATATGCTTTTCTAAACAACGATCGTGAGGCCCCTGTGATCATAAGCGACAAACTCTCTCCTAAAGAGTCCTTTAAGCTCCTCACTGTCTTAGAAAAGCGTCAATCAGTCCTAGGCTATTCTCTTCAAGATCTCAAGGGCATTAGTCCCGCTCTTTGCACACATTGCATTCCTATAGAACATAAGGCTCTTCCATCTAGAGAACCTCAACGGAGATTGAATAATGCGATGAGAGAAGTAGTAAAGAAGGAGGTCTTGAAACTCTTGCACGCAGGGATCATCTACCCTATTCCTCATAGTGAATGGGTTAGCCCTGTGCAAGTCGTGCTTAAGAAGGGAGGTATGACGGTCGTTCAAAATGACAAGAACGAGTTGATTCCTCAACGAACCATCACGGGTTGGAGGATGTGTATAGATTATCGAAAACTTAATAAGGCTACAAAGAAAGATCACTTCCCGTTACCATTCATCGATGATATGTTAGAACGGCTTGCAAAGCATTCTTTCTTTTGTTTCCTTGATGGTTATTCGGGTTATCATCAAATCTCAATCCACCCCGATGATCAAAGTAAGACTACCTTCACATGCCCCTATGGAACATATGCATATAGGTGAATGTCTTTCGGCCTATGCAATGCTCCTGCTTCTTTCCAAAGGTACATGATGTCCATATTCTCCGATATGACTGAAGAAATCATGGAAGTATTCATGGACGACTTCTCTGTCTATGGAAAGACTTTCGATGATTGCCTTGAGAATTTGGACAGAGTCTTACAAAGATGTCAAGAAAAGCACTTAGTCCTGAATTGGGAAAAATGCAATTTCATGGTTCGGGAAGGCATAGTACTAGGACATAGAGTGTCCGAACGTGGGATAGAAGTGGATAGAGCTAAAATTGAAGTCATAGAACAGCTTCCATCTCCCACGAATGTCAAGGGTATTCGTATCTTCCTTGGGCACGCTGGCTTTTATAGACGGTTTATAAAAGATTTTCCTGAAATTGTCGTCCCTTAACAAGCTTGCTTGCTAAAGATGCACCCTTTGACTTTAATGATGAGTGCTGAGACTCTTTGCACTATTGTTGACACCAAAGGTGGCAAACGGATAAAAGACCGCATGCGTACGGTTGTCAAGTGTAGCCTTCACCGAGAGTATTCCAGGTATCGTATTTTCCTCATGGAACGAGAAGTGAATTAACTAGGAATAAGGTTATGTCCTATGATGAGACAAAGGATTCTATGATATTTGGGTTGAGAGGTTCTATATGGCAAAGATATCTAACAAGGCAAGCTGGTTATACTGGCTTTATCAGCCCTTCTCTTGCAGGAGGCGATGGGATAGATCAGTAAGATATAAAACTCCTACCGGACTACGCCATCATGTTGTATTGAGGCCCTACCTTTTAAGAACTTATGTTACACGCGTGGTGCAATACAAAGACTAGATAGGGCTGTCACCACCTACTAGCTACCACAAACAATCCGTGCCATAAGCAGTTTACAAAGGCAAGATCTAGTCTAGCCACCACATCTACATTATTCTTACTACTTTAACCCAACGTTAAGGCTAAATCACTCTACTTAAAGTAAAGCGATGAACAAGCGCAAAAAGATGTATAACAGCTAAACCAGATTTAGAATATCAAATGCTATAAAGAACTCAGATGTATCACTTACAAGTGATGAACTTACAAGAGGATCACATCCGCTGAGGCGCAACATCGGAGAAGATTCCCAACAGATCTGGGGCTTTCTTCAGAAGACTTCCCTCACTCTCTTCCAACAATCATAGCACTACAGCAAAGCTTCGCTAAGCTACTAAGGAGTAGGTTTCCTCCAATGAGTCATGAGAGTGAAGGCCTAGGGGGTATTTATAGCCCAAGGTGGAGTAGGGGCTACTCCAGTGCCACGTCAATGATCCGCGCCATCTCCATCATGCTCCATAGGATCAAACCGACCTTTCCACTGCCTTAGATCAATGGTGCAGATGAAGTTGATACATGGAGGTATGCAGGAAGGCGGTGGGGACTTCGGAGATGCTTAGGAGCACCTACAGGCGATCGGTCGATATGCCCCTGACAGGTGGGACCTCCTCCTTCTAGAAGGTGTCCCCACTAGTCAGGGGACTCAGTAGTGGCCTCTGGGTCTCTTTTTGATATCGGCCGACCACCATATGGGGTCTTGGGCCCACCTAGGCTTCTAGAAGGTGCCCCACTGGTCAGTGACTGTTGACACTTCTTAGCGTCGCACCACAAATAGAGATAAATCCCTATCCCTGGTACGGCGCCAGAAATGCTTATGAGTATTTCTTATAACTATTGGATAAATCCGCAAGCGCACAGATTATACCGCTGTAGCACTTCACCTAGGAGTATTCCAAGGTATCATAATTTATTTTATCCCAAGGGAAAGCTGAGCTAGAAATGATAATTAGAGATAGATCCTAGAGAGTACCTCAACTTAGTATCGACTAATATAGGGGAGTAAATGATAAATGTGATAGGAAGGGGATTGATGAATGAAAGAGCCTAGGTAAATGATACTTAGAACGGACTAGACAGATTAGCTAGGTGGGAGGACAACGAGAGAGTACAAGGGACTCCTAAGCAATTCACTCTACTTTAATATACTTAGCTAATTAACTAGACTAAACACTATAGTTTGCCTCCTCAATACAAGTATGCTAGGCGAGGGGATAGATCAGTAGGAGGACAAAACTCCTACCAGACCGCGCCCTCCTGTTGTCTAGAAGCCCTACCTTTTAATAACTTATCTGACACGTGTGGTGGAATACTAAGGCTAGCTAGAGCTGTCACCTTCTACTAGCATCCACGAACAATCCACACAATAAGCGGTAATCAAGGATAAGCTAATATATAAGCACCACGCTTACACACAACTTATTACTTTGACTACGATCAATAATCAAAGCACCCTATGACAGGCAATGATCGCATACAGGAAAGGTCACAAGGATCACAGACTATAAATGTAAAGGCTATTAAAGAGCAAAAGCATATAACAATACTATATCTAGTATAGTAATGCTCAAAGTAAATACTAAGTAAAGTAAAGGGAAAGGATAATATATTGATAAAGATAAAGTCTTACAAAGAAGAAAAGATACAAGAGCTATACCAGACTTCCTAGGAGACAACTCCGGAAATCCCGAGCAAGCTCGACTCAACTCTAACTCCCACTCTAGACTAACTACTAGAACAATTCTAACGAATGGAGCTTGTAGGCTTCTTCACCATATGTAGAGAGGGGGTTATGGCCCTCTATTTATAGTAGAGGAGTGGAGTAGGGGCTACTCCATCGCCACGTCAGCGATCCAGGGCCTCCCATCCTCCACCATTGGATCAAACCGCCTTTGCAACCGACATTGGATGAATGGTGGTGATCCAACACGTGGGGAAGGAGTATGGCGGTTGAGAGGAGCCAACTGACCTAGGGGGGTGGTCGGTCGACCCCCCTATGGCCAGTGGGCCCCCCTATACCCTCCAGGGTGTGGCCCCACTGGTCAGGGACTGCTTGAAGGCTAGGTGGGCCCTTTGGATGGTCGGCCGACCCCCCCACCTGGGGATCACTGGCCCACCTCCTGCTTGCTGGTGCTGGTCCCACCTGTCATTGAGGTTATTTGCTGGTTCTGAGGTGGTTGTCATGTTTATCTCCTTGGTGTGGGCCCATGGATCCTTGTGCTTTGCTTGTGAGCCGTTGAGAGAAAGCACAGAGTGATCCAATGGATGGATCTCACTCTAGAGTGCCTCTTGGATCATGGCCGAGGGGGAGAGCCAGGTGGGCCCAAAGGGTGGTCGGCTGACCCCCTATGTGGGTCCCACTGGCTCTCACTTGCTGCATTTCTTCATCCCTACACTCAAACACTCATGTACATGTGTAACTAATTATTTGATAAACTATGTTCATGATGTGTTTGTTTTATCCCTGATCCAGAGGTTGGTGGCACAATTTTAAGTATAGAAAAGTTAATCATAACTTGTGCCAACAGTGACCAAGTGGGGGGTGATAGCCCCTAGTAGGGTATCAGCCAACCCCCTAGGGGTCTCAGGCCCACCACCTTCTTCTAGAAGGTGGTTCCACTTGTCATGTGACTTGGTTGATTCTTCAGGGATGTTTGTCACGTTGGTTTTCTTGATGTGGGCCCATGGATCCATGTGAAGTGAATATGAGTCGTTGGGAGAAAGCACAAGTTGATCCAAGGATGGAGGATCACTTGGGAGTGCTTCTACTGGATCATGGCCAGAGTGGGAGGCTCACCGCCAAAGGTGGGCTTGGCCGACCCTACAATGTGGGCCCCATTAGCTCCTCATGCTCCATTTACTCTAGTTCTACATCAAATACTTCATGGACATGTGGAACTTGTTATTTCATATAATATGCTCATGATATGCTTATCTTCCTTCTATTCTGAGGCTATTGACGGTATTTTAATGGTGACAAAATGGGTCATTCTTACCGTCAACAAGATTCCCCATACTTACCTCTTTGCTCATCGTCGAGTAAAGGATAAAAGTAAACATAGCTATGCTATTCAAAGTATAAAGCAAGCATAAAGATTTACTCAAGACACTTTGTCATACAAGTGGGATATGTGGTATTGTCTAACATATATCCTTGAGAGGTTAATAAATGGAATAGTTCTCAAGGCAAAGTCATCTCCCCAAGTCATATTTTAGTACTTGGATGTAACACCCTAGGTGTTAAGCTTGCACTTGCATATCATTTCATGAGCATGAGCACAAGCATCATTGCATCCATGCATTTACATGATCACATGAAATGATAAACTTGTTGTTTACCTTGCTCTCTATGTAAGTATGTGTTAACCTACACCTAGCTTTGAGTGAGTTATTCTTGTATAACCAAGTTCTTGATGTTTTGATCACTAATGACCACCTAGAAATACTTAGGGATGAAAATGGAACCATGTTTATGTTCATGATCAAGTCATTTGAGCTTGCTAGGGTTTAAGCTTCTATGTTGACCCTAGGAACCTTTTTCTTTAACTTAACTAATCAACCTTGTTAATTACCTTGCATGACAAAGTTGGCTTAAGCAAAGTTGTAGATTTTTTCATACTGAACAAACTTTGTTTAACCACCTTGAGGTGATTTGGGCCCTAACATACTCTAATTAGCCATTTAAGGCAGGATTAGGGGTTGTTTTGATTTTCAAAATTTGCCTAAGTCTAAACTGTCGTGCAGTTTGAAAGTTGCTCTGTTTGAATGCTTGTAGTTTGAAATCCAAACTGTTTCAGTTCAAATGAGTTGCACCAAAGTTGGAGTTCAACTAGAGCTCTACCACAGTGTGCAATTGGTTGAAGCAAAGACGCAAGGATTTTCAAGTTAATCGCGTTGCAAAACACGCTGTCAGTCGGCCTGATGGCGTTTTCAAACGGGAGAGGCAGGAATCGCACGCTGCATGGTAGCCGTATGCCAGCATTGGCCCGCGCCGGCTGTGCTTGGACGCCCGCACACTCCACCCAGCGATCGCGCCGCACACTCGCCTCACTCTCTCCCTCTCCTCTCTACTTCGCGCAAGAACGCAGCGTAGCGCCATTGCCAAGCTCCGCGTCGTCGCCAAGGTCCACCACGCTGCACACCGCCGCATTGGCCACCAAAACGTAGCCATCGCTTCGCCTTGCTCCGCTCCACAGTTTGCACCGACTGGTTGCAGCTCAAACCACGCAGGTGAGCGGGACCACGCAGCGCCGTGGGCGCCATTGTCGACCTAAGCTCCGCCGAGCTTTGCGCCACCATGGCCAGCCCCATCTAGCACCTCTACCTCTCTTCTAGCTCTCGTACGCAGTAGCCTAGAGGTCGTAGATGCTCCCCGCGGAGTCGGTTGGAGCGATTAGGGTTAGGTTTCGCCGGAACGGGATCTCCGCTGCGCGCGAGCGTTCGGCACCCGCAACGCCGGCGAGGTTTATGTTGGGCTACTTAGCGACGCTCGCGTTCGTCTAAGTCACGTTAAGGTTAGCTGGTTAGTTCTTCAATAGATGACTGAAGTCGGTTGAAGCATCCGTGTGTCGCCGCCGCCAGAACAGAAGAGCAGCGCCACCATGAACTCGTCACCGTGCCGCTGTGCATGTGGCCGAGCTCATCGGAGGTTTTCCATGGCCCCAATCTGAGCTAGATCGGACTGCTAGGGTTCCGTGTAGGTGTAGCAGCCGCTAGCTTGGCTGATAGAAGCTTGTGCCGGCTAGCGTAAGCGCCGCAGCGCCGCCGTGCCGCCATTGCCGCCGTCGAGCATGCTGCGGTGAGCTTTGGACACAACCAACTACATGGTTCGATGCGGGTTGTGTAGGAGAACAAGCCTGTAGGTTCGGTTTGGCAGGAGACCTCGCCGCCGGTGAAGGGCCGTCGGTCGAGCACCTCTAGTGCAATCGGCTCTGTGGGGAAGAAACTGACCAGTGGGTCCCACATGTCATAGACTCTAAGTGTGTTTCTGCTTTGTTCTTTTTCAGTTTTGTTTGCTAACTTTGGAAATGCATAACTAATTCCATAAAAACGCAAATAATGTGAAATAAATTTTGTTAGCTTTGTTATGTTTTCCTCTATGCACGAAAAATATAATATGACCTGTTGTTACTGTTCTTATGTGATGTTTTATGAAAAATAAACAGCAACCTCTACATGCTTAATTTAACTTGTTTAATTCATAACTGGAGTTTAGGTTGTGATAAAATTATGGTTCTTGTTGTGTTGAGCTTACCTCAGCATGCAATTCCATGAAAAATGTTAAAGTACCAGTAACCTCTTATTAAATTGCATGTTGTAGCTCTTTTGGTTAAATGCTTTCATAATTGAATGCAATTTTGTTTTATTTGTTAAGTAAGTAGCGTGTGTTTCCTGTGCTTGATAACATTTGTACAAGTGTTACCTGCTTAGACAGAGCTAAGAAAAATATGAAATCTGTTGCTTGATGCATTTCAAATTGTTTAAGTAATTATTGCATCAAAATGTGTTTGTTCTCTTATCACCAGCAAAGTAATAATTTTAACCCCTTCTTAAATATGTTTTCTATTGATGATGTGAATACCAAAGTGGTAGCTAATTATGTAAACTTGTTTGTCTAATTTTATCATGATTTTTGGAATGATTTTTAAAATCTTTACAATTGTTCTAAGTGTTAACTGAAATCTGTTAAACAACTGGAACATGTTTTCTTGCTAGATTTGTTTGGGCTACTTTATTTTGGTTTAAGCAGTAGCTACAATTGACTTTGTTTTAGATAACTTGTGCATCTAACTGGTGTTAAATTTTCACAGCCATAACCTGTTTAGTTTAACCTGAGTACATTTTACAAGTTCAGCTTTAAATCTATGTTTTCCTGTTATCTTCCAAACAGCTTTGCTTGAAGTGACTGTTAGGCTAATTTAAATTTGGATCTAGCTAGAGGGTGTATGGAATGTTTTGTAGAAAATTTCATAAGATTTCCAGAATGTCCAAGTTTGTAATTTTTGGTTGTGTGTAGCCTCAGCTACATAGTTTCCATTTAGCTGCTATTTTAAGTGTTTATATGCTATGTTGTCAATTTTCTAAGTAATGTATATCTTGTGTTTGATTAAGCAAGCAACCTAAAATATAAACGTGGTTAGTTGCAGGTGTAAGAGAGCTCACCTCAGATGAAGAGCTCTACCTAAGTGTTGACACAAAAAGCGTCAGAATCTGCGAACACCTCGGGCTATTACCCGAATTCGATATCCAAGGTGTGTCAGTCGATTTGACCAGTTAATCGACAAGGACGATAACTAGAACAAGATCTAAACAAGACAACGACGATACGCCCAGATGTCAAGACTCAGACTTGACCAGGATAACTAGAGCAGAGCTGAACGAGGCAACAGCGATGCGCCCGGATGTCAAGGCTCAAATTACTCCCACGCGGAGCTTGCAAGGGTTTGACGGAGATCAAGGTGATGCAGCCCGTTGAAGCTTGAAGAACTCCTAGATATAACTAAGACTAATGCAATAAAAGGCTAAATTGCAGTAAAAGTAGATAAGAGTAATTGATTTGTTTGATGTATTGATTGATTTTTCTCACGACCCCTAGGTACATATTTATACTCCAGCAATAGGAGTTGTAAACAGACACGACTCGTACCTTTCCAAAACAAACTTCTACTTTAAAGGAAATAACTGACTCGCGCAGGAGTCGGACCCAAATAACAATATTATTTTCCTTAAGAGACACCTCTATTTTTAAGGAAACAAAATGACTCATGCAAGAGCCAGACTCAGACTTCTATAATGATACTGGCCTAAGATCACTAGTCTCCTTATATCTTTTCTTCGATGAAACTTTCCATCGGCAGACTCTTCAATCTGCAATTTCCTTTTATTGCTATCGGCAATCCCATGCCGACGTCAACCGCCACGTTACCCTGTGTCCATCGGCACTCCATGCCCATCGGCATCGGCAATACTTCCTAATCGGCAACCTTGTACTTCTGGTAACTTGTCTTCACCAATTAATTCTTATCGGCAAGAGTCGTCCATCTCCCATCGGCAATAAACTTATCTTTCTTGCAACATTCATTCTCATCGGCAAACTTAACCGATGACTTTCCGATGTCGATAGAAAACAGCTACCGATCAATGCAAGTCTTAGCTCATTTGACACGTGCCAAAAAATGGTGTCAACACATGCCCCCCAATTTCGGAGTGTAGAATATTTTATGCGCCGAAATTTTCTCTACTGTAACTGCTCTCTCCAAGATAACTGCACAACTTCCTCGATTACCGCGCGTAAAACCGCAATTTATTAATAAAATCCCGCGACCATAGCGCGAACAGTTGCAAACCTAATCATATCTCCTCGATTGTTGCGCATACCTATTGCATACCTCTCTACATTTCTGTTCAGTGGGAAGAAAATTCCAAAATACCCCTGACCAGGCTTATAAAAGTTACCACCATCCAATTTGTTTTTACCCTGAGCCCACTTTTACTTTCATCTACCCTCGTCTTCAACCTCGGTGGCGACTCCGAAGAACAGTCCTGCGAACTCAAGCGGCGGCGTCTTCTTCAAGCAAAGCACGAACAGCACTAATGGCGATCAACTTCGAAGTTCCCAAAGTAAACCTGCTCCCTTCTCGCTTTATTTCCTGCAAATTTCTCTTCCGCATCAACTCCGTAATTTTTCCCCTTTCTCCTTTTTTTTGTTTTTCTGAAACCTAGGAAATATACAACAAGGTCGTAATCCCCATTGAACAATCCAACTTTAACTGTTTAGGCCCAATGGGACACCCTGATCCTACCAATCTGATCAACACAGAGACCAACCGTATCCCCTTCAGATCTGAATGCTTTAGCCTAGGGTTATAGAAGGATGCTTTCCGTTCATGGCCCAAATACACCAAGGGATGGAAGAACTGGTACCTTAGAGTAATCAGAACACAGCAAGTTTACTGGTCAGAGCGTAACCTAGACCAGTGCATCAGGCTCTCCATTGTCAATATGGAGAAGAATGAGAACATGATGATGGCGGCCTCCTATTTCTGGTTCAATCCAATGAATGCCTTTTTATTCAGACACGGACTAGCCACTCCCACTCTTGTCGATGTGCATATGCTTACCGGCCTCGATGTTTCCTCTGCCGATACCCCCACCCTGTTCAATAGGAAGGCTGAATATAAGGTGAACACGCCATCTTTTTGAACATGTGGCTAGAAAAGTTTATCTTCTGTGGCAAAACCGTCGGACCTACCACAATGTACCTCCCTGCAGCAGAACTCCTGGCCGATGGAACAAGACTCCCTCTCGGCCGATACCTCCTTGGATCGGTGTACCATCTCCTACACCAAGTGTCCAAGAAGCTATTGTTGGGCGAGTCCATCGGCAATCTTGGGGGTCCTTGGTGGTTCATAAACATGTGGTTAAATGCACACATGTACAAAGTTCTCCAATTTGACTTGTTCAATCAGCAATTCCTGAGGGACATATCAGAAGATTATGTATTTGATGAAGATGAATTGGCAACTCGTCCCCCACTCAATTTCGGGGAGGCTATCATAGTGTTGCCAGGAACCGATGCCAACGCAGACCAGTTCGGCAGATTCTTTCAAAAGCTTTATAACGGAATCCCTGCTGCAGAACAACTTTGGTGGCCTTACATCGATGAAGACAACTGATTCCCTTTGCTGTTCAACCTTACCGATGGGAATGTACCTCAAAACGAAATAATTATGAAAGCCAGTATTGTTCCCCGAGCTATTCCAGTCAATATTTTTGGAACTAGGAAGAATGCTCCTCCATCCTTTGAATTCTATTACCCATCGGCAGCAGCAAGACAACTGGCATTCGGCCAATTACCGATCAAGCTCTGCTATGCCAAGGTGATAAAACCAAGACAAATCATCTCCAGCGCCATGGACTGGAACAAGGTTGTCAATCTCCCTCCCGATGCCGATACATCAGACATCGACCTATCCTCCTAGGCACCAACATCTTTCATTACGGAGGAATACAAATTTTGGTGGCAAGAATGGAGAAATCAACTGTTCGCCAAGTCATCGCACTACTATCGGCATTTGATTGACGCCGATTATGTCATTCCCGATGATGCAGTAAGTTTTTTATTCCAATGCATTTCTTATTATTTACCTCTATCATCGGTATCTGACCTTCTTTAGCCTAACAGGTTGACGATCCAATCCCCCAAATGAGCAAGAGTGGCAAGCCCTTCCACCTTCGAGTGATGAGCCCTGTGTTGATTATCGGTAATAAAGCTCCTACACTGGCTGCCTTCACTCCTCAGAGGGTACCCAAAGTCATCCTCAAGCCCAAACCAACGCCTGCAAAAACCATTGCTACTCCATCGGCTGCTGCCGCCATCTTGGCGCGGGCTTTTGCAGTAGGTTCTATTTTTACTTATACCGATCACATACTGCTCATCGGCAACATTTACTTTATGTAACTTGCACCAAACATTTTTCAGGCAGTGAGGTTATCGGCAGCTGCTCCAGACGTACAAGCTTCTCCAACTCCTGCTGCCCATGCCCCCCAGGCTTCACAACCAAAACGGGCTGGTTCACCTACCACTGCACCAAAGAAGAAATGCTTGAGGCGAGCCACTCCAGCTGCGTCACCAATCCTGCCGATGCACCAATGGCAGAACCACCATCGGTATCCATCCCTGAGCAATCAGTGAACGAAACCCCCGATCAGGAGACGATACCACCGCCACAAGAAACAGCTGCAACAACATCGGCACCGGTACCAGCACCCACACCAGATGAAAATCCTGACCAGAGGACGACATCACCGCCACAGGAGCCAACCATCACAGCAGAGACAACGCCAGCAACAGCACCATCAGCACCAACCGCCCCTCCCACGGAAGCGTGTTCATCGGCAACTATTGCCGATCTCCAGGATGAGGCCATACCAGCCAACTTCCCAAGTCCCAGGCAAGAAATCCGCTTCAAGATGGTAAGCCGATTATCTAAAAACTTGTAGTATAAACTTATGATCGACAAATTTTAACTTTCTCCTTTTCAGGCCCAAGACTCTCCCGATAGCTTGTTCTCCTTTGGCGTCAACCTCCCTGACGAAGACGAAAACCAAGAAAGATCTACTCCAGCAAATAGCTTGTTCTCCTTTGTCGTCAACCTTCCCGATGAAGACGAAGACGAAGAAAGCTCCGCTCCAGCTTTATCGGCAGATGTCAAACTCAAGCTTGAAACACTGCTATCTTTACTGCAACAAGACACATCCCTTCTTGTCCAAGACTCCACTGCAGTAAAGATAGCCTTTAAAGACATCCAAGGCTACTTGTCTGCCAATACAGAAGAAACACTCTTCCAGGCAGCGTTTCTTGAGAGCAAGCAACTCCAGTATCAAAGACTCTCTCGTCGCATAGCCGATAGAACCGCTCACTCAAAGATTGAAGAAGAAATGCTTAAGTTCAAACAAAGTGCCGATGAGAAGCATAAGGACATCAGCCAAGTAGAAGCTTCCGGCGCCAATCTTGAGCAAGAGATAGTTCACCTATCGTCAAGGAGGGAAGAGCTGCTGACTGAACTGAAAAGGGTTGAAGAAGCCCTAAACACAGCCAGCCAAAAGAAAGCCCAACTGCCCGATACCATCAAGGCTCTGCGACAAGAAAGAGACAGAAACGCCCAACAAGCTATCCTGCTGAAGAAGAAAATCAAGCCAGTTGAAGGGTCTGCCGATGATGATGCCAGAGAAATGGAAGAAATAGAGCAAATTCGCATGCGTGCGATATCAGCTATTCAATCCTTGTTGTAATTTGCTACAATTCATCATATCGGCAAATGTAACACTTGATTTTGCTTTGTAAAATAATATCAGTACGCTTTTACCGATGTTTTATAACTTTTCCTTTCATCGGCATTCAAACGGATACCTTATGCATCTACCCAAATACTAGGGTAATATTTCTTCAAGTATTTACCATTGATTGCTCTGGAAAATGCAACTCCTTCGAGAGTTTCCAAAATATAGGTATTACCAGGAACAGATTGATTTATTCGAAACGGACCCTCCCAATTAGGAGACCATTTTCCGAACTTAGAACTCTTAGTCCCGATCGATAAAATCAATTTCCATACCAGATCACCATCGGCAAATTCTTTCACCTTTACCTTCTTGTCATACCATCTGGCAATCCTTTTGTTATTTTCTTCAATGCTGATCAGAGCCCTCAACCGATGACCTGCTAAGTCTTCTAACTCATCCTTCATAAGAGTATCATACTCATCGGCTGTCAATTGACCCTGAGAAAACAATCGCCTAGAACCAGTTTTAATTTCCGAAGGCAGAACAACATCGTGTCCATAGACCAACTGATACGGCGAAACTTTGGTTGCACCATGACATGCCATCCGATATGACCATAAGGATTCATTCAACACTATATGCCACCTTCTAGGGTTTTCTTCAATTTTGCGTTTAATAAGTTTAATAACTCCTTTATTAGTTGCTTCAGCCTGGCCATTAGCTTCGGCATAATAAGGAGAAGAATTCAATACCTTGACCCCATACCAGCAGCAAACGCATCAAACTCTCCCGATGTGAACATGGTTCCTTGATTGGTGGTAATAGTTTGAGGAATACCAAATCGGTAAACAATATGTTCCTTTACAAAATCTATCATGTTCGCCGATGTTACCTTCTTCAAAGGAATCGCTTCAACCCATTTTGTAAAGTAATCGGTAGCAACAAGTATAAACTTATGCCCCTTGCTCGACGGTGGATAAATTTGGCCGATGAGATCAATAGCCCATCCTCTAAACGGCCAAGGCTTGATTATAGGATTCATTGCCGATGTAGGTGCCCTCTGGACATTACCAAACCTCTGACAATCCTGGCACCCTTTAAAATAGTTGAAGCAGTCTTCAAGAATTGTCGACCAATAATATCCATTCCGCCTAATTATCCATTTCATCTTGAATGCCGATTGATGTGCTCCACACACACCTTCATGGATCTCGCCCATCAACTCCTTTGATTCCTCTCTACCAAGGCATCTGAGCAAAACTCCATCAATCGTCCGATAATACAATTCATTGTCGAGGAGCACATACTTAGTAGCCTGGAACCTTAGACACCTTTCAAATTTCATAGACGGATCTCTTAAATAATCGGCAATTTCTTTTCTCTAGTCATCGGCAACCATCACCGATGTCATGACTTCTTGAATCGGCTGATATCCTGAAGCATTCTGTGCTAACCGATTGGCCTCTTCGTTATGCAACCTAGGAATATGCTCAAGGCGGCACTCTTTGAATTCTTTTAATAACTGCAAACACCTTTCATGGGTTGCAATCAAAGCTTCACTTCGGCATTCATATGTCCCAATCAATTGGTTAATTACCAACATAGAATCACCGAAGATCTCAACAGCATCGGCACGTACCTCCCTGAGTAATTCCAACCCCTTTAGTAGAGCCTGGTACTCAGCCTGATTGTTTGTTGAAGTAGCAACAATCGACAGTGAAATTTCGTATTTCCGTCCACGGGGTGAGATTAAAACAATGCCGACACCTGCTCCTTCCTTGCATGTAGACCCATAAAAGAACAAAGTCCAAGGAGCAATCTCGACAGAGCTTACCACATTGCAATGCTGAGTAACGAAATCGGCCATCACCTGACCCTTAACTGCCTTAGCCGATTCATACTTCAGATCAAAATTTGAAAGTGCCAAAATCCATTTGCCGATTCTCCCACTTAATATCGGCATCGACAGCATATACTTAACCACATCATCTTTGCAGATAACAGTGCATTCAGCCGACAATAAATAATGCCTCAATTTTATGCAAGAGAAATACAAACATAAACACAATCTCTCTATGGCCGAATACCTAGTTTCAGCATCCACTAACCTTCTGCTCAAATAATAAATCACACGTTCTTTCCCTTCAAATTCTTGAATTAAGGCTGATCCGATAACACCGTCATCGGTAGACAAATACAACCTGAAAGGCTTTCCGTGTTGAGGTGGAACCAAGACTGGAGGGTTTACCAAATATTTTTTGATCTCCTCCAAGGCTAACTACTGTTCTTCTTTCCATGTAAACTCTTGATCGGCTCTCAGCTTTAACAATGGACTAAAAGATTTAATCTTACCAGATAAATTGAATATAAATATTCTAATGAAATTAATCTTGCCGATCAAGGATTGCAGCTCAGTCTTGTTCGTAGGAGCAACTACTTTGTTAATTGCATCAATAGATTTTCTGCTGATCTCGATGCCTCTCTGATGCACCATAAAACCCAGAAACTGACCCGTCGATACACCAAATGCACAATTGTTAGGATTCATCTTCAACCCATGCCCCCTTGTGCATTCCAGGATTTTTTGCAGATCGGCAAGATGGTTTTCAAAATTTCCAGACTTAACCACCACATCATCAATATAGATTTTGACTATCGTGCCGATATACTTATGAAAGATAAAATTCATTGCTCTCTGATAAGTAGCACCGGCATTCTTCAAGCCAAAGGTCATTACAACCCACTCAAATAAGCCGATATGACCTGGACATCTGAAAGCAGTCTTGGATATGTCTTCTTCATCCATAAATATCTGATTATACCCAGCATTACCATCCATGAAGCTAATGATTTGATGTCCAGCAGCAGCATCAATCAGCAGATCGGCAACGGGCATCGGATAACCATCCATCGGCGTAGCTTTGTTGAGATTCCTGAAATCAATACAAAAACGAAGTTTTCCATTCTTCTTATATACAGGAACCACATTAGAAATCCAATCGGCATATCGACATTGCCGAATAAATCCAGCTTCAATTAACTTTGTAATTTCAGCTTTAATATCGAGTAGAATAGTAGGATTGCATCAGTGCGTAGGTTGCCGATGTGGCTGGAAACCAGTCTTAATAGGCAACCGATGTTCGACTATCGATCGGTCTAAACCAGGCATCTCTGTATAATCCCAAGCAAAACAATCTTTGTATTCCTTTAATAAATCGGTTAACTGTTGTTTACATTGGGAATCTAACTTAGCACTAATAAAAGTAGGCCTATGTTTACTACCATCGCCGATGTCTATCTCGAGTAAATCATCGGTGGATGTGAAGCTCTGTCCTAGTTTTCCTTCATCAGCGAACCGATCCATTAAAACTCTTCTTCAGGACCGACTACTTGGATCGGTGTAATGCGGTAATCGGCAACTTTGAGGAACTCAGTGTCCCAAGCTTCACCTGATATGCACCTGGTTTGCTCATAAGTCTCCGATTCTGCCGATGCAACGATTGATGGGGCTTCACTTCGGACGACTTCAATCTTGTCTCCGACCCACTGCACAAGACTCTGATGCATAGTAGAAGGAATACATCAATTGGCATGGATCCAGTCCCTTCCTAGGAGCAAGTTGTAGGTGCCTTTGCCACTAATCACAAAAAACGTCGTCGGCAAAGTCTTACTGTCGATGGTCAATTCAACACATACGGCTCCCATGGCTGGTGACACATTGCCTTCAAAATCTTTGAGCTTCATGTCCGTTTTGACTAAGTCTTGGTCGCCTTTCCCAAGCTTCCTGAACATGACGTATGACATTATGTTGATTGACGCCCCACCGTCCACCAGCATTTTCGTTACAGGCTGTCCATCTACTTTGCCTTTAACAAACAGAGCCCTTAGATGCTGCCTTTCACTATCGGCAGGTTTCTCAAAGACAGCCGCCATAGGATCCAACACCAATTGCGCCATTTCAGCAGTTTCTTCATCATCACTGACAGGCGCCATGAACTCCATCGGCAATATGACGACCATATTAATTTCCGCCGATGGATCCCTATCCTTGCGCTTCGGCCTCCACTGCTTTTCCTTTGAAGGATCTTCATTGTCATACAAGTCATTTCGGCGTTCGCGCTGAATTCTCCTTTTCTGAGTCTTTGTCAGACCCTTAGGGCACCATTGAGGAAGCTTGGTTTTCCAAACGGGCTGATGCTGCCTTTCATTGCTTACATCGGCACCTCTCCCGATGTTTGGATCTCTGGAGAATATTTCTTCGTCAGGTACTCTTGCATTGGCCATCTCCTCAAGCTCCTCTTGATCAACATGCCTGCCAAGCCTGTTATGCGAGCTGAGCTTGCCCCCCAGTCGGTCATGCGCCGATTTCTTTTCTCTGAGCGGCCTGGCATACCTGGATGCTCGATCGTCAAAACAAGGCTTCTTTTCTGACCGATCGGCAGTGTAATATCCATTGCATTCGGGACAATTATCGACAGTAGGTAGCTTGATGCCTTCTTCCCAGTAGTGAATGAAGAAGGGACACTTCCAATGGTCCTTATGCCGAAGCCACTATTGGTACTCTTCTTCCTCCTGCCGACGCCGCTCTTCTTGCAATTGCCGATAATCTTGTTTTGGTCGCCTATGCGTGATTACAACACCAGGAGCCCTCTTGGCACTGTTATTTTCATCGGGAACTTTCTTGCCCTTTCTATCATCGGCAAACCTCCTCTCATCGCGCTCAGCTACTTGATGGTTAGGATCTACCGATGCATTCTTCGTGGCAGCTTCCGATGTCAGCACTTTAGTTTTTCCACTAGTTTCCACCATATTATTTGGAAACAGGTGTTGATCAATCTTCATCGGTTTCTGGACTTTATAATTTTTAAATTTGATTCGTCCAGACTTAATTTCTGACTGCAACTGCTGCCTGAATACCTTGCAGTCATTGGTACTGTGCGAAGTTGCATTGTGCCACTTGCAATACCTGATTCTCCTGAGCTCTTCGACCGATGGAATTACTTGGTTAGGCGCTAGCTTGATCCGCCCTTCTTGGAGTAACAAGTCAAACATCCTATCAGCCTTGGTGATATCAAAGGTGAACCTTTCAGCTTCTTTCTGGCCAAACAGACAAGACACAGATTTCTTATCCTTTACCCATTCAGCCGCACCGATGCTTAGCTCTTCATCTGACGCAGAATCTTCTTCTTGACCAATGAAGGTCACCTTCTTATTCCAAGTCTTCCTGGGTTCAAAGGTTTTGACATCTTGATCGACAATCCTTTGCACCAGATGACTTAGGCTTTCAAATTCTTGAGACGCATACTTATCTTTGATATGCGGCAGTAGTCCTTGGAAAGCCAAATCTGCCAGTTGCCAATCATCAAGTACTAGGTTGTAGCACTTGTTCTTTACATCTCGCAGCCTCTAAACAAAGTTTTCCACCGATTCGTCATTACGTTGCCTCAGCTTAACCAAATCGGTAATCTTCTTCTCATATATGCCAGCGAAGAAGTATTTATGAAACTGCCTTTCTAGATCAGCCCATGTGATTATGGAATTCGGAGGCAATGATATAAACCATGTGAATGCCGATCCAGACAATGATGACGAGAACAATCTCACTCTTAGCTCCTCTCTGTTGGCAGCTTCTCCACACTGGATAATGAAGCGATTGATATGCTCTATCGTCGACGTGTCATCTTGGCCGGAGAACTTGGTAAAATCCGGTACCTTGTACTGATTTGGAAGAGGAATTAAATCATATGCCGAAGGATACAGTGTCCGATAAGAATATGTATTAACTTTGGGTTTAATGCCGAATTATTCTTTCATCACTTCGACAATCTTATCGGTCCAATATGTATCCTGCTCCTGCCGACTCATTGGCTGGTTGTTGACTGGTGGAGCTGGTTGGTGCGCCCCTTCAGATCTTGGTAGAAGATGATGCGGAGTAGTCATCACGGGCGCAGCACCAGTCATCTGGATGTTATGCATCGGATGACTTACCGATGGATAATTCTGCACACTTACTGAGTTTTGTGTCATCATATTCATCGGTTGATGTACTGATGCCCCATTCTGAGTGTTTGCTGGACCTCCATAATGATACATTAGTACGCCAGGCTGTTGAACCGGCGGCTGACTGGTCCATCTAGGATTATAAATCATCGACATGTGATTTACCAATGGTTGGTAGTTAACTGGCGCCTGCTGCTCCTGCCCCTTGGAGTAATCGATAAATTGGTTACCTTGATGCGTTAATACTCCAGCTTGAGGATTCACTAGCATAGGCTGACTTCCAGTTGCTATGCTCTGTTGCATCGGTACAGAGCTCGCCGATGGTGGCATCAGAGGCACTTTAGGAATCACCACCTGGAAATCTTCTGATGGCACTTGTACAGTTGGAGAAGACGTAGAGTAATGCATCATAGGAATCATCGGCTGTAATTGCATTGTCGATGCCATGGAGCCCTTCCAAGCTGAACTGTCTCCCTGCACCAGATTGGAACCAGCGGATGGATTTGAAGACATACCGTATCCCCACCAGTTGGCAGGAGCTGGATGATTCTGGATAGCAGGTCCCGACATTGCCGACGCCACTGGATCTGCACTAAGCTTGGTGACGCCTTCAGGACTTGGCCTTGGTGGTGTAGCCACATCGACAGACGGATCCACAGGAGTGGAAGATGTCATTGAGGCTGGCGATGGGTTTATAGATGCCGATCCGGATTGATGATACGCTGGACCAACATATTGAGGTGATTGTCCTTCTTTGAAAGATTGCATGACAGCGTTGTACACAGTATTGGACAGCACACTGGAGTGGCTAATTAATGCTTGTTGTAAGGCAAAATTAACCATCTCTTGCAACTTACCAGGATTGGCAGCATACGTGACCTACCGCGGCAACGACGGATCTTGCTTCTGGATGGCTTCGCCGCTCCTGCTTAGGCTGAAGGACTTCAGATACAATTGCTTGTACTCCTCCATAGCCCGCTCCATAGCCAGCCTTTGATCATCTTTTAGATCAGCCTCGGAGACTTCAATGACGTTCCTCTGGTTAACGTCGGAGTTATCACCCATGATAGATGTGTAATTTGTCCCACCGGGTGTACCAAAAGAGGTGTTGACACAAAAAGCGTCAGAATCTGCGAACACCTCGGGCTATTACCCGAATTCGATATCCAAGGTGTGCCAGTCGATTTGACTAGTTAATCGACAAGGACGATAACTAGAACAAGATCTAAACAAGACAACGGCGATACGCCTAGATGTCAAGACTCAGACTTGATCGGGATAACTAGAGCAGAGCTGAACGAGACAACAACGATGCGCCCGGATGTCAAGGCTCAGATTACTCCCATGCGGAACTTGCAAGGGTTTGACGGAGATCAAGGTGATGCAGCCCGTCGAAGCTTGAAGAACTCGTAGATATAACTAAGACTAATGCAATAAAAGGGTAAATTGTAGTAAAAGTAGATAAGAGTAATTGATTTGTTTGATGTATTGATTGATTTTTCTCATGACCCCTAGGTACATATTTATACTCCAGCAATAGGAGTTGTAAATAGACACGACTCATACCTTTCCAAAACAAACTCCTACTTTAAAGGAAATAACTGACTCGCGCAGGAGTCAGACCCAAATAACAATATTATTTTCCTAAACAGACACCTCTATTTTTAAGGAAAAAAAATGACTCATGCAAGAGTCAGACTCAGACTTCTATAATGATACTGGCCTAAGATCATCAGTCTCCTTATATCTTTTCTTCGATGAAACTTTCCATCGGCAGACTCTTCAATCCGCAACTTCCTTTTATTGCTATCGGCAATCCCTTGCTGACGTCAACCGCCACGTTACCCTGTGCCCACCGGCACTCCATGCCCATCGGCATCGGCAATACTTCCCAATCGGCAACCTTGTACTTCTGGTAACTTGTCTTCGCCAATTAATTCTTATCGGCAAGAGTCGTCCAACTCCCATCGGCAATAAACTTATCTTTCTTGCAACATTCATTCTCATCGGCAAACTTAACCGATGACTTTCCGATGCCGATAGAAAACAACTACCGATCAATGCAAGTCTTAGCTCATTTGACACGTGCCGAAAAATGGTGTCAACACTAAGGTTGTTAAAGAAGGGTAAGTGTTAACTTCTCTGCTGGAGAAGAGTTTTGCACCTACTCGGTCAACGAGTGTAATATGTTGCATCATACATTCATCATGAGCACTCATTCATATGCATTAGGCATGTCTCATTCCTAGTATATGACTTGTCATATATCTATGTTGGATCATCATACATGTATACATGCATCTAGGATCGCCGGAGGGAGTGACACTGCTGGAGTTCGGGGAGCTGGAGGGAGGAGCCCCACCGGAGATTCAAGCTCCCGGAGTTCCAGAAGAAGGAGAATAGAGCCCCGAGCTTCCTGAGTGCCCGAACCACCTTCCCTCCACTTTTGTGAAAGGCAAGCCCTGGAGCATTATACACCTCTCCTACTCCATTTAAACGTATTTTACTTACAATACAACCACTTTTTTGTGCATTAAGTTAATAGGAGTTGAATGAAACCCTTGTTGCATTATATCTTCCTTGTCCACTAAAAAGAACCTTGTAGGCCCAGGATCGAAACATATGCTTAGCCCTGCTTAGACCGGTAGTGTGGGTGGTCTACCATCCCCCACAATGATAGGTGGTACTGGTCACGGTTGGCTATATTTGCTATCGTGGAAAATAACCATGTGGAAGTAATAAATCGAGACTGGGCGGACAAGGTGTTGTGAGCCACTTGACTTGGAGGTCTTGTGAGCTGGTTCTCTCTGCCTGTGTCGCTAGGCACTGGATCGTGGTTGGACATCTGCCGAGATTCAACGCATGCCTCCTTCATAGCTAGCCGAATAACTTGTTTCGACCGCGAAGCCTAACTTTGTGGGTTCGGGCCGGGATCTCCCCCTACTTGGGTCATGAAGACCGCGAGCAGAATACTAGACCATGGGCAAGTACCCTAAATGTCCTGGCTACGTACCAAGGGTAGGAAATTCTTGAGCTACCTAGCTACCGTGAGTCGCTACTCATGCCTGTACCTGGAGACCCGTGGGCTACTCGAACGATAGTGAAGGTGATCCGCATAAGTGTGCCGGCAGATTGAGGAATAAACCTCCACCTGGATAGGAATTCGATTCGAGTCGTGGTCTCTCCCAGTCAGTGAGAAACTTGAAAGATCTTCCTCCCACTGTAGAAACCTGAACTCTAATAAGTAACCAAAGATGGTTATATGGTTTACATGCCAAGCACAATATGGTTACTATTGCTTGTTAACTCAGTGATTGCTCTAGTATAGGTGTTAATGAGATCTGATTAATATTACTTAATCCAATGCCAAATGATGTTTTATAACCATGAGAATACATGAGTAATTTAGGAATGCTCTTTTATGCAAAAGTATGCTACCTCATGAGATTCACTCGATAAAGCCTTGCATAATCCTTGAAGTGTCTATGGTTATATATCTATCTCTTTGTCGGGTAAGTCTAGCTGAGTACAATTGAGTACTCAGGGTTTCTTTACCCTTGTTGCAGATGGCATGGTCTATTCTGGCTATTGTCAAGCGTGCCTCTATCCTACATGTGATGATGAGTGAAGGCCATGGGCAATGGTGGATCCTTATGTCTCTCCTTGTTGGTTTTGATGGGACTGTACTAAGCGTGACACCATATTTGTTTTAAATAGTTTGCAACGGGTGTTTGTGAAACAAGAACTTCCGCTACATTGATTTGAACTTGGTGTTGTAATAACACTCCTTTAAACTCTGTTGTAATATTATTTTGTTTCGAACTTATCACTGTGGATGCGTGGTAATTGAATCGAGCACGATCTCGGGTTGTTACTTATTGTGGTTTGGAATCCTTCGAGATTCCAAGGACTATCGGGCTTATATGGGCTCTAGTGTGACAGTGTTGTCGGGAACGGTGACCATTACACTAGTGCTCTTATAGGTTGGGCGGTTCCGTGACATTGGAGTTTTTGATAAATTTTTCAAAAGATAGCACATAAGTCAACTTACTCCTCTTATAGTACTCTATATCACTCACAATGTATATGATTCCTTACTAAGCATAGCATGATATTGCCTTCTTTTGTATCTTCCTACTTCTGAATGGCTTATGTGGAGCTTAGGTAGGGATAAACAACGTAGCATACTTGCATTACTTATATTGTAAAGTCAAAACAAGGATCCAAGGAGAAAAATGTCATAATCCTAGATCAAGATGTGCATGTGTATGGAATATGATAGTGGACTTTATAGTACTCCTTTACTATGTATGATCTCTCCAACTTTATGATTATTTGGGACATGGCTATCTCTTTTTCTTTTCTTTTCTAAGCTTCACTTGCTCATTTTTTAGAGCTTTTTGATTGCTCATCTTTTTTTCTTTTTTTCTAATAGCCATATCTATTTTTTTCAAAATTTTGAGAGAGATCAAACATATTTCTAGAGTATTTATTGGATGAAAATGGAACATGTAAATGAAAGGCATGTTTTGCGTACTTCCAGTGTAGAAGCAGCGTATATATGTGGTGTGTGCGTGATCTTGATCTTTGAGCTATGACAAAATTCTCAACAAGGGTCAACAAGGTTTGACTAAACTCAAAGCAAATACAAGAAGCATATGAGGAAGGTTTTTGAACATGTGTAAACAAAAATGGCTTTGGTAGGAATTTTCTCACTATAGAGGAGTAGTGACGTTATGGTTTTATGACATTTTGAAAAATTAATCTCCAAGCACTTTAAATAGACAGGGTATGAATCATGAGCCGAGAACTTATATCTCATTGATCAACAACTTAGTCAATATGATTCCATATCAAGATATTTTCCCACTAGCATAAGCAAAAGCCTGAATTCATCTTTATGACGCTTTTACCATTCGAACGTCATAGATCATGTCACTTTTCAAATTTTAAGTTCAGATGCAATCTTCTTGTTTTTATTTAGTATTAAAAGGGAAATAAACTAAGTAATTAATTTCATGAAGAAATAATATTTTATTTTTATTTTTACTTTTATAAGAGAAATGAGTTAAGCAAATAAAAACATGAAAGAAAAAGGGAAGAGATGTGGCAAACCAAACAGGGATGATGTTGATGTTGAGTGGATGCTGGCTGGTGGACCTGGAGCTCCTTGGTGGTGTCGACCGACACCACTTAGGGGCCTTTGGCCACGTTGGTGCCTGAAAAGAGATCCCTTACCTCTGAATGGCTCTCTACACTGTCAGTTCTGAGTTATAGCTCCTAAAGTGTACCAACCGATACTAAAAAGTGGCAGTTGGTGCCCAAATTTTTCGTTGAATGTGCCATGGCCATATACATCATGATGCAGTGGTCATTCTTGTCAAATGGTCTGTTGGGATGTCGATCGACATCCCCCATACTTGTTTCACTGCATACTGGAGCACAGAACAGAAAGATCAAATGCAGGGGTTCTACTAGTGGCAACACACCAACAGAACAAAGAGTTTCATTTGTCATTGATAGCTTAGGCACATGTTCATTGATTCATGAGTGATAGACTAACAAGCCTAAGTGCCTTGTTGCTATGAAGGGCTAAGGTGTGTCAAGAAGAAGATGGAGAGAGAAGGTTCTATTTTTTACATGGCCTTAGCATAAGGGATAACAAGCATCTTGTCATGCTCTCTTCTATCAGAGCCATGATGTAGGTTGTGTTGAGGGCTCTAGAGGATGACTAAGGAGAGGGGGAGGTGAAGAAGAGAGAGTCCAACGTCCTTCGCCTTTGTTTTCATTTGGATCATGCCAGAAACAGGAGAGGAATGTTGGTCCAATGTTCAGGAGCAACGCGCATGGCTGAAGGGCCAAAACCACGATCGGTCGATATGGTTTAGGATGGTTTGGTTCGACCGAGTCAGGATTTAAGATCCCATGGGTCAGGTTATATAGGTCGTGCAGCACCGGGCCCTAAAGCTTCTTAAGGCGATCGGCCGATACCCTTTTGGGGCCAAATGGGCCCAAATTTTGCATGTGAGAAGTTAAGGCTACGTACATGCTAATTCTAGGGTCAAACATTGATGATGAAGAATGGTATTTCTCCTGTGAATCATCGCATTGTACTCAAACCCTTTCCTCCATTCATTGCTTCTCTCCTGCGAAGGATTAGTGGACAACACATACCCGAAGGAATTCACGAATAATTTGAAGCAAGGTCATTATTGTCATAGAAATAGAGGACATCTTCTATGCTATAGAAAAGTTGGCTTTAGCATTTTAGCACAGAAAGGGATGTTCCCTCATTGTTCACCGATTAAAAATCATGCCAGGTTAAGGAAAAGATGTGTAAGATTATCTCAATACTACCTCAAACCTTGATTCGTCTCCTATGAATGATCTCATGACTTACCCACCAAAATTTGGAAGTTATCCCGCATGGGTTAGTCTAAGAGTACCACGAAATTCCATACAAGCATACTTTTGGTTCAATAATCAAACTTGACACCATGTCTAATTTGACTAAGGGAGGCTATTTAACCTAAGCACCATGCTTAATTTAAAGAGCCTATGGTAATATGAATTCAAAAAATATCCCAAACCAAAGCATACTTATAACAGAACAAGGAAGCATGAAGGTACAAAAGGATTCATTTAAAAAGAGACAAGAGCAAAATGATCAAGGTATAAAGATAAAGCACGGTAGAGACAACCAAACAAAATTAAACAATGAAGTATGACTTGAATTTCTTAGAGAGATCCATTCCCCCATACTTGGATTTTGCAACATTTGATAACGAGAAAATCCAAGTCTAGGATGTGGAATTTTCTTTTGAATGTGCTTCATTATTGAAAGATGTTTGGTTAGACATATCTTGTGTTTTTGCTCGATCATTATTTTTGTTCAATCCTGAAATGGTTAGTGACAAAAATACCCAAAGGAACAATTTCACAAATATTCCCTTAATCTTATTTGACAAAGTCATTTTAGAATTTTAGAATTTTGGGAAACTAAAACTATTTTTATTTTGTTTTCTTTATTTTTATTATTTTGATTAATTTTGATTAATTAATTTTTTTAGCAAACTTTAAGAGAAGAAAAAAAGGCTCGGGTTATCTCCCGAAAGTGATTATTTTTAAGACACAAGCTTGTCTTTGGGAAACCTTCAAGTGTATCTCATGTTGGTGAAGTGGTTTCCCCTTTAACTCCAACATTTGCGGTCCAATCCTCAAGACCAAAACCACTACGAGATTTACAAAATTTATGATAGACAAACACATCTACAACCAACCTTGCAAAGATTTTAGAAACAAGAAGCATAAAGGGGTTGTAGATCATGAGTGTAGTGATGGTGGAGGGAAGGATTGATTTGGGAGATTTCTTACTTGAGCATGGATTTGCTGGGAGGATCGGGGAATAGCTTCTATACTCATCGATATCGTTCTCCCTTTCAAGGAGTGGGTGAGCACTATTGGTATTTCTTATGACTATTGGATAAATCCGCAAGCGCACAGATTATACCGTTGTAGCACTTCACCTAGGAGTATTCCAAGGTATCGTAATTTATATTTTCCCAAGGAAAAGCTGAGCGAGAAATGATAATTAGAGAGATCCTAGAGAGCACCTCAACTTAGTACCAACTAGTATAGGGGGTAATCGATATAAAGTGATAGGAAGGGTGATAAATGAATAAGCCAAGGTAAATGATAACTTAGAGATAACTAGAGAGTATAGCTAGGTGGGAGGACAACGAGAGAGTATAGGGACTCCTATGTAATTCACTCTACTTCAATATACTTAGTCAATTAATTAGTCTAAACACTATAGTTTGTCTTCTCAATACAAGTATGCTAGGCGAGGGGGTAGATTAGTAGGAGGACAAAACTCCTACCGGACCGCGCCCTCTTTTTACGGGGGTCTTGCCTTTTAAGAACTTGCCTAAGAACATGTGGTGGAATACAAAGACCAGACAAGGTTGTCACTCTCTTGCTAGCTACCACAAACAATCCGTGCAACAAGCGGTAACCAAGGGTAAGATGATGTATAAGCACCATGCTTACATACAACTTACTACTTTGACTATGATCTATAACCAAAGCACCCTATGACAGGCAATGATCGCATACGGGAAAGACCAAAAGAATCACGGACTATTGATGTAAAGGCTAGTAATAAGCAAAAACATATAACAAGTATAGTAATGCTCAAAGTAAATACTAAGTAAAGTAAAGGAAAAGTAAAATATTGAATAAGATAAAGTCTTACAAAGAAGAAAAGATACAAGAGCTATACTAGACTTTCCAGAAGACGACTTCGGAAATCCCGAGCGCAGCTCGACTCAACTCTAACTCCCACTCTAGACTAACTACTAGAACAATCTAAGGAACAGAGCTTGTAGGCTGTAACACCCGAAAATTTGAATTTGAAAATAGATTGAAATTTATTTAATTTGGAATTTTGTGCTCATAAAAATATAGAAAAATAAAAACTTTTCAGTTATTAAAATTTTCCTAAGGCTATTAACGTGTTTGTGCATTCATGCCGCTGCATGTGATTTAATGTGTTGTGTGGTTTTGACCAAAACTCAAAAGTTTCAAAACATGCTTTATAAGGTTTATCTTTATCTAGCATGTCTCCGTCTTTTCTATCATTGAATTCATTGTTCGCCAACTCCATACTTTTATTTGGAATTTTCCAATATCCCTTTTATTCCACTCCAAATCATTCCTTTGAGTTCATCATTGGTCAACATATCTCTAAAATCTTTCGGAGATTTTTTTGGGTTTTTTTCTGGAATATTTTCCCATTTTTCTGTGAGCATAATATAATTTTTAAATATTCCAAAATATTTTTTATGAGCTCTAAATGCTTTATTTGGGTTCATCATATTCCAAAGTGTCTCCGAGAATTTTCCCGGAATTTTTGGAGCCTTGGGATTATTTTTCGTGACTTAAATATTAATTCTAGACTTTTCTGAAATTATTTTATTTATAAAAATAATCTATTCCGAAAATAAATAATAAATATCTCAATTTCCACCAGCCCTCAAAGCCTATGCATATATTTACTAATGGGCTTTGATGTCTAATTGACCCATTAATAACTGGAGAGGTGCACCATCAATTAGTACCATATCGCTCGTTGATAAGATGTGCAAAATTTTTCTCCCTATATATATGCCGGCGTTGCCCTCGACACAAGGGTTTCAGTAGTACGGCACGTTTTCACAGCTGCCGTCCGTAGCTTCGTGGATCTAAAGCCGAAGTTTGGCATCTATTAAATTCCGACCAATTCTCCGGTGAGTTTTTCCGGTCATGTTTGTAATTACCGGCGACAACCATCACCGCCTCCATGTTCGTCTCGATCTCTTCTACACCGTCGCATCTTTAGTCCCTCGAATCCGTGTTGTTTCATCGTTTCCCTAACCTGTCCTTCACTTTTCTGGCGAGGTCTTCCATGGACAGGGTTTTCCTCTTCGTCTCCGGCCACTCGGCTCTGCCCCTGGAACCCCCGCGTCATCTCAGCCCTGCGCCAACTCCCAGTGGGCACTCGGCACCCTTGCTGCGCTGACCTGGGCACTCGGCACCCTTGCCCTGCGCGTGCCTGCATGCCAAGGCATGCAGCGGCCGCTCACGCTGTGCGTCAGTGGCTGTGCGTGTGGCTTGGCACAGCAGGCGTCGCTTAGCTCCGTCACGTGCGGGCCCTTCCTTTGGCCGGCCGGCAGGCCATGTTCCTGGCCGAGGCTGCTGTCTCCTGTGATCGAGCAGCAGGTTCTATCCATGCCCATGTCGATATGTTACTCCGTATGTCACGTTCCAGAGAAAGAAGCAAGGTAGGAAATGCTCTTACATACAAGTTTGCCACTCATCATCTAATCTCCGTTATCTATTCGTTTTAGTCCGTTTAAGTTGCGTTAGATTTGTAGCGATATGTTCTACGCAGTAAAGTTAATGTTTTCATCTTGCTTAATCATTAATTTTTGTTAATTTGAATATTAATTTAATTAATGTTAATCAATAGTTTTTTTAATTAATTAAAAACGAGTTATAAGTTGCATTTAAATCATGATAACATTATCTATATGTTAGTGGCAATATCTATTCGATCATAAGCTTTCCATGTATTATTAAATATTAATTTGATTAATATACTTGCAACTAGTTTAATGATTAAAATCAAATTAGGTTTTATACTTTAATATTTTATATCTCGACAATTTATATATAATATTAATATGATTTTAAATATAATTTTTCTTGGTACAAACATGCATGTTAATTTTGAATTAGTTGTTCTCACTTGTCAAATTGTATTTATAGGTTAAAGTTGAATTGACATAAATGAAGTCTATTTATAAATAGAATATAAATAGTTTTATTTTGTTTCCCTAATTCAAGTATAATTTGACTTAATTCAAATTGTGTGTTTCTCTAAAATATCCTATACATGATTTTATATAGATAAAATAAATGAAGGTTGTAGATTTCCTTTTCTCTTATAAAGTTAATCTTTTGGTAATTGTTTCTCGTTCATCGTAGCTCCGATTAGCGTGTTTCCCATTTTTGTGTGCCATAGCAATACATAGGTTTGTTTTTAAAACCTTTTCATTAATTGGTGTATTGCTCTAAAATTAGATATGTTGTATGCTATGAATGTTTGTTCAGATGCTTGAGTGGTGTTTATAATCTTGTCTAATTGGTGAGAATTACGTGGAGATCAAGAAGAAGTCATTTGAAGTTTGAGAATCAGTTGAAGAAAGGATCTAAGCGTTTAAGGCAAGTTTAACATGGGATCATCCTTGTTACCCATTCATCTTAATCAAATCTAGTCATGTTGCATGTGTCTCAATTGATTCCTATTTTAGATCTACCCTAGCTTGTTGAACTTGTTCCTTGTCACCTTTGGGTTACTATTGCATATGGGTAGTTTCGCTATGCTGAACATGATGAACCCTGAGCTGAATCTTGACTAATGGATTATGCAACGATGACTAAAATTGGCTTTTATAGCAACGTGGAATAGGACCACACTGTAGGGAAAAAGCTGGGACTTAAATGCAACCATGAGTGCTATATGGCTCTGGCTTTAGTTAAGTATGATGTTTGGACTAGCATGCTTGTGGTTCGTGAAAGGCACCTTTGCCGAGCTGGTTATGGGGTATAGCTCGTGTGGGGACCGCTGCGCGTGGTACCATCGGGGTGTCCCATATACCCCATTGCATTGGGTCCGTAGGGTCCGCTACATGCTAGAAAGGGCTTTCGAAAGACTTCGTAGTGTACCCTGCCCGCTCACCTTGGTAGTGTTTTGGGAGTCATGATCCCGGGCATATGGGCAACACGGCTTGTGGGTAAAGTGCGTAACCTCTGTAAAGTGTAAATCTATCATGATAGCCGTGCTCACGGTCACGAGCGGCTTGGAAAACTCACAGTGTTAGATGATCATGTTGTTTAATTATTGATGATGATTATTATTCTTATCATGTGGTTATCAACTGTGTATGCATAACTAAAGTTAATTGTTGGTAAAACTTGACCAAATAAAAGCAACCACAGTACAAACAGTGTCAGCCTTTGAGCTTCATAACCCTGTGTTATTCTTGCTGAGTACTTTAAGTGCTCACCCTTGCCTTATCAACAATATAAGATTGCAAGAGTTAAAGGAGTAAGGCTTGTGATCAACCAGTCAGTTGTCCCTGTGAAGTTGGAGCCTTCGCCTGAAGATCAGAGATGTCTTTTCCGCTCTTTGCTATCTTGAGGTTATCCGTTGACCTTATATATTATATATTTAAGTATTGTCTTTTGATATCACCTTAATTTGTGGCTATATGTGAGATTTGACTTCATGGGCTCACATATGGTGTGTATCTGGTTTTATCCTTAAAACCAGGTGTGACATAGGCTTCTTCACCATGTATGAAGTGGGGGGAGTGAGCCTCTATTTATAGTGGGAGGTGGAGTAGGGGCTACTCTATCGCCACGTCATCAATCCAGGAGGCTTCAATTCTACACCCTTGGATCCACCGCCTCTAAACCGTCTTAGAGTGGATGGTCTTGATCTTCAACATATGCTAAATGAGTGTGGCGGTTACCAGGAGCTGCACCGACCTAGGGGGAGGTCGGATGACCCCCCCCCCCCTATGGCTTGTGGGCTCTGCCTTCATCTTCTAGAACCAGCCCCACTGGTCATGGACCAAGGGAGGGGCTGGTGGGCCATGTGGGAGGTCGGTCGACCCCCCCCTTGGGGTCTCTAGCCCACCTCGGCCTTCTAGATGCTGGCCCACTTGTCATGTGGCTGGGTTGGTTCTTCTGAGTTGTTTTGTCATGTTGATCTCCTTGATGTGGGCCCATGAATCCATGTGAGTTGCATGAGAACCGTTGGGAGGAAGCACAGTGTGATCTGAGGGTGGAGATTCACTCTGGAGTGCTTCTCCTGGATCATGGCCAGAGGGGAGAGCTAGTGGGCCCTATAGGAGGTTGGCCGACCCCCTATGTGGGTCCCACTGACTCTCCTTTGCTCCATTTCTTCATTCCTGCAATCACATATTTCATGGACATGTGTAACTTGTTATTTAATAAAGTATACTCATGATATGATTGTTTATCCTTGATCCTAAGGTTGTTGGTAGCATTTTGGTTATATAAAAGTGTATCATTCTTGGTGCCAACAAGCACTTTCTTTCTCATGACATTTCAAGTCATCCTCAAGGCTTGAATGGGTCATGGTTGTTAGCAAGATTGTCATAAACTCACCTCTTGGATCAAGAACAGGTTTGGATTCTAGCCCTTTGATGAGAGGTTGGGAAGACCAAATGGGTAAATAGTCTTCACCTATTCTATGACCAACCTTCTCATTTCCTAAAGTGTTCTCCAAGATTTTTATGATTGGCCTTCTGATAAAGGTGAGATGAAAGGAAAGTCCAGGAAGGTCAAAGATATGGAAATCTAGGAAGATCTTGAGATCATCGACCACCACAAGAATATCATGGAGGACTCCTAAACAATCAAGGATTTGACCATTGGGGAGTCTAAGGCGCTTTTGTGATTGGGATAGATGATCCTTTGATGATGTTGGAACATGGAAATGAGGAATGGTGTTGATCCCGAGGCTAGGATCGTAGCAAATTTCACCATCAATGCCCAACACTTGATAGGATATTCTCCTCATATGTGTGGGCATTTTAGTGACTTCTTTTAAAGATTCCGCCTCATCCAACCATTCTTGACTTACAATGGTAGATACATGCTCTAACCATTGACTTTGCTCCTCTTGGTCAGATTTACGGCCCTCATTGCTTCCATGCCTCGGGTGTCTTATTGAATCCCCAGAGTCATTAAGATGGTCATCATAAGACTTGAATGAAGGAACACATGGGGGATCATCAGGATCAAGGATGAGTTCATAAGATAAGTCAGATGTGGGCATAGAGAAGGAGAGGATAGATTTGGCTTCTAAACACTTTAGTTCTCGTTTTACAAGCTCACTCGACATTTTTTATCATGAATCCCAAGCTTTTCCTGATGTGCCATGTGAGAAGTCGAGGCGCAAGATGATGTTGATTTGGGAGGCTTTTGGAAAGATCCCTTCATGAGAGGTTTAGAAAGGTGAGGTCTCTTTTGGAAAGGATAATTTTGGGCATTCCCAAAACTAGCAAGATCAGATGAGAGGTTGGCCTCGAACTCAAAGGAATGGTTTAGGTGTTGGATTTCTTCTTCCTTCGAGATTTGTGGTATTTGTGGTTCAGGATTGATGGTAGAATCTTTGGATAGGAGTGGTGGTGATTCGGCTATCAAGATTTCTTTTCTAGGGGCTGGTTTTTCTCCTTCTATGGGTCCTTCATCATAAACGTTAGTGTAGGGGGTGTTTTCAAGAATCTTCATGAGAAGACTCTTCCCATGACTAACAGGTAAACACAGGAAGACTCCCCTAGAAATCATGTCAAGAAGTTGTGCGGAACCTTTGCTAAGACCGCCATAAAAGTGTTGTAACAATGTTGGATCGGTTATAGCAATATCAGGGCCAGATGATGCTAGATCTAAGAGACGGGCCCATGCCGCACCAAGGGATTCCTTTTCCTTTTGTTTAAAGGATAGGACCACTTTTCGAAGATGAATCACACGAGAGGTGGGGAAGAAAGCTAGGCAGAATTTGGATTGTAACTGTTCCCATTCTCCGTTTGCACCATCTACGTAGCGATAGTACCATCATTTGGCTATTCCCATAAAAAACGGAAATAGCTTCCACTTAAGGGTACCTCGCCTCATCCCATGGATGTGGATACATGAACACAATTGTTCAAAGTCACGTAGGTGTGTGTGTATGGATTTTCATCTTCATCGCCAGAAAAAGGTTTTTTTCTGAACCATCGCTATGAGACTTGGGCGAAGCTCATAATAGACGGCCAATACGGGCAAAGATGAACTAGGTGGCTCCAACCTAGCGCCCGTTGGAGCACCATACTCAAAGAGAGGTGTTTGATCCATATGTATATGTGGAAGGAAAGGTTTAAATCAAAGAAAAGATAAATAGGACCACTAGGTTCTAGTTAAAATAGCTACCGTTCCCCGGCAACGACGCCAGAAAGCTGGTTGACACCAAAGGTGGCAAACGGATAAAAGACCGCAAGCGTATGGTTGTCAAGTGTAGATTTCACAGGGAGCATTCCAGGTATCGTATTTTCCTCAGGGAACGAGAAGTGAATTAACTAGGAATAAGGTTATGTCCTATGATGAGACAAAGGAGTCTATGATATTTGTGTTGAGAGGTTCAATATGGCAAAGATATCTAACAAGGCAAGCTGGTTATACTAGCTTTATCAGCCCTTCTCTTGCAGGAGGCGATGGGATAGATCAGTAAGAGATAAAACTCCTACCGGACCACGCCATCATGTTGTATTGAGGCCCTACCTTTTAAGAACTTATGTTACACACGTGGTGGAATACAAAGACTAGATAGGACTGTCACCACCTACTAGCTACTACAAACAATCAATGCCATAAGCGGTTTACAAAGGCAAGATCTAGTCTAGACACCATGTCTACACTATTCCTACTACTTTAACCCAACATTAAGGCTAAAGCACTCTACTTAAAGTAAAGCGATGAACAAGCGCGAAAAGATGTATAACAACTAAACCAAATTTAGAATATCAAATGTTATAAAGAACTTGGATGTATCACTTGCAAGTGTTGAACTTACAAGAGGATCGCATCCGCTGAGGCGCAGCCCCGGAGAAGATTCTCGACAGATCCGGGGCTTTCTCCAGAAGACTTCCCTCACTCTCTTCCAACTACCATAGCACTATAGCAGAGCTTCGCGAAGCTACTAAGGAGTAGTTTTCCTCCACTGAGTCATTTATGAGAGTGAAGGCCTAGGGGGTATTTATAGCCCAAGGTGGAGTAGGGGCTACTCCAGTGCACATCAGTGATCCGCTCTATCTCCATCATGCTTTGTAGGATCAAACTGACCTTTCCACTGCCTTAGATCAATGGTGGAGATGAAGTGATGCATGGAGGCATTGAGGAAGGCGGTGGGGACTTCGGAGATGCTCAGGAGCACCTACAGGGGATCGACCGATTGCCCCTGACAGGTGGGACCTCCTCCTTCTTCTAGAAGGTGTCCCCACTAGTCAGGGGACTCAGTGGTGTCCTCAGGGTCTCTTTTGGGTATCGGCCGACCCCCCCTATGGGGTCTTGGGCCCACCCAGGCTTCTAGAAGGTGCCCCACTGGTCAGGGACCAAGTGGGGGGTGATAGCCCCTAGTAGGGTATCGGCCGACCCCCCCTAGGGGTCTCACACCCAACACCTTCTTCTAGAAGGTGGTCCCACTTGTCATGTGACTTGGTTGATTCTTCTAAGATGTTTGTCACGTTGGTTTTTCTTGATGTGGGCCCATGGATCCATGTGAAGTGAATATGAGCAGTTGGGAAAAAGCACAGATTGATCCAATGATGGAGGATCACTTGGGAGTGCTTCTCCTAGATCATGGCTAGAGTGGGAGGCTGGTGGGCCCAAGGTGGGGTCGGCCGACCCTACAATGTGGGCCCCACTAGCTCCTCATGCTCCATTTACTCTAGTTCTGCATGAAATACTTCATGGACATGTGGAACTTGTTATTTCATATAATATGCTCATGATATGCTTATCTTCCTTCTATTCTGAGGTTGTTGATGGTATTTTAATGGTGACAAAATGGGTCATTCTTACCGTCAACAACTATCTTAAGAAAGCACTTGTCGTAGCTCCAATCATCCAACCCCCTGATTGCACGCTTCCCTTTGAAATAATGTGTGATGCATGTGATTATGATGTTGGTGCGGTCTTAGGCCAAACTAAGGATAAGAAACATCATGCAATTTCATATACTATCAAAACCTTAATAGGGCCACAACTAAACTATGCAACAACTGAAAAATAACTTTTGGTTGTAGTTTTTGCTAAAGACAAGTTTAGATCTTACTTAGTTGGAGCAAAAGTCATTATCTACACCGATCATGTTGCTCTAAAATATTTGCTCACTAAGAAAGATGCTAACCACGCTTAATAAGATGGATCTTGCTACTCCAAGAATTTGATCTTGAAATAAAAGATAAAAAAGGGAGTAGAAAATTCTGTTGCCGACCATTTGTCTAGAATGCAATTCAAAGAAGCACAGAATCCGCCCATTGACGATTTCCTCAAAGATGACACACTCCTTAAGGTAACGGATGCCAACCCGTGGTATGCAAATATAGTCCATTTTATGGTTGCAGGCCATGTCCCACCAGGTGCAAATAAGAAGAAACTAATTCAGGATAGTCGAGTGCATCTCTAGGATGAGCCATACCTCTATAGAGTATGCAATGATAGATTGTTAAAAAGGTGCGTACATATGGAGGAGGCAATCAAGATTATGGAAAGATGCCATGGAGCAGAGTACGGAGGTCACTATGGAGCATTTAGAACTCATGCGAAGATCTAGTAAAGTGGTTTCTATTGGCCAACCATGTACAAGGATACTCAAGATTACGTCAGAAAATGTGCAAGGTGCCAGAAGAACCGGAACATCAATGCCCGAGATGCTATGCCGCTCACCAACAACCTACAAGTTGAGCTCTTTGATGTATGGGGCATCGACTACATGGGACCCTTTCCTCCATCAAAAGGGTGTGAGCATATCTTAGTAGCGGTGGACTATGTGTCCAAATGGGTGGAAGCAATACCCTGCCGCAAAGCAGATTTAGCAAACTCAAAGAGAATGTTCCAAGAAGTGATATTCCCCAAATTTGGAACTCCAAAATTGGTCATAAGTGATGGGGGATCTCACTTTGTTAACAAAGGTTTTCACCAGTTCCTTGCAGACTAAGGTATCAGACATAATGTAGCAACTCCATACCATCCTCAAACCACTGGTCAAGCAGAAACATCCAACAAACAAATCAAGAACATTTTGTAGAAGACTGTGGATGAGATGGGTACAGCTTGGAAGCACAAGTTACCAGAGGTATATGGGCATACCGGACCGCATACAATACACCAATTGGTATGACACAATACCAACTTGTATACGGAAAGGCATGCCATTTGCCTATTGAATTGAAGTTTAAAGCACATTGGGCAATCAAGAAGTGGAACATCGATCTACTAGCTGTTGGAAAAATCAGAAGAATGCAAATCTCTGAATTAGAAGAGTAGAGAGAGAAAGAATATCACAATGCCAGAATATACAAGGAGAGAACAAAGAGATAACATGACAAGAGAATCAAACTCAAGGAGTTCAACCCATGAGATAAGGTCTTGTTATTCAACTCAAGATTCAACCTCTTCGGTCACGGGAAGCTAAAGAGGAAATGGGAAGGGCCCTACCTCGTCGTCAATGCCGCAACCCATGGTGCAATCACACTCTAGGACGACGACGACAAAATCTTCAAGGTAAATGGCCAACGTCTTAAAAATTTTCATGAACATGAATCACCTGAGCAAGAAATTGACATCATAGATTTCGTCCTTAATCCAACTTAGAACTAAAATCTACATGTTTAAAATTTTTTGTTCTTTTTTCATGTTTGACCTTAGATTTAGCTTAGACTTAGGTTTAGCACCTACCACACAAAATTTGGGCCTATTTGGTCACATAAGAGTATCAGTCGATCGCCATAAGAGGCTTCAGGGCCCGACGCTGCGCGGCCTGTAAAACCTGACCCGTGGGAGCTTAAATCCTGACTCGGTCGAGCCAAACCATCCCAAACCATATCAGCCGATCGTGGTTTCAACTTGTTCAACTTGCCCGTTGCTCCTGAACTTTGGACCAACGTTCTCGTCTTGTTTCTGTCGCGATCCGAGCGAAAATAGATGCGCTTGAAGTTGGAACCCCTCTTCTTAATCTCTCCCCCTTCTTCTTCCTCCTCTCACCTTGTTCTTCTTCACAACTAGCAGAAACTCTAGCCCCTTTTACCTTCATTCTCACCTTCTTGATCCTCACCATGGCTCCACCAAGAAGCAACACCAAGATGTCCCTTGTCTCCGTCAATGGCATCCCTTCCAATCCACCCAATGCCAATGAAATCATCAACACCGATGCTATGGCCATCGAACTACTCGACATGGTACCTCTAGCCATGGCACCACCACCAGGAATCCAGCTAGGCACCCCTAGGGGTCGGCCGATCGGGTCTTGGTCCTCTGAGCGTTCCCGGACCATCACGAGGTGCATGTCACCTCGCCGGAACCTCAACAAGCCTGCTGCGCGCCCTGTAACTCCAAAAAGCCTACCACCGGCCAATTGGGGGTAAAAGGGAAGGCCATTGTCTCCTCCACCGATGGTGGTACAAGCACGGAGTACACCGGCTCCTACTCGCCATCAACACCCACCTGGATGCGCCTCAAGAGGGCCCATGGTGGACCGGGCATGGGCAAGGTCCTTGTCCCTCCACTTGCCTCCGAGGAGCAGAGGGTGGCACGTGACTCTCTAGAGTCCGAGGCATCGCACAAGACAATCCAGCGAACAAGCAACCCTCCATCCATCAGTGGCCCGCCAGGTCAATTCCAAGAAGAATATGAGAAGAGTGATATGGAGAAGCTCTTGCACATAGTTGCCAAACTTAGAGAGAGCAACACTAAGTTAGCGGAGAGGGCAGCAGAAGAGAGGATGGCGCGCTTAGATTTAGAGGATAGTTTTAATGGTCTTCGCATTAGCACTAGTGCGAAGATCAAGCGCTTAGCCAAGGCAATTGAGAGAGAGGATCTCTTTGCCCCTCCTTCTCCTTAGATCTCTAGTACCTCCAATAAATAGGCTCTTAGGTTGCTTATTTACCTTTGACTGTAACATGTTCCTTGATTAAAGTTGAAATTGAATAAAAAAAGTTTTGGTTCTGCTGGTATGTTACCCCAGCAGAACCCCTGCATTTGATCTGTCTGCTCTGTGTTATGGTATGCAGTGAAACAAGTATGGGGGATGTCGGTCGACATCCCAATAGGCCATTTGACAAGAATGACCACTACATCATGATGTACATGGCCATGGCACATTCCACGAAAAAAATGGGCACCAACGGACACTTTTATTATCGGCCGATACACTTTAGAAGCCATCAGGCAGAACTGACAGAGCTGAGGATGATTCAGAGGTAAGAGACTTATTTCAGGGACCGACGTGACCAAAGCCCCCTAAGTGGTGTCAGTCGACACCACTAAGGAGATCCAAGTCCACCAACCAGCATCCACTCAACGTTAACATCATCCCTGTCTGGTTTGCCACATCTCTTCCCTTTTTCTTTTATGTTTTTATTTGCTTAACTCATTTTGCTTATAAAAGTAAAAATAAAAAAAATAAAATAATATTTCTTCATGAAATTAATTACTTAGTTTATTTCCCTTTTAATTTTGAATAAAAACAAGATCGCATCTGAACTTAAAATTGGAAAAGTGACATGATCTATGACGTTCGAAGGGTAAAAGCGTCATAAAGATGAATTCTTGCTTTTGCTTATGCTAGTGGGAAAATATCTTGATAGAGAATCATATTGACTAAGTTGTTGATCAATTGGATATAAGTTCTCAGCTCATGATTCATACCCTATCTATTTAGAGTGCTTGGAGATTAATTTTTGAAAAAGACATAAAACCATAGTGTCACTACTCCTCCATAGTGAGAAATTTCCTACCAAAGCCATATATGTTTATACATGATCAAAACCTTCCTCATATGCTTCTTGTATTTGCGTTGAGTTTAGTCAAACCTTGTTGACCCTAGTTGTGAATTTTATCATAGTTCAAAGATTAGGATCACGCAAACACCACATATATACGCTGCTTCTACACAGGAAGCATGCAAAAACATGCCTTTCATTAACATGTTCCATTTTCATTCAATAATACTCCAGAAAAAATGTTATGATCTCTCTCAAAATTCTTCAAAAGAGATATGGCTATCATAGATGATGAAAAATGATGAGCAAGTGAAGCTCAGAGAAAAAAAGAAAAAAAAGATAGCCATGTCTCAAGTGATCATTAAGTTAGAGAGATCATACATGGTTAAGGAGTACAATAAAGTCTATTATCATATTCCATACACATGCACATCTTGATCTAGGATTATGACACTTTTCTCCTTGGATCCTTGTTTTGACTTTACAATACAAGTAATGCAAGTATGCTACACTGGTTATCCCTACCTAAGCTCCACATAAGTCATTTAGAAGTAGGAAGATACAAAAGAAGGCAATCTCATATTATGCCTTGGTAAGGAATCATACACTTTGTGAGTGATCTAGAGTGCTATATGAGGAGTAAGTTGACTTATGTGCTTTCTTTTGAAAAACTTATCAAAAACTCCAAGTACTAAAATATGATTTGGAAAGATGACTTTGCTTTGAGAACTATTCCGTTTATCAACCTCTCAAGGATGTATGTTAGACAATACCACATATCCCACTTGTATGACAAAGTGTCTTGAGTAAATCTTTATGCTTGCTTTATACTTTGAGAATAGCATAGTTATGTTTACTTTTATCCTTTACTTGAGGATGAGCAAAGATGTAAGTATGGGGGATCTTGTTGACGCTAAGAATGACATACTCTTACATACTCAAAACCGTCAACAAGACATCGTTTAAAGAGCTAACAAGCAAATGTAGAGTAACTTTTGTGCAAATAACATGGTTCCACATGTAAATGTCATTATTTGCATATAGGAGTATAAACCAGGCAAATTGGAGTGCTGGAGGCCCATATGCATGTCGACCGACTTGCATATGGACCCAACAGGCACAGCTCCTATACCACTACACTCTACATCCATCCAGGAGGTCCCACAAGAAAGGCAGGAGCCAATGGCCCCATATGCATGTCGACCGACATGGGTTCGGAGGCTTCCTGGCCTGCCATGTCACCACAATCCAAGAAAGTGTGGCCTAAGCCAATTCCAACCCTTGGATCAAGTGGTGATCAAGATCAACACTCCAGAAGCTTATCACATGGATCCCTGGACCCACACGAGCGGATGAACATCACAGAAGTGACCAAAAAATTCTATGACACGTGGGCCAACCATCTAGAAGGCCGAGGCAGCTCAGAGGTGGCATAGGGGGTCGGCCAACACCCCTATGGAGGCTACAACTTGCCTACAACCTCCCTGGCCAGTGGGGAAACTTCTAGAAGGCAGAGGTGGGCCCAAGACCCCTAGTGGGGGCGACCGATACCCTAAAGGGGCCCACAGCCTCCCAACTCTTCCCTAAGCTATGGGGCACCCTTCTACAGCCTTGGGCAAGGCCCACCTATCATAGGGGGTTGGCCGACACCCCCAAGACCCCCCAAAGCTGCTGGTGACTCCCCCACGCATTTAACACATGATGGAAATCAAACCCATTCATTCCAAGGCGGTTTGGAGGCGGTGGATCCAAGGGCTCAATATTGAAGCCCCCTGGATCGTTGATGTGGCACTGGAGTAGCCCCTACTCCACCTCTACCTATAAATACCCCCCTAGAGCTCCCCTCTCATTCATGACTCATTGGAGAAAAACTACTTAGCTTAGCGGAGCTCTGTTGTAGTGCTATGCTAGTTGGAGGAGAGTGAGGGAAGTCTTCTGGAGAAAGCCCGAGGTCTATCGGGAATCTTCTCCGGAGCTGCACCTCAGCGGATGCGATCCTCTTGTAAGTACAACACTTGTAAGTGATACATCTAAGTTCTTTATATTATTTGTTATTCTAAATCTGGTTTAGCTGTTATACAATTTTTCGTGCTTGTTCATCGCTTTACTCTGAGTAGAGTGCTTTAATCTTAGGCCAAGGTTAAAGTAGTGAGATTAGTATAGACGTGGTGTCTAAACTTAATCTTGCCTTTGTAAACCGCTTATCGCACGGATTGTTTGTGGTAGCTAGTAGGTGGTGACAGCCCTATCTATTCTTTGTATTCCACCACGTGTGTAAGATAAGTTCTTAAAAGGTAGGGCCTCAATACAACATGATGGCGCGGTCCAGTCAGAGTTTTGACTCTTATTGATCTATCCCATCGCCTCCTGCAAGAGACGGGCTGATAAAGCTAGTATAACCAGCTTTGCCTTGTTAGATATCTTTGCCATATCGAACCTCTCAACCCAAATATCATAGTCTCCCTTATCTCATCATAGGACATAACTTTATTCCTAGTTAATCCACTTCTCATTCCCTAAGGAAAATACAATACATGGAATACTCCCGGTGAAAGCTACACTTGACAGCCATACGCTTAGAGTCTTTTATCCGTTTGCCACCTTTGGTGTCACTGTCACACCCAGTTTTAAAGACAAAACGGGATGCAATAATCTTATGTGTGCCCAGAGATCAGTCACACACATAAGCCGACAAATTATCAAAATTGTATCATCACAAGTGTTTAATACATAGCGAATGAGTATTTAAATAATGTCTATTACAAAACAGTGGAAATAAGATAACTCTCGCGAAGCTCCATAGCACAGGGACGTCAACTGGTTGACCCCAAACCTAGTAGTCCTCTGGATACTCCTCATAACTCTGATAGTCTGGTACCCATCCGGGATTTTTATACAAGAATTGAAAAGAAAGAAACAAGCGTAAGTACTTTCGTACTCAACAAGTATATATGGGGTCATGAGGCTCAAATAGTATGACACTGGTTTACTGCGGTAAGCATTTTTAATTTGTAACAAAGCCTTATAAGTGATAGATCAAAGTTATGCTTAATTCCCCAAGTTAAATTGCATGATCAAGTAAACAATTGAACAAGTAACATAATATCATGATAAAGTGATTCATAAAAAAAATAAACATAAGTAACCAAAGAGTTCTGTGAGTTTTCCGGGCCGCTCGTGTCCGTGAGCACGGCTATCATGATAGTTTTTAACACTCTGCAGAGTTTGTACACTTTACCCATGAGACGTGTTTGCCCAAAAGCCCCGGGATCATGACTCCCTTAACACTACCGAGGTGAGCGGGCAGGGGACACGATGAAGTCTTTCAAAGGGGTTCGCTGACATACCACAGACACTACGGATCCACGGGCAAGGGGTATATAGGAGCCCGTCGGTGGTACACACCCGCAGCGGTCCCCACACCAGCCGCTCCGCAACCGCTCGGCAATGGCAACTTTCGCGAACTACCGCATGCGAGAGAGTAACCCTAATACTGAACTAAAGCCAGAGCCATGTAGCCCTCATGGTTGCACTGTATGTCCCAGCTTTTGCTGACAGAAAGGGGTCCTAAGTCCATGTTGCTAAAAAGTCAAGTTTTACTTCAACATTTCATGTAATCATTAAACAAGATTAAAGGATCATGCTTATAAAAGTGAAGCACTAGCAATAACTACCCATATGCAACAATAACCCATAGGATTTCAAGGATATAGGTAGACAAATCTAAGTAAACCCTATGGTGACAATATTAGACACATGCATATGATTTTATTGGAAAAGCTTCATTAATAGGACATCAAGGAAGATCCCATATAATACTTGCCTTGCTCAAAGAGATCCTGCTGCTGCTCCTGCTCAAAGCAAAACCACTGATCTCCCACGTACTGCTCACCGTCTGTACTCGATCATCACATCACATGCAATCACACAGAGACATAACATGCAAACAAACAAGGCTATAGATTAGAACAGTACACCAAACATAATAAAACAAGATTTAAAGTTTATAAACAAATCTACGTCTCACTGCGATCACATAGACGCTTGAATCACGAAAAACGGAGCTATAACGGAGAAGATATGATTTAAACGGGATTTTGAATAGAGCAAGATTAAGCATTACGGAAATAATTTTCTTCGATTTTTAAAAGTAATTAACATAGATGAAAACTATACTACTGGATAGGGCATGAAAATACGGATCTAACGCAACTCGAACGGAGCGATTTGGATTTAAAATGAACAGTTTATAAACAATTGAAAAAGAGTGGCAAAACTGTAAATAAGGTTTTCCTTTTTATTTTAGAGATAAAACAGACAGAAAAGGGAGGCGCTTTCCAGAACCGAAAGCGTAACTAGGAATTACGCCAACTGGACCGCGGGTTCAGTCTTTAAAAAGAGGGAGGTCTCTTTTGCAAAGTCGCCAGTCGAACCGGTACAGAGCGTTGTGAGCCGTCTGATCTAAAGCCGACGGTCAAGATTAGAGACAGGGGGAAAGGGCGGCGCTCCTGGCCGGATCTGAGCAGAGCGCGGCGGCGCCATTGCCGGCGAGCGGCGGCGCAACGCGAACTGGCGGTCTGGTGCGCCATTCTTAGCGCAGAAAGGTGTGAGAGAGAGAGGACGTCACGGCGAACACGGTGGTGGAGTCGGTTGAGTCGATTGCGCGCGGTGGAGAGCGGTCCGCGCGGCAGAGCGGCTCGGTGTGGTCGGGAAACACGGAGCAGTGCGTTAGAGAGGTTGGGACGGGAGAGAGAGCTCCTGGGGGTGCTCCTTACCGGATTGCGGTGCTCGGGAAGTATGCCGATGGAGCAGAGAGACGCGATCGCGGAGTAACAACGGCGGCGGTGGCTCTGCTAGGTTTGCGGCGGCGCGTGGTGCTGCGGCGGCTCTGGTACAGCTCTGGATGTTCCGCGGTCGCAAGGTGAGGGCGGAAGGATGTCGGGTGCGGCTTAAATAGCCCTGGTGCGCTCCACCAAGAAGGAAGGGGGAAGATCGACGCGGAGTTGGTCTCGGCCGCAAGGAAAGGGCGGCGGCCGGGAAAGGAAAGAAGAGAAAGAGAAGGGAAGGAAGGGAGGCGGCGGTGCGGCGTGGAGCTGGACCTGCCATGGTTCTGGGTCGGTGAAGGAAAGGGAGGGGGATCCTACCCCGAATTGAACTCGGCCGGGAATCCACTGGCGAGAGAAGGAAAGGAGGAAGGGGAGAAGAAGGAAAGGGGAAGGGAGTCGCTGACATGTGGGACATGCTCGTCAACGGGAGAGGGGAGAGCTGACCAGTGGGTCGGTTCTGTCAGCGAGAGAGAGGTGCTGAGGCGCGGGGTGGAACTGGGCCGGCCTGCTCGCGTCGGCCCAACAGAGAGAGGAGGGAGAGGGATTGGGCTGGGGAGGGAAAGTGGCCTGCGGGCCAAAGTGACAAGAGAAAGAGAGAGAGAAGGGAGAATTGTTTTCCAAATTTCGATTTTCAAATACAATTTCCAAACAAAGCTTTTGAATTCAAATTTGAATCTTGCAAACTCCAAACAATACAAAGACAAGTGCATCAGCATGAATGCAACACAAAGCTTCTACATGATGCTCAATTTTATTTTATGAAAACTTTAATTACTTTCCCTATGTTTTAATGCTCACATCAAATGCAATTCAATTTGCTTTGAATCTATTTTTGGAAAAATGCAAAATTTAGGGTGTTACAGTCAACATAGTCCACCTCCCGTTTATAGGACCTCACATGCTATATAGTTATCTAATTTGTGGCGTACTCTGTTTGCGACCCTTCTAGATAATGGCCCCAGATGAATCGTAGAAGACTTGTATCTTATCCAAGTTAGAACTGGAAGACCTAAGTTATCCTCTCTATACTCCTATTATCGACCCCATCCTTGATTACTGTTTCCAACAAAGTTTATCATTAGTTTAATCTTTACCTTATCTTATTTATATCCTTGTTTATATCTACCCCTTTTGGTTGAGTTACCACGTAGTTAATCTCACATGTTTCCCTATGGATACAATATTTAAAACCCCCCAGGTGAAAGCTACAACGGTATTCGTGTGCTTGCAGATTTATCTGTGTGCATCTTAAAAATACCAACAAGCTTTCTGGTGTTGTTGCCGGGGAAACGGTTGCTGAGTTAACTACGAACATGTCTTAACTTTTTCTCTTATCCTTTTTCCTTATCTTTTATCTTTATCATTTACCTCACCTCTTCTATTCTTTCATCTTTCTATACTTTCATATCTTGTTTAGCATGGATAATAACATTCCTATCTATCAATATGCTAAACCTTCGGGCATGGACTTTAGATCACCAAATTGTTCAAAGCCTATCACAACATCTGGTTTTGAGATATCCCCGAGTTTTATAAAATTGGTTCAAAAAGAACCTTTCTCGGGAGAAGATAATGAAAATCCTTACCCACACCTACAAGAGTTTGCTCAGATTTGTGACCTCTTTCGCATAGGAGGCATGCCCGATCAGACCATAAAATGGAAGCTCTTTCCTTTCTCCTTGATGGGAAAAGCTAAACAATGGTATAAACTCAATATAAGTAGTGTGTAGGGAGATTGGAAGACGTTAAGTACTAAATTTCTCATAAAATACTTTCCAATCTTTAAGGTGATTAACCTTCGGAAAGAGGTTTTTAACTTTTAGGCAATTCAAAGAAGAATCTCTTTGCGATTCAGATCGTTTCATTGACCTTACCCTCACTGGCCCCGATCTTGGTATTCCAAACCCCTTACTTCTTCAACATTTTTATATGGGTCTTTGTAAGAAGAGGAGGAAATTCCTTGATATAGCCTCTAGAGTTTTCTTTTCTTTGTCTGCTAGTGAGGCAAGGCGTAAGCTTGACATAATAAGTGGAAACACCCCTTGCCATAGCATTCAAAATCCAATCCCTGAGAAACAAAAGGAATCAATTTCTAGACAGGAAGTTTTGATAGCTAAATCACAACCACTCCAATCCTAAGATTTAACTATCAATCCTAAATCATCAATTGCTCAAAATCCTCCAAGGGAAGAAGAAATTCCATCTTTGGAAAAATCTAATATTTCTAATACTGATGGTTTAGACTTCAAGTTTCATAAGAGAACTTCAAGTAAATATAATTCAAATCTTTGCAAGAAGGGTTCTCTTAAAAAACATCCTTATTCCAACTAGGAAGAAGTTGAGGATGGCATGTCAAGTGATGCCATAGAAGGAGAGATAAGCCATACGAAAACCCCCTTTTGTCCTTTCATGTTCAAAGACAGCCCAAATCTCCAACCCAAACCCATCCTTGACTTTGGTCATGAAGACCCCAAGGACGATCAGGAGATGCTACAACAGTGGGTAGAATGCATAGAATGGATGGATAAGGAAGAAGCCCTAAAAGAATCCAACTTTGGCTTAGTTTCAACTCCCTTTGAAAACATCACTTATCCAAATATAGAGGAGTCCCCAGACGAGACCAATTCGAGAGTCACCAATCCAATTGCAACTTTGAACATCCATAATGAATCCACCATAAATATTGGAGAGGAAGATGATATCAATGAGCATGGAATCTCCTCCATAACCATCTCTTCAAATCCATGCTCATATGACACATCTCCCCTACCAATTGGTCTCTCTATCATTACCACATATGACATCTTCAACACCCTCACACTTTCCATTTATAAAAACTTCAAGAGGCTGGTTGTCGATGCATATGTTTATAATAAATATTGCAGATCTCGTTATGTTGAATCTTGAGATAGGTGATGGAGGGGAAACCACTTCACTAAATCATATCTTGAAAGGTTTCCCAAGGACAAGCTTAGTATCCTAAAACAAGCACTCTCAAGATCCTAACATAAGTCATCGCCTTTTCGATACACTGCCCTTGTAAAAATAAGCATAAAGATATTTGATTATATTCCTTCAGGTATTCTTGTCACTAACCTTTCCAGGTTTGGAGCAAAAATAATGAAGGAACGATAAGCATAAGGTATGTCCACCCAATATGCAACATTGAATTACATCCAATCTTGATTTTTACAAAATTCAAGCTTGGGGGAAAACCACCATAAGAACATCTTTAGCCATGTCGCTACATTATCTTGGTTGTCCCTACCTTTAAGGCATGCTCAAGCTACTACAAAAAATCACGCTCTTTCATCTTCACTTGAGTAAATCTTCATAGTATTGTCATGTTACCTTTATTTGCTATAGTGGATGTTTAGGTTTTGAAGTATTTTCATACACCTTTTAAATTATGCATGGTGCTTAGTTTAAATCATAGGTATTATTATTTTACTTCTAAAGGCTTTTAAATTAAGCGTGGTGCTTAGGTTAAAATGTCTTCCTAATTCAAATTAGACATGGTGTCTAGGTTGATTTTTGAACCGTAGTATGCTATAGTATATTTTGGATATTTTGTTGGACTAACCCTAGCAGGAAAACTTTCAATATCAAATTGGGAAAGTCCTGAGATGAACTCATACTGAAGGTTAAAGAGAGATACATGAGCCCCAATGACTTTCACAAGCGAGGCGCAGCTAATTCATAACGTCAAAGGATGAAGATGACATGACTATCATCTTAGGAAGACCATTCCTGAACACTACTAGAGCCATCATTTTCATCAGATCTGGACAAATCCACTTCAACTTACCCATTGGAAAGGTATGCTGTAGATTCAATAATTATACTAATCATGTGCAGCCCAAGAAGCGATGCAACAAAGGAGACGCCACACCCGCCATCAAGCAACCTAGTCGTTGAAGGATGGATGGGAGGACTATCCTGGTGAAGTTTCAAGATATGAAGACCAATCCAATGATCAGGACAAAATCAAAGAAAAGGAACAAGAAGTAGTAAAGGAACCCCATTGGACCAAATCGAAAAAGAAGGAGCAAAAGAAACACGAGAAAACGAGTACAAGAATGGTGGGAGGAGAACAAAGATGCACCACAAGATAACGAGGAATCATCTGAGTCTACCTTAGATGATAAATCAGACAAGTAAGTCATCTCTCCTATCTAGTCCTATCGGTAGACTATAAATCTCATTCCTTTGCCACAAGGTAAAATGGTAGTTATCTAATTAGTTATCATTAGTAATTTTACCACCTTTATATTTTTGTATATTTAAAAACAAAATAAATATTTATTTATCATTGCATCATAAAAATCCTAAGCCCCATGTGAGAGAACTTATGGTAATACCATAAGGAAACTTACTGTGGTAGCATAAAAATAGTTTTTATTTCTCTTGCATTATAAAATAGAAAATTCTAAAAAGAGATGAGATATTCAATTTCTACTAGAATCTATAAAAGTTTAAATTATCTCATGAGAATATTCAATTACTCTTTTGGCTGACCACTAACCCAGTATCATAATGGAGCCTCGAGTTTTGTTTGTTCTTGTCGGAGCATAACCATGCAGGATTGAAAGCACCAAGGAGGAGTGAGCTCAACCAAAAGGCTACTTCCAAAGATCATTCAACTCAACCATAGCAAAATCAAGCTTGGGGGAGGGCACCCCCAGTCATCAGGTAAGTATACTCATGCTATTTATTGATTCTATCATATAGTCATAAAATATTAAAAATATGTGAGCACATGAAGGTTCACCATAGTATCATAAGAAAACTTAAAATTGACAAAAATATATAGGCACATGAAAGTCCATGTCTGTCGAGTCTTAAGAGTCCTAAATAAAGATATGTTTAGTTAGGGTGTGTGTTTAAAATGTTAGTCAATAAAAGCTACGAACTATAATTTTGTCTTGGAGATGATGAATAGTTGCTCTGTCGTAATCCCTTTTAAGTACCTAGTTTTCAACCTTGGATTCTCCTAAGTTTTGGTTAAAACTGCTTTGATTTGAGAATTTACTCTGAACCTAAAACTTGTGGAGGCATATACTTGAACTAAGTCTAGGTGGTTGGGAGATATGACATGAAAGTCTGAGCTACTATTTATCTTACTCCTAGCAATACTAACTTCTGGTGATTTATCTTTTGAAAATTTAAAATCTTACATGATGAGCTCTTGTATGATATTTAAAATTCCTACCAAAGCCATATACATTTATATATACATTTAGATTAGGAAGACTCATTCATGCTACATGTCTTTGTATTGAGTGTTGTCAACCTTTATACCCTATGAAGAGTCTCATCATGCTTTTAATTCAAGATCACATGCACACCACCCAAATATGCACTACTCTACACTGGAGTAGGCGCAAAAACATGTCATTCATCCATCAGAAAAAGGTCTTACTCTTACACTAAGAGTAACCACCACTAAAAATATTCATTCCATTCCCATCTTTCATTCAATAAATGCTCCAAGTTCTTGTTATACTCTCTCAGCAGTTTTTCTTGGTAAAAGAGATATGAGCTATGCAAAATCTATTTGAAAAAAGAGAAGAAAAAAAATAAAGAGAGGAATTAAAAATGGACAAGTGTCCGATGCACCACTCAGAAAAATAAAGAATAAGATAGCTCATACTCTCTAGCCATGTTGTTCAAAATTTCAAAATTCCAAAAGAGAGATTCCTTTCAAGGAGCAAAGTAGAATTAGTTTTCACCACCATATATCCACTATATCCATACACATGCACATCTTGACTTGATTGTATGACTTGACTCTTTGTGGATCTATTGTTTGACTTTACAATATATACAAAGTAAGTATGCTAACTCTGTTAAGCCATTCCTATGAACTCCACTATATTTACTAGTGTAGGAGGGCATGACATCATTAATGCCTCAGTGAGATCCACAAATACTACATATATAAGAGACTTGAGGGTTTCATATAATTAAGCTCTAAGTTTTATTTTGAAAACTTTGCAAAACCTAGAATTTTGGTAGATGAAGAGTTTGAGACATAGTGCTTGATTGGATTACTCTGTCTTTCGATTACTCAAGACCCAAGTGACAGTTAAAGCCCCATGGTTAAAGGTAACACAGGTGAGTTCAAAAGTTAGAGTAGTTTTTTCTAATTCGTAGAAGAATTTTTGTTTGAAAGCATGTGAGCTTTTGAGGTGTGAAAGCATTGCAGCAACTACTGATCCAAGTTTATTAGATAGGCTTTGCTAGGGACTAGCAAAGGGTAAGATTGGGGGAGCTTGTTGACGGTCGTTAACATCAACTTTTAATACAATTATAAACATGATAAATGGATCAATCATATGAAAATATTAGAAATATAGGGGGTTATCTAACAAATCCCACGAGTTTCGGTGTTCTATTATTTTCCAGTGACTATTCCGGAAAAGGCGTAATAAGGGAAGCAAATCAGAATAAATATTAGAATAAATCCGCGACGGGATAGTTTCCATTTAACTAAGGAAGAATCGGGAAGGTACCTGGAGGAAGCAAGACCGGGACGGTTGCCAAGTGGGGCCGGCCAGCCCCACCCCATGTCGGCCGGCACCTCCCTGGGCCCACCTCGACCCCCCTTTTGGAAGCCTCCTCCACCGCCTCTAAGGAGTCATCTCAGCCCTACGTTAAGTCAGTTTGATCCAACGACCATCGTGCATCCTACCGGGCTATAAATAGAGGGCAGACGCCCCTGGAGGCATCTGATCTAATTCCAGTTCAATTCAATTCATTCAGAGATCCATCATAGGTCAGAGGTGTCCCCCGAATGGATAACCTCTCTAGTTATTAGTTCTTAGATCTAGATAATTGAGAGATGGGGAGCAAGGGAAGAGTTGTGGAGGAGGTGTTGGCCTGTCGGTTCTTCTTCTTCGGCTTGTACTTCAGCGAGATCAAGCTCTTCCTAAGCTTGTTCCTGAGATGTCTTCAGTAATCGACTTCTGATGTAAGTAAGATTTTGTTTATATTGTTCTTCTGGTTCATGGCTCTTTTGAGTGCTCTAATCCTTATGCATGCTTGGGTTAGAGTTTTATTGTAAGTGTAAGTGTGGTACTTAGACTTAGGTAAACATGAATGTCCCCTATATTCCAGACGGTGGTAGATCGCGTACGTGACAGGTGCATTGAGTCCTCTGTAGTCCACCTCCCATTTATAGGACCTCACATGCTATATAGTTATCTAAGTTGTGGCGTACTCTGTTTGTGACCCTTCAAGATAATGGCCCCAGATGAATCCTAGAAGACATATATCTTATCCAAGTTAGAACTAGAAGACCTTAGTTATCCTCTCTATACTCCTATTATTGACCCCATCCTTGATTACCGTTTCCAACAAAGTTTATCATTAGTTTAATCTTTACCTTATCTTATTTATATCCTTGTTTGTATCTACCCCTTTTGGTTGAGTTACCCCTTTTGGTTGAGTTACCACGTAGTTAATCTCACACGTTTCCTTATGGATACGATATTTAAAACCCCTCAGGTGAAAGCTACAATGGTATCAGTGCGCTTGCAGATTTATCTATGTGTGTCTTAAAAATACCAACAGCACTGGACCGACATCCGTCGAGATTGAACGCATGCCTCCTTCATAGCTGGTCGAATAACTCGTTTCGATCGCGAAGCCTAACTTTTGTAATTCGGGTCGGAATCTCCCCTTGCTTGGGTCATGAGGGACCGCGAGTGGATGACTAGACCGTGGAAAAATAACTCTGATCATCCTGGCCTGGCACCAAGGGCAGGCTCTACTTGATCGACCTGGCTACCGTGAATCGCTACTTATGCCTACACCCGGGAGACCCATGGTGTAAACCTAAGTTATACTGAAGGTGACCCGCCAAAGTCATCCCGACAGGGGAGGCTTGGGTGTGATTGAGGAATAAACCTCCAGCTGGATAGGAATTCGATTTGAATCGCGGTCTCTCCCCATTAGTGAGAAACTTGAAAGATGTTCCTCACACTGTAGAAACTTGAACTCTAATAAGTAACCAAAAGATGGTTTGGTTTACATGCCAAACTTGATATGGTTACTATTGTGATGTTTAATTAGTGAATGCTCTAGATCAGGTGCTAATCTAGATTTGGTAAGCTCTACTAATCCTGATGCTAAAAGATGCTTTCAAAACTTGAAAAGTTAGAGTAAGCTGGTAATGCTCTTTTATGCAAAATTTATGCTATCTCATGAGCTCCACTATATAAGCCTTGCATAATCCTTGAGTGTCATATATATCTCTCTATCGAGTATCTAGCTGAGTACAATTGAGTACTCAGGATTTCTTGACCCTTGTTACAGATGGTATGGTCTATTCAGGTTATTGCCAGTCATGCCTCTACCCTGCTGGTGATGATGAGTGAAGACAATGGGCAATGGTGGATTCTAACGTCTCTCCTTGTTGCTTTTGATGGGACTGGCCTAAGTGTGGCACTATATTTGGTTTAAACAGTTGGCAATGGGTTGTTTCAAAATAAAGACTTCTGCTACTTTTATTTGAACTCAGTGTTGTAATAACACTTCTAAACTCTGATGTAATATTATTTCATTTTGAAGTTATCATAGTGAGCGTGTGGTTACTGAATCATGTATGATCTGGGTTAGAACAATTTTTGGTTTGAAATCCTTCGAGATTTGAAGGACTACCGGGCTTATATGGGCTCTAGTATGATAGTGTGACCAGTAAAATGGTAACCATTATACTAGTGCTCTTATAGGTTGGATGGTTCCATGATAGATATTACCTCTATATACCCCATGGACCTACATGGGCCTCTCCACTGAGAACGGCCTAGCTCGCAAGGCCCTGCGGCATGCGACCAGACATGTTGTGCTCACTAGGGACTCTTCGGAGCCTTGCTTGCCAAGGCAGATCCTAGGAGATAGACTTGGATCCCTTTCCTTGAGGGACCGATCATAATCTGTTAGGATATGGAAATTGCAACCCTACTCCCTGACTATATAAGGAGAGTAGGGACCCCCTCGAAACACATCTTGTACTCTGTATCTCTGATCAATCTAGCCACCAGAACACAGGACGTAGGGTATTATGGCAATTTGCTGGCCTGAACCTGTATAAATCGTCGTGTCTACGCTCTCTTTGTTACGCTTGACCGCCATCAGCACACCTCTGTCGCATAATCTACTACCTTGGGGCACCCCCTAGGTAGACTGTCGACCATATTTTGTCGATAGTTGACGTGCCACGTAGGGTGTGTGTGTCATGTGATGGCTCGTTAAGCGATCACCTTCCTCGGCTCCATGATTCTTCTCACGAGTGGCGCGACTCTCTAGATCGGATCTATGATTTGGACCATTGATGGCACTGTCTCCATCTCGAAGGTCATGGAGCCCGTGCAGCCTCTCGCGCTGAGCACCACACCATCTGCAGGTCGCACCACCATGCTAGCGCACCGCACGCCTAGATCCATCGACCCCGACGACCTGATCAAAGCCATCGATCGCGCCAACGACAACCTCGACGACTGCGTCAACCTCGTGGACGCCGCCCGATGCCACCTCTCGGATTGGGTCCACTACCAGCGTCGCGGCCATGCGTCGGCAGAGATGTCAGATGCACGACCCACCTGAAGGGCCCCGCATGAAGCTCCATAGCGTCATCCGGTGCGCACTGCCACCAGCGCTGGCATCAAACAGGGACGCTCCCACAACGACGCCCACCAGAAGATCCTCGATGGTCTGCGCCCTCTTCATAGGAGGGACAAACACTCCATGCGAGAGTGCATCGCTCTCAAATCGGCCATTAGGAGCAAACCCAATAGGAAGCGCTCGTATAGTATTTCTGACGAGGATGAAGAGACGGAGCCGACCGCACCCATTTTCATGTCGGCCACACGTACTTTCTCCATATTCGGCGGATAGTTCATTAGCAATGAAAAACGGTGCCACCATGCAGCGCCGCCAACAATTACGCCACCGACACCACCCACCCCGACTGGTCGAAGCGCCAAATCACCTTCTCCAGAGGCGACCAGTGGTCGCATCATGCTTACCCTGGTCGCTTCCGTCTAGTCATCAGCTCGGTAATCGCGACCCGTTGTTTTCGATAAGTGCTCGTCGACGAGGGCAGTGCCCTTAATATCATCTTCGCCGACACCTTCTGTCAACTCGACTGCTCCAAAGAAGACCTTCGCTCATAGGATTTCCTTTTCTAGGGCATCATCCCAGATAAGGTCTCCAAATCCATTGGACAGGTTGTGCCCCCGGTACAGTTTGACTCCACCGACCACTTCTGTGAGGAACACATCAGTTTCTTCGTCGCCGACTTCGAGACCTCCTACCATGCCATCCTCGGCCGCCTGGCGCTCACCAGGTGTTGGTATTTCTTATGATTATTGGATAAATCCGCAAGCGCATAGATTATACCGTTGTAGCACTTCACCCATGAGTATTTCAGGTATCGTATTTTCCACAGGGAACAAGAAGTGAGTTAACTAGGAATATGGATATGTCCTATGATGGATCAAGGGATACTATGATAACTGGATTGAGAGGTTTGATATCGCAAGGATATCTAACAAGGTATAGCTGGTTATACTGGCTTTATCAGCCCTTCTCTTGCAGGAGGCGATGGGATAGATCAGAAAGAGGGCAAAACTCTAACCGGACCCGCGCCATCAAGTTTTATTGAAGCCCTACCTTTTAAGAAATTATCTGACACGCGTGGTGGAATACGAAGACTAGATAGAGTTGTCACCTTCTACTAGCATCCACAAACAATCCGCGCGATAAGCGGTTTACAAAGGTAAGATCTAGTCTAGACACCACGTCTACACTATTCTTACTACTTTAAGCCAACGTTAAAGGCTAAAGCACTCTACTTAAAGTAAAGCGATGAACAAGCGCGAAAAGATGTATAACAGCTAATCTAGATTTAGAATACTAAATGCTATAAAGAACTCGGAAGAAGTCACTTACAAGAGCTAAACTTACAAGAGACTCGCATCCGCCGAGGAACAACTCGGAGAAGACACCAGACATGCCCGACTCTCCTCCAACTAGCATAGCACTACTACAGAGCTCCGCTAAGATACTAGGGAGTAGTTTCTCCAATGAGGCATGAATACAAGCGAAGGCCTAGGGGGGTATTTATAGCTAGAGGTGGAGTAGGGGCTACTCCAGTGCCACGTCAGCGATCCGCGCCACCGCCATTAACCACCGTAGGATCCAACCGTCATTGTAACCGTCTTAGATCAACGGTGGAGATCAAGTGGATGCATGGCGGCATGCAGGAAGGCAGTGGAGAGCTTGGGCCACCTTTTGGGCACATGTAGGCGGTCAGCCGACCGCCCTGTGGCGCGTGGGCCCCTGCCACTCCTTCTAGAAGGTGTCCCCACAGGTTAGGGGGCATGTGGGTGGCCTGTAGGCCCATATCCATGGTCGGCCGACCGTGAGTTGTGGACTTTGGCCTCCATCTTTCGTGTGGAGCATGACCCAGATGTCATAGACACCTTGGCAATAGTTTTGTATTTTTCCGAGATAGTTTGTGGGCCCATGTATCCTCGTGCTTTGATCTAGAGCCGTTCAGAAGAAGCATAGAGGAGATCCAAGGGTGAATCTTCACTTTGGAGAGTGTTACTTAGATCATGGGGGCTTGGGAGGCCTAGTGGCCCCACAGGGAGGTCGGCTAACCCCCTAAGTGGGCCCACTAGCTCCCAAAAGTCCCCATTTGTCATTACCTGCACTAAAATAGTCAAGGGACATGTGAAACTAGTTATTGGGTAAGATATGTTCATGTGATGCTTGTTTTCCTTTGAATATGAGGATGTTGACGGTATTTTGATGGTGATAAAATACCTCGTAATTACCGTCAACAAGATCCCCCATACTTACCTCTTTGCTCATCCTCGAGTAAAGGATAAAAGATAACAAGACTATGATATTCAAAGTATAAAGCAAACATAAAGATTCACTCAAGACATTTTGTCATACTAATGGGATATGTGGTACTGGCTAACATATATCCTTGAGAAGTTGAGAAACGGAACAGTTCTCAAGGCAAAGTCATATTTCCCAAATCATATTTTAGTACTTGGAGTTTTTGAGAAATTTTCCAAATGAAAGCTCATAAGTCAACTTACTCCCATATAGTAGTCTAGGTCGCTCAAGGTGTATGAATCCTTACCAAGGCATAACATGAGGTTGCCTTCTCCCTATTTCTAAAATGTCTTATGTGGAGCTTAGGTAGGGATAAACAATGTAGCATACTTGCATTACTTATATTGTAAAGTCAAAACAAGCATCTAAGGAGAAGAATGTCATAATCCTAGATCATGATGTGCATGTGTATGGAGTATGGTAGTGGACTTTGTTGTACTCTTTAACTATGCATGATCTCTCTAACTTTATGATTGTTTGAGATATGGCTATCTTTTGTTTGTTGAGCTTTTGCTCATCATTATTATTATTTTTTTCATTTATGATAGCCATATATCTTTTGAAGAATTTTTGAGAGAGATCATAACATATTTCTAGAGTATTTATTGGATGATCATGGAACAAGTAAATGAAAGGCATGTTTTGCGTACTTCCAATGTAGAAGCAGCGTTTATATGTGGTGTGTACGTGATCTTGATCTTTGAACTATGAAAAAATTCTCAACAAGGGTCACAAGGTTTGACCAAACTCAAAGCAAATACAAGAAGCATGTGAGGAAGGTTTTTTGATCATGTATAAACATATATGGCTTTGGTAGGAATTTCTCACTATAGAGGAGTAGTGACATTATGGTTTTATGACATTTTCAAAAATTAACCTCCAAGAACCTAAAATAGATAGGGTATGAATCATGAGCTGAGAACTATATCACATTAATTAACAACTTAGTCAATATGGTTCCCTATCAAGATGTTTTTCCCACTAGCATAAGCAAAAGCAAGAATTCATCTTTATGACGCTTTTACCCTTAGAACGTCATAGATCATGTCACTTTTCAAATTTTAGTTTCGGATGCGATCTTCTTGTTTTTATTCAATATTAAAAGGGAAATAAACTAAGCAATTGATTTCATGATGAAATAAAATTTTATTTTTATTTTATTATTTTTATTTAAAAGGGAAATGAGTTTAAACAAATAAAAACATAAAGGAAGAGGGGAGAGACGTGGCAAACTAGACAGAATAGATGTTGAAGTTGAGTGGACACTGGCTGGTGGGCCCGGGCCTTCTAGGTGCGGTTGGCTGACCGCCCTTCGGGGCCATTTGGCCACTTCGGTCTCTGCATTAGACTACCTTACCTCTGAACATTGATATGCTCTGTCCGTTTTGAATTTTGGCCCCGAACATGCATCGGCCGATGCACAAAAGTGACCGATGAGGTCCAATTTTTTCGTGGGACATGTCATGACCTCATGATTCCATGGTCGATCTGGTGAAATGGTATGTTGGGGTATCGACCGATACCCCCCATACTTGTTTCACTGCATACTGCAACACAGGACAGAGAGAGATCAAATGCAGGGGTTCTGCTGGGGTAAGCTACCAGCAGAACCAAGAGTTTCTTTTATCATTGATAGCTTAGGCACGTGTTCATTGATTCAAGAGTGATAGACTATCATGCCTAAGCATCTTGTTGCTATGAAGGGCTAAGGTGATCCAAGGGAGAAGATGGAGAGAGAAGGTCCTATGGACTTAGCATAAGGGATGATAAGCATCTCTTCATGCTCTCTTCTATCAGGGACATGAGGCAGGTTGTGACGATGGCTCTAGAGGGATGACTAAGAAGAAGGAGGGGCAAGGAGATCCTCTCTCTCAAAGGCTTTGGATAAGAGCTTGAGCTTTGCATTAGTGATAATGCGAAGATCATAAAAGCTATATCTTCAAGACCTAGACACGCCATTCTCTCCTCAGAAACCCTTTCTTCTAAGTTGGTAGTGCTTTCTTTGGCAACAACACGTAGAAAATTTTCCATTTCGCTCTTCTTCTTGGTGAAACCATGGTGAGGTCAAGGAAGGTGAGAAGGGAAGCAAGAGGAGATGGAATTTCTACTGGTGGTGAAGAAGGATAAGGTAAGAGGAGGAAGAAGGAGAGGGAGAGGTTAAGAAGAGGGAATCCAATGTCCTTCCCTTTTGTTTTCACTTGGATCGTGCCGGAAACAAGATAGCAATGTTGGTACAACGCTCAGGAGCAACGTGCATGGCTGATGGGCCAAACCCACGGTCGGCCGACCACTTTTTGGAAGCTTTGGCTTGACCGAGCCTGGATTGGAGGTCCCACAGGTCAGGTTAGGCAGGCTGCGCAACGTCGGGCTGAGAGGCCACAAGAGACGGTCGGCCGACCGCCTATTGGGGCTAAATGGGCCCAAAGTTTTCCTGGTGAAAGGTAAGGCTAAGTATAGGCTATGTCTAATGTCAATCATGAAAAATGAATAAAAAATAAAACAAGTAGATTTTAGTTCTTCATTGGATTAAGGACAGAATCTATCATGTTAATTTCATGCTCAGATGATTCATGAAAAACTTTAAGACATTGACCATTTACCTTTAAAAGGTGTTGTAGCCATAATCTTGAAGCATGTCGATTCTGTGTGTCATGACATTGATGATGATGAATGGTCTTTCTTCTGTGAATCGTCGCGTTGTACTCAGACCATTTCCTCCATTCATTGCTTCATTCCTGCGAACGATTAGTGGAAAACACATACCCGAAGGGATTCACAAATAATTTGAAGCAAGGGTATTATTGTCATAGAAATAGAGGACATCATCTATGCTATAGAAAAGTTGGCTTTAGCATTTTAGCACAGAAAGAGATGTTCCATCATTGTTCACTAATTCTTTAAAGGTTAAGCAAGGCTGAGGCAAAGATGTGCAAGATTATTTCATTACTACCTCAAACCTTGATTTGTCTCTAATGAACGATCTCTTGACTAACCCAGCAAAATTTGGAAGTTACCTTACATGGGTTAGTCCAAAAGAACAACCAAATTTCATACAAGTTTACTTTTGGTTCATTAATCAAACTTGACACTATGTCTCATTTGATTAAGGAAGGCTATTCAACCTAAGCACCATGCTTAATTTATAGAGCTTTTGGAAGCACAATTTCTACTCACAAACCAAAGCATACTCAAAACACAACTAGGGAGCATGAAGGCATAAAGAGATTCACTTAAAAAGAGAAAAGATCATGGATGGTGAACCAGATAGCATTTTTTTAGTTTTTATTATTTCTATGACTTAGCAAGATGAGCAAGGTATACAGAGAAAGCAAGGTAGAGACAATCAAACAAAATTAAACAACAAAGCATGACATAAATTTCTTAGAGAAATCCACTCTCCCATACTTGGATTTTGCAACATTTGACAATGAGTAAATCCAAGTCTAGGATGTGGAATTCTTCTTTTGAATGTGCTTCCTTATTGAAGGATGTTTGGTTGGACTTACCTTGTGTTTTGTTCCATCATTCTTTTTGTTCAAACCTGAAATGGTTAGTGAAAAAAATACCCGAATGAACACTTTCACAAATATTCCCTTAATCTCATTTTACAAAGTCATTTTATTTTATTTTAGAATTTTCGAAACTAATTTCTTTTTATTTTTATTATTATTATTATTATTATTATATTTTTAATTATTTTTATTAATTAATTTTATTATTATTATTATTTAATTAATTTTAATTAATAATATTTTTTTAATAAGCAAACTTTAAGAGAAAAGAAACAGGCTCGGGTTATCTCCGAAAGTGCTTATTTTTAAGACACAAGCTTATCTTTGGAAAACCTTCAAGTTGCAACTCATGTTGGTGAAGCGGTTTCCCCTTCAACTCTGACATTTTCAGCCCTATCCTCAAGACCAAAACCACTACGAGATTTGCAAAATTTATGGTAGACAAACACATCTACAACCAACCTTGTAAAGATTTTAGAATCCAGAAGCATGAAGAGGTTGTAGATCAAGTGTGTAGTGATGGTAGAGGGAAGGATTGATTTGGGAGATTTCTCATTTGAGCATGGATTTGATTGGAAGATCGGGGAATAACTTCCATGCTCATTGATATCATTCTCCCTTTCAAGGAGTGGGTGAGCACTTTCTTTCTCATGACATTTCAAGTTATTCTCAAAGCTTGAATGGGTCATGGTTGTTGGCGAGATTGACATTGGCTCACCCCTTGGATTCTAACCTTTTGATGAGAGGTTGGGAAGACCAAACGGGTAGATAATCTTCACCTATTCTATGACCAAGCTTCTCATTTCCTATTGTGTTCTCCAAGATTCTCATGATTGGCCTTCCGATAAAGGTAAGATGAAAGGAAAGTCCAGGAAGATCAAAGATATGGAAATCTAGGAAGATCTTGAGATCATCAACCACCACAAGAACATCATGGAGGACTCCTAAACAATCAAGGATTTGACCATTGGGGAGTCTAAGATGTTTTTGTGATTGATATAGATGATCCTTTGATGATGTTGGAACATGGAAATGAGGAAGGATATTGATCCCGAGGCTAGGATCGTAGCAAATTTCACCATTAATTCCCAACACTTGACAGGATATTCTCCTTACATGTGTGGGCATTTTAGTAACTTCTTTTGAAGATTCAGCCTCATCCAACCATTCTTGACTTACAACGGTAGATAGATGTTCTAATCGTTGTCTTTGCTCCTCTTGGTCAGATTTATGGCCCTCATGGATTCCATGCCTCGGGTGTCTTAATGAATTCCCAAAGTCATTAAGTGGGTCATCATAAGACTTGAATGAAGGAACACATGGAGGATCATCAGGATCAAGGATGGGTTCATAAGATAAGTCAAATGTGGGCATAGAGAAGGAGAGGATAGATTTGGCTTCTAAACACTTTAGTTCTTCTTCTATAGGCTCACTCAACATTTCTTCATCAAATATCCCAAGCTTTTCCTGATGTGCCATGTGGGAAGTCGAGGCATAAGATGATGTTGATTTGGGAGGTTTTTGAAGAGATCCCTTAATGAGAGGTCTAGAAAGATGCTTCTTAGAAGGTCTCTTTAGGAAAGGATCATTTTGGGCATTCCCAAAACCAGCAAGATCATATGAACGGTTAGCCTCGAACTCGAAGGAATGTTTTATGTGTTGGATTTCTTCTTCCTTCGAGATTTGTGGTATTTGTGGTTCAGGATCGATGGCAGAATCTTTGGATAGAAGTGGTGGTGATTCGGCTATCGAGATTTCCTTTCTAGGGACTGGTTTTTCTTCTTCTATGGGTCCTTCATCATAAACGTTAGTGTAGGGGGTGTTTTCAAGAATCTTTATGAGAAGACTCTTCCCTTCACTAACGGGTAAACACAGGAAGGCTCCCCTAGAAGTCATATCGAGTATTTGTGCAGAATCTTTACTAAGACCGCCATAAAAGTGTTGTAACAATGTTGGCTCGGTAATAGAAAGATCAGGGCCAAATGATGCTAGATCTAAGAGACGGGCCCATGCCACACCAAGAGGTTCTTTCTACTTTTGTGAGAAGTTGATGACCTCTTTTCGAAGACGAACAACTCGAGAGGTGGGAAAGAAAGCTAGGTAGAATTTGGATTGTAACTTTTCCCATTCTCCGTTTGCATCATCTACGTGGCGAAGGTACCATCGTTTGGCTATTCCCGTTAAAGAGAACGGAAATAGCTTCCACTTAAGGGTATCTCGCCTCATCCCATGAATGTGGACACATGAACACAATTGTTCAAAGTCACGTAGATGAGTGTAGGGATTTTCATCTTCGCCCCCAGAAAAAGGTTTATTCTGAACCATCGCTATGAGACTTGGGCAAAGCTCATAAGGAATGTACAATATGGACTAAGATGAACTAGGTGGCTCCAACCTAGCGCCCGTTGGAGCACCATACTCAAAAAGAGGTGTTTGATCCATAGGTGTATATGTGGAAAGAGAGGTTTAAATCAAACAAGGATAATAGGACCAAAGGGTTCTAGTTAAAACAGCTACCGTTCCCTGGCAACGGTGCCAGAAATGTTTGTCGGTATTTCTTATGACTATTGGATAAATTCGCAACTGCACAGATTATACCGTTGTAGCACTTCACCCAGGAGTATTCCAGGTATCGTATTTTCCACAAGGAACGATAAGTGAGTTAACTAGGAATATGGATATGTCCTATGATGGATCAAGGGAGACTATGATAACTGGATGGAGAGGTTCGATATAGCAAGGATATCTAACAAGGTATAGCTGGTTATACTGGCTTTATCAGCCCTTCTCTTGCAGGAGGCGATGGGATATATTAGAAAGAGGGCAAAACTCTAACAGGACCGCGCCATCAAGTTGTATTGAAGCCCTACCTTTTAAGAACTTATCTGACACGCGTGGTGGAATACGAAGACTAGATAGAGCTATCACCTTCTACTAGCATCCACAAACAATCCGCGCAATAAGCGGTTTACAAAGGTAAGATCTAGTCTAGACATCACATCTACACTATTCTTACTACTTTAACACAACGTTAAAGGCTAAAGCACTCTACTTAAAGTAAAGCGATGAACAAGCGTGAAAAGATGTATAACAGCTAAACCAGATTTAGAATACTAAATGCTATAAAGAACTCGAAACAAGTCACTTACAAGAGCTAAACTTACAAGAGACTCGCATCCGCCGAGGAACAACTCAGAGAAGACGCCAGACAGGCCCGGCTCTCCTCCAGGCTCTCCTCACTCTCCTCCAACTAGCATAGCACTACTATAGAGCTCCGCTAAGATACTAGGGAGTAGTTTCTCCAATGAGGCATGAATACAAGTGAAGGCCTTGGGGGGTATTTATAGCTAGAGGTGGAGTAGGGGCTACTCCGGTGCCACGTCAGCGATCCGCGCCACCTCCATCAGCCACCGTAGGATCAAACCGTCATTGTAACCGTCTTAGATCAACGGTGGAGATCAAGTGGATACATGGCGGCATGTAGGAAGGCGGTGGAGAGCTTGGGCCACCTTTCGGGCACATGTAGGCGGTCGGCCGACCGCCCTATCGCGCGTGGGCCCTGCCACTCCTAGAAGGTTTTCCCACAGGTCAGGGGGCCTGTGGGTGGCCTTGTGGCCCATATCCATGGTCGGCCGACCGTGAGTTGTGGCCTTTGGCCTCCATCTTTCGTGTGGAGCATGGCCCACATGTCATAGACACCTTGACAATAGTTTTGTATTTTTCCGAGATAGTTTGTGGGCCCATGTATCCTCGTGCTTTGATCTAGAGACGTTCAGAAGAAGCACAGAGGAGATCCAAGGGTGAATCTTCACTTTGGAGAGTGTTACTTGGATCATGGGGGCTTGGGAGGCCTAGTGGCCCACAGGGAGGTCGGCTGACCCCCTAAGTGGGCCCACTAGCTCCCAAAAGTCCCCATTTGTCATTACCTGCACTAAAATAGTCAAGGGACATGTGGAACTAGTTATTGGGTAAGATATGTTCATGTGATGCTTGTTTTCCTTTGAATATGAGGATGTTGACAGTATTCTGATGGTGATAAAATAGCTCGTAATTACCGTCAACACCAAGCTCATGGCAGTCCCACACTACGCCTACCTAGTGTTGAAGGTGCCGACGCAGCAAAGCATTCTCAGCCTCCAAGTATATCTCTAGGTGGTGTACGAGTGTGAGTAGCAGACACTCAATGATGCGGCAAGGCAGGAACAACTGTTGGGTGCATAGGCTTGCCTCCCAATGTTGCCAGGCTCATGTTGAGGATCTTGACATTCTGGAGCCCTCAACCATGCGCGCCTCCTAGAAGTCTAAGCAAACCAAGAAAGTGGCCGTAGTCGATGGCGATTCCGAGAAGACCGCCATCATCAGCACCGACCTCGATCCCAAATAGGAAAGTGCGATCATCAGCTTCTCACGTGACAACATCGACATCTTCACTTGGAAACCAGCGGATATGCCCAGAGTCCCCTTGAAGTTCGTCGAGCACTCCTTAAACATCTCCGAAGGCGCCAAGCCAACTCACGAGAAGCTCCATCGGTTCGCACCTGATCGCAAAGAGGCCATCAAGGCAGAAATAACCCGGCTCCTAGCTACCGGTTTCATTAAAGAGGTGTATCACCCTGATTAGCTTGCCAATCTTGTTCTTGTATGTAAAAAGAATAATGAATGGAGAATGTGCGTCGACTACACCAGTCTCAATAAACACTACCCATTGGATCCATTCCCCCACCCGCGTATCGATAAGGTCGTCGACTCAACCACCAGGTGTGAGCTACTCTCCTTCCTTGACTGCTACTCCGGCTACCACCAGATTGCGTTAAAGGTGGAAGACCATATCAAGACCGCATTCATCACCCCTTTGGTGCCTACTACTACACTTTGATGCCCTTCGGGCTCAAAAACGCAGGCACCACGTATCAGTGCACCATCCAGCAATGCCTAAAAGAGCTCATCCTGAAGAAAGTTGCAGCCTATGTTGATGACGTGTTTGTCAAGACGCATTCCGCCAATACACTTATTGCCGACCTCGAGGCAACCTTCAAGGCCCTCAACAAGTTTAGATGGAAGCTAAACCCAAAGAATTGCATCTTCAACGTACCTTCGGGGAACCTACTCGGCAACATCATTAACTGCTCGGGCATCCGGGCAAACCCTGAAAAGATGGTCGTCGTGCTCCAAATGAAGGCTCCCTCCAACATCAAGGATGTCCAAGGTGCATGGCCTCCTTAAGTCGCTTCATCGTCCGCTTTAGCGAAAAGGGTCTTCCCTTCTTTGGGCTCCTCAAGGGCGGCCAAAAGTTCACATGAGACGCCGAGGCTGATCGAGCCTTTGCCGACCTAAAGAAGTACCTCATGGAACCCGCCATCCTCACCACCCCGAGGAACCACGATCCCATGCAGCTTTACATTGCCACCACCAATTGGGTCGTCAGCACCGTCATGGTGGTCGAGCGCAAGGAAGATGGATACGCCTACCTAGTCCAGTGACCATGCTACTTTGCCATTGAGGTGCTCAACGAATCCAAGATGTGATACCCTTAGATGTAGAAACTCCTCTACGTTGTACTCATCACCGCCCAGAAGCTCCGACATTGTTTTTAGCGCCTCTCCAAGGTGACTATCGTCACCAAGTTTCCACTAGGGGACATCCTCCACAACAAGGATGCTACCGGCCGAAATGTAAAATGGGCGATCGAGCTCGGTACGTTCAACATTGCCTTCCAAGGTCACTAGACCATCAAGTCACAGGCGCTCGCCGACTTCATTGCCAAATGGACTGACATTGAAATGCTAGTGCTGACAGAGGCCCCCGAACACTGTACCTTGTTCTTTAATGACTCATTAACCATCCACGGCGCGGGAGCCGGTCTTCTCTTCATATCCCTGCCCGGCGACAAGCTCCGTTATGCCCTTCGCTTGCTGTTCCCAGCATCCAACAATGCCACCAAGTATGAAGCTACTCTCCATGGACTCCGCATTGCCAGTGAACTCGGTGTCAAGGGCATCATCGTCAACGGCGACTTAGCTTTGGTAATCAACTAGCTGAACAAATATTAGAGCTACTCTAACGACAAGATGAGCGCGTATTGCGCCACCATCCGGAACCTGGAGGGAAAGTTCTTCGGCATCGAATACCACCATGTTCTCCGTGATCGGAATCAAGTAGCTGATGAGCTGTCCAAGCTAGGGTTGTCACGGTCTCCTATACCTGTGGGGGTATTCGTTCAAGACTTTCCCGAATCCTCCGTCTCTGACATCCATGAAACGTTGTCTCCACCAACAAACGCTGATATACCATCTCCACCTGTCCACAAACTGGTCGGAGTCATGCCCGTCCAATCAGTAGACTGGCGCGATGATTTCGTCCACAACTACGTCTTCATCGATGGTGAGTTGATGTGGAAGAACTCCAAATCCGAGGTACTACAGAAGTGCGTCTCTAGGGAAGAAGGAGCTGCAATCCTACTCGACATCCACGCCAGCATGTGTGGTAGCCACACCGCCACAAGAACACTGGTACGCAAGGCCTTCCGAGCAGGCTTTTACAGGCCAACCGCAATCACCAACGCCGAGAGAATGGTTCGCAGCTGCGAGAGGTGTCAATTCTTTGCCAAGAAAACCCACGTGCTAGCTCAAGAGCTCCAAGGAATACCAGCCTCCTAGCCCTTCGCCTATTGGGGCCTCAACATGATCGGCCCCTTCCAACCAGCCCCAAGCAACTTCAAATGGATCTACATCACCGTGGACAAATTCTCCAAGTGGATCGAAGTCAAGCCGATCACTAAGGCTTCTACCGAGAATGCCGTCGCCTTCATCGAAGAAATCATATACCGCTTTGGCCTACTGAACTCCATCATCACCTCACCGATCAAGGTCGTCGCACAGTGGCGGAAGGTTCGCTCACCATGCGGTGTGCGTGTGCATTTCGGCATGGCAGATGGTGAGTTCTCCCTGTACACGAGCCCTGTTTGGCCCCTTTTCCCATGCCGGAGAGGTTGAGGGATGGGTGGCCTTCCCTGTTCCTCTATACCATGCTCCTTCCAGAGGAAGCGTCCCGTGCAGGTTGGCGAGTGCGGACAAGGACGGTGGGGTTGAGCACCTAAGGTGCACCTCATTCGACCTCGGGGGTCGGACGATGTGGAGAAGGGTTGGAGCCTCCTTCCTGGCATTTGGGGGTCAGAGAGGGTCGCCCTGATGTCTTGCAGGTGGACTCGGCCCCTTGGGGGTCGGGCGAGGCGGGGATGTGGATAGGGTTGTGGCCCCGGCCTGGGCACGCCTCCGACCCCTGGGGGTTGGGCTAGGCAGAGATCCTTCGAGCCATGGGTGGTGAGACCATCTCCCGGGGGACGGTTAGTTGATCCGGCCTTGTCGGGCTTGATGGGTTGCGCTGGTTCATAGATTTACATGGACCTTTGGTCTATTGAATGATGGGGGCCTTATGTGGTACCGTGTTACATTTTGCATGCGACAGTAGCCCCCAAGACCTTAGGGGGATGGAGTTTCCCCTGAGGGCTCCACGGTCGACACTACAGGGGATGACCCCCCATATCCCGAAGAGTAAAGGGTATTGCCTCCCGAGTGCGCTGGTAAGATGTTCGCCCTCTGTGCCTTATACACCGTGAGGCGATACAGGTGAGTTGTCGCTGTGTAATCAGAGCATCGAACATTCAATTCAGCATCGTGTGGTCAATTAAAGCCTGACCTCACCCTTTCACAAGCAAGTACGGACACGCTGTGCTCGCTCATCGGAGAGCGGCGTGAAGGCGTTGTACGCCTGTGGTCAATGCTTTGGGCCACAGATCCTACACCTACTGACCATGCGGTGGTTTAAAGCTCTACCACGACCCTCTGTAGGAGGTCACGGACGCCCTATGTCTGCCCATCGGGGGCGGCTCGGGGGGTACTATTCACTCACAGGCTAGCTGTCGCAGGCGTGGCATGGGCTATAAATGAGGGTTTCGGTCGACGAGAGGTATCAGCGTCCTCACAAGATATGGATCATGCCTTCTTCCCCTAGGCTTAGCCTGGGGTGCTTTGGAGTCACCATGGCAGGCAGCCCTACGAGGGCTGTGCTAGGAACTAGAGGAGTTTCTGTGATGGGGCTTGGATGTCCTACATCATCGGGTAGGGGGGGCTAAAGGAAGGCCTACGAGATATGCAGCCTTCGTTTGACTTCCTATACCTACCGATAGACTTCCGGAGCGTGACCACCGTGGTTGCGACCCCGGAGACGATGTGGGGACGCTGGCTCCACCTGGCGGTGTGGCGTTCGGCCGTCGGAAGATGGCATGGTCCATGTCGTCTATGGTGCCATCCTCGGCCCCTGCTCCCAGGGCCTGAAGATGCCTCGGCCTTCCTAAAGAATCATGGCCCTATTGATTTCGGTGATTAACGACAAGTGAATGTTATTATGGCTAATCTGTGTTTTGCTTTTGCAGAGGCTATGCATAGCTTAGCCATAATAACTAATGTGAATGGGCATCATTGGTTATCATAAGCCCCCAAGGTGGATATCATTTCGGATTTCAAAGACAAGATGATGAAGACCCTAGAGTGATAGGTCTAAGTTCCATAAGGAGATGAAGGGCACTTAGTATAGATAGAGATTTATTTGATCTTTGACCATACTATCAAGGGGGGTTTGGAGTAGTAGCTTGACTTAGAAGAGCTTCATGACTTAGGTGTGGTGCACACTTGACAAACCTAGCTCTAAGCAAGCCTAGATGACCTTAAGATAGCCTAGAACAACTCACATAATCATCTCAACGAGTTTCGAAGCTGAGAGAGCCCTCCTCTGAGCATCGAACGCTGAGTTCCTTGGCGACGGACACTGTCCATCGCGTCGGACACTGTCCGTCGCGTCGGACACTGGCAACGGACGCTGGGGTGAAACCCCAGGTGCGTCCGTCGGGCTAACAGAGAGGTTCCAGAGAGGCTCGGTGCGTGACGGACGCGTCCGTCGACACGCCATCGGACGCTGGGAGCGTCTGTTGGATTTATTCATGGTATTTTCCTAGAAACCCGAGAGCAGCAAGTTTGCATCGGACGCTGCCTCGCAGCATCCATTGGCAAGCTTCAGAGCATCCATTGGATGGGTTTCAAATAGTAACTAGCTGTTGGGCAGGGCATCGGTGCGTCCGATGCCAACTTAAACGGACCGTTTTTCCTGCCCGTGGGCTGTTTGTGTGTGGGGGTATTTATACTCCATCACTTGCCTTCCACCTGCCTTTGCTCATTTGGATAGCTGAGAAACACCTTGTCAGGTTGGAGAAGAGAGCAAGAGCCCTAGTCAGAGAGATTTGCGAATCCATCCATCAATCCTCTCCCTAGTTCATCCAAGAGTTCAAGTGTGCATCTGCTCGAGTTGTGAAGCTTGATTGAGTCAAGTGAAGATCCAAGCTTATTACACTTGGTGATCAACATCACCTAGACGGTCTGGTGGTGCTCGGTGGAAGGTGGTCGCCGAAAGGATTATTGGCGGCCCTTCTCCATCGACTTGTGCATCGGTTGTGGGCAATTCACTAAGCCGGAGTGGTGAAGAACCAGCCTGTAGAGAGCACTCGATCCTCGTGTTGGATTGAGGGGGAGTAATACCTTGTGAGGTGCTCTAACAAGGACTAGGGGGAGTATCGACTCCTCAATACCTCGGCAAAATGTCGCCGTGTCAAGATTTTCTCTCCCTAGCTCCTTTCATACCGCATTTACATTCCGCACTTGTTCTTACCTTTCATACTAGAATTGTGTAGGGTGTTCTTTCTTTGGAACTAGAATTGAGTAGGTTGTTTTACCTTTCTATGCCTTTCTACCGCTTTCTAGCTAGGACACACAACCGGTAGGCACTAGGGGGTGATTGCCATTTGTTTAGGATTTCATAATTGCTTTAGAAATTTGAAATAAGCCCAATTCACCCCCCCCCCCTCTTGGGCATCCTGATCCTTTCAATTGGTATCAGAGCCTTGTTGCTCTAAATTAGGCTTCACCGCCTAGAGCAAGATGTCCCATGGGGATGGACCGCCACCCATGTTTGATGGGGATGATTTTCCTTATTGGAAAGTGCGGATGGAGGCCTACCTTGAGGCCGTGGATATCGGTGTGCACAAAGCTGCCACCATTGGTGGAACCGTGTTCGTCGAGGATCCCTTCTTTGAGAAGAACAATGCCAAGGCGAAGAACATTCTTTTCCGTGGCATTGCCAAGGATGTGTTCAACCGTGTGCGGAATTGCAAAACCGCACATGACGTTTGGACAAACATTTGTGTGCTAAACGAAGGGACCAAATGTGAGTGAGGAATGCTACCATTTGGTCATGGCTAAGTTGAACTCCTTTACCATGCTTGCTAATGAGAATGCTAATGAGATGTACTCACATCTTAATATTCTTGTAGAGGAGTTGAATGGACTTGGGCTCAGCCAAATGCAACCCGCCTATGTGGTGCGCAAGATTCTTTGTGTCTTGCCGATTGACAAGTATGGCCACATCATCACCGTTATTCACCAAGGGGATCTCTCCACATCTACACCAACACAAGTGTTGGGCAAGATCAATGCTCATGAGATGTATATGAAGATCGGTGATGGCAGCTCTTCATCCTCCTCCAAGAAGAAAGACAAAGAAAAAGAGAAGGAGAAAGAGTTGGCCCTCAAGGCTTCCACCAAGGAGAAGTGCAAGATCCAATTGGTGGTTATTTGTCCAAAGGCTTATTAAGAAGACCCCCCTATGAGCTTGTGAATGGGAAGAAACCGGATATATCATTCTTCCGAGTGTTTGGATGCAAAGTCTACATCTACAAGAAGCGCAACACTTGGGCAAGTTCCAAAAGCGTTGTGACATTGGTTTCCTTGTTGGTTATTCGCTCAAATCCAAGGCATACCATGTATTTAACAAAGCCACCAGCTTAGTTAAAGAAACGTATGACTTGGAGTTTGATCAAACTGATGGCTCCCAAGGAGCGCTTGAGAGTCTTGATGATGTAAGTGATGAACCCTTGAGGGAATCAATGAAGAATATGCCCATTGGTGCCATCAACCCACTCGAGGTGGAAGAAGATGAAGTTGATGCAAATCAAGAACCTTCTCCACCTCACACGCCTCAAGTTGATGAAGAACAAGTGAGGGAAGCTCAAGAAGATACCTTCATCCCTCATGATCAAGCCGAGGCTCAAGAAAATGATGTTGAGGCACCACAACCACCTCCTCAAGTGATTGATAGAAGATCTACACCTATGCTTCAAGCTCATCCACAAGACCTTATCATAGGGAGTCCATCAAGGGGGGTAACAACTCAATCTAGACTTGCTTCTTATGTTGAGCATCACTCTTTTGTTTCCTTTGTTGAGCCTACTAGTGTGGAAGATGAACTTGCATATCCGGATTGGGTGAATGCCATGCATGAAGAGCTCAACAACTTCACTCGGAACTCTAAGAAACATCAACAAGCATTTCTGACGCCGTTGCCGGGGAACGGTTGTTTCTTCTTTGAGATTGACTTTAAGTTTAGCTTAATCTTGTATTATACTTTTATCTTTGCTTTATTTACTTTATTGTTTTGTTTTTATCTTTTTAAAATGGAATCCACACCTCAACTTTTATATCAATTTGGAGCACCATCAGGTTTAAGTTTGCAGCAAGTAGAATCATCTAAACCTATCACATCACCTGGCTATGAACTAAACCCAGAGTTAATTCGCTTAGTTCAGAAAAACACTTTTTCTGGCAACTCTACTGAAAATCCCTATTCCCATTTAAATGATTTTGAAGAGACCTGCTCGAGTCTTCACAATGAGGGCATGAGCAATGAAACATTAAGGTGGAAGCTTTTTCTGCTCTCACTAACAAGAAAAGCCAAACTTTGGTATAAGCGTTACATTGGGAGTAGTTGTAACACCCTAGGTGTTAAGCTTGCATTTGCATACCATTTCATGAGCATGATCACAAGCATCATTGCATACATGCATTCACATGATCACATGAAATGATAAACTTGTTGTTTACCTTGTTTACCTTGTTTACCTTGTTTTTCATGTATGTATGTGTTAACCTACACCTAGCTTTGAGTGAGTTATGCTTGTATAACCAAGTGTTTGATGTTTTGATCACTAATGACCACCTAGAAATACTTAGGGATGAAAATAGAACCATGTTTATGTTCATGATCAAGTCAAATTAAGCTTTCTAGGGTTTAATCTTCTATGTTGACCCTAGGAACCTTTTTCTTTGACTTAACTAATCAACCTTGCTAATGACCTTGCATGACAAAGTGGGCTTAAGCAAGGTTGTAGAGTTTTTCATACTGAACAAACATTGTTTAACCACCTTGAGGTGATTTGGATCCTAACATGCTCTAATTAGCTAATTAAGGCACGATTAGGGGTTGTTTTTGGAATTCAAATTTGCCTAAGTCTAAATTGTCGTGCAGTTTGAAAGTTGCCCTGTTTGAATGCTTATAGTTTGAAATCCAAACTGTTTCAGTTCAAACAAGCTGCACCAAAGTTGGAGTTCAACTATAGCTCTACCACAGTGCGCAATTGGTTGAAGCTAAGACGCAAGGATTAGCGAGTTAATCGCGTTGCAAAACACGCTGTCAGTCGGCCTGATCGAGCGTTTGAACGAGCAGAACAACGCCACGCGCCGGTCGGTGACCATACATCGGCGGGACGCCCGCGTCGGCTGCGCCTTGGACGCCCGCACACTCCACCTCGCGACCGTGCCGCACACTCGCCTCACTCTCTCCCTCTCCTCTCTGCTTTGCGCAAGAACGCAGCGCTGCGCCATTGCCAAGCTCCACGCCATCGCCGAGCTCCACCGCGCTGCACACCGCCGCATTGGTCACCCAAAACACAGCCATCGCTTCGCCTTGCTCCGCTCCACAGTTTGCATCGACTGGTTGCAGCTCAAACCACGCAGGTGAGCGGGACCACGCAGTGCAGCGGCGCCATTGTCGACCAAAGCTCCGCCGAGTTTTGCGCCGCCATGGCCAGACCCATCCAGCACCTCTCCCTCTCTTCTAGCTCTCGTACGCAATAGCCTAGAGGTCGTAGAAGCTCACCAAGGAGTCGGTTGAAGCGATTAGGGTTAGGGTTCGCCGGAACGGGAACTCCGTCGCGCGCGAGCATTCAGCACCCGCATCGTCGACGAGGTTTACGCTGGGCTACTCAGCGACGCTCGCGTCTGTCTAAGTCACGTTAGGGTTAGCTGGTTAGTTCGTGGATAGATAGCCGGAGTTGGTTGAAGCATCCGCGCATCGCCGCCGCCGGAACAGAAGCATCGCGCCGCCGTGAACTCGTCACCGTGCCACTGTGCATGTGGCCGAGCTCATGGGAGGGTTCTTATGGCCCCAATCTGGGCTAGATCGGACCGCTAGGGTTCCGTGTAGGTGTAGCAGCCGCTAGCTTGGCCGGTGGAAGCTTGCGCCGGCCAGCGTAAGCGCCGCAGCGCCGCCGTGCCGCCACTGCCGCCGTTGAGCATGCTCCGGTGAGCTTTGGACACAACCAGCTACATGGAAACTGACCAGTGCAATCGGCTCTGTTGGGACGAAACTGACCAGTGGGTCCCGCATGTCATAGACTCTAAGTGTGTTTCTGTTTTGTTCTTTTTCAGTTTTATTTGCTAACTTTGGAAATGCATAACTAATTCCCGAAAAATACAAATAATGTGAAATAAATTTTGTTAGCTTTGTTATGTATTTATCTATGCAAGAAAAATATAAAATGACATGTTGTTACTGTTCTTATATGTTGTTTTAATAAAAATGGACAGCAAGCTTTATATGCTTAGTTTAACTTGTTTAATTCATAACTAGACTTTGATATGTGATAAAATTATAGATCTTGTTGTGTTGAGCTTACCACAACATGCACTTCCCATGAAAAATGTTAAAGTACCAGTAACCTCTTATTAAATTGCATGATATAGCCCTTTTGGTTAAATGCTTATAGAATTGATTGCAAACTTATTTTAATTGTTAAGTAAGTTATGTGTGTGTCCTGTGCTTGATAATTTTTGTATATGTGTTACATGCTTAGAGAGAGCTAAGAAAAATGTGAAATCTGTTGTTTGACACTTTTCAAATTGTTTAAGTAATTATTGCATAAAATGTGTTTGTTCTCTCATCACCAGCAAAGTAATAATTTTAACCCCTTCTTAAATATGTTTTCTGTTGCTGATGTGAATACCAAAGTGGTAGCTAATTATGTAAACTTTCTTGTCTAATTTTATTATGATTTTTGTAATGATGATTAAAATCTTTACAACTGTTCTAAGTGTTAACTGAAATCTATTAAACAACAGGAACATGTTTTCTTGCTAGATTTGTTTGTGCTACATTAATTTGGTTTCAGCAGTAGATACAATTGACTTAGTTGTAGATAACTTGTGCATCTACTAGGTGTTAAATTTTCACAGCCATAACCTGTTTAGTTTAACCTAGGTACATTTTACAAGTTCAGCTTTAAATCTGTATTTTCCTGTTATCTTCCAAACAACTTTGCTTGAAGTGACTGTTATGCTAATTTAAAGTTGGATCCAGCGGGAGAGTGTATGAAATGTTTTGTAGCAAATTTCATAAGCTTTCCAGAATGCCCAAGTTTGTAAATTTTGGTTGTGTGTAGCCTCAGCTACATAGTTTTCTTTCAGCTGTTGTTTTAAGTGTTTATATGCTATGTTGTGAATGTTCTAAGTAATGTATGTCTTGGGTTTGATTAAGCAAGCAACCTAAAATATAAACGTGGTTAGTTGCAGGTGTTAGAGAGCTCACCTCAGATGAAGAGATCTACCTAAGGTTGTTAAAGAAGGATAAGTGTTAGCTTCTCTGCTGGAGAATAGATGTGCACCTACTCGGTCAACGAGTGTAATATGTTGCATCACACATTCATCATGAGCACTCATTCATATGCATTAGACATGTCTAATTCCTAGTATATGACTTGTCATATATCTATGTTGGATCATCATACATGTATACATGCATCCAAGATCGCCGAAGGGAGTGACACTGCTGGAGTTCGGGGAACTGGAAGGAGGAGCCCCACCGGAGATTCAAGCTACCGGAGTTCCCGAAGAAGGAGAACAGGGCCCTGAGCTTCCTGAGTGCCCGAACCACCTTCCCTCCACCTTTGTGAAAGGCAAGCCTCGGAGCATTATACACCTCCCTTACTCTATTTAAAAGTATTTTACTTATAATACAACCACTTGTTTGTGCATTAAGTTAATAGGAGTTGAATGAAACTCTTGTTGCATTATATCTTCCTTGTCCACTAAAAAGAACCTTGTAGGCCCAGGATCGAAACATATGCTTAGCCCTGCCTAGACCGGTAGCGTGGGTGGTCTACTATCCCCCACACAATGATAGGTGGTACTAGTCACGATTGGCTATATTTTGCTATCGTGGAAAATAACCATGTGGAAGTAATAAATCGAGACCGGGTGGACAAGGTGTTGTGAGCCACTTGACTTGGAGGTCTTGTGAGCGGGTTCTCTCCGCCTGTGTCGCTAGGCACTGGATCATGGTTGGACATCTGCCGAGATTGAATGCATGCCTCCTTCATAGCTGGCTGAATAACTCGTTTCGACCGCGAAGCCTAACTCTGTGGGTTCGGGCCGGGCTCTCCCCTACTTGGGTCATGAAGACCGTGAGCGGAATACTAGACCGTGGGCAAGTATCCTGAACATCCTGGCCTGGCACCAAGGGCAGGCACTACTTGAGCTACCTGGCTACCATGAGTCGCTACTCATGCGTGTACCTGGAGGCCCGCGGGCTACCTGAACGATAGTGAAAGTGACCCGCATAAGTGTGCCGGCTGGCATACTTGGGTGTGATTGAGGAATAAACCTACAGCTGGATATGAATTCAATTCGAATCGCGGTCTCTCCCCATCAGTGAGAAACTTGAAAGATCTTCCTCCCACTGTAGAAACCTAAACTCTAATAAGTAACCAAAGATGGTTATATGGTTTACATGCTAAGCACAATATGGTTATTAATGTTTGTTAACTCAGTGATTGCTCTAGTACAGGTGCTAATGAGATCTGATTAATATTACTTAATCCAATGCCAAATGATGTTTTATAATCATGAGAATACATGAGTAATTTAGGAATGCTCTTTTATGCAAAATTATGCTATCTCATGAGATCCACTTGACAAAGCCTTGCATAATCCTTGAAGTGTCTATGGTTATATATCTATCTCTCTGTCGGGTAAGTCTAGCTGAGTACAATTGAGTACTCAAGGTTTCATTACCCTTGATTGCAGATGGCATGGTCTATTCTGGCTATTGTCAAGCGTGTCTCTATCCTGCATGTGATGATGAGTGAAGGCCATGGGCAATGGTGGATCCTTACGTCTCTCCTTGTTGCTTTTGATGGGACTGTACTAAGCGTGGCACTATATTTGCTTTAAATAGTTTGCAACGGGTGTTTGTGAAATAAGAACTTCAACTACTTTGATTTGAACTTGGTGTTGTAATAACACTCCTTTAAACTCTGTTGTAATATTATTTCATTTTGAACTTATCACTGTGGATACGTGGTTACTGAATCGAATACGATCTCGGGTTGTTACTTATTATGGTTTGAAATACTTCAAGATTTCAAAGACTACCGGGCTTATATGGGCTCTAGTGTGACATTGTTGTCGGGAATGGTGACCATTACACTAGTGCTCCTATAGGTTGGGCAGTTCCATGACAGTAGTCAAGGAGATTAGGGAAAGATATGTTCTAACTTTTGTCTTAATTTTTTCCCTATCGATAGAGTCGCTAAACTTCATTTGGAAATAATAGGCTTTAAACAATTAGATAACGAATCGTTAGGTAAGGCTTGGGAGCGTTTTGACAATTTTGTGAATTCAGGACCTTGTCTTGCTTTGCTAGAACCTATGCTTTTGCAACATTTCTTTTTATGCCTTAATGAGAAAAATAAGAATATCTTAATTTGGCCGCACGAGGATCTTTTATGCATATCACTGCTACACATGCTAAAACAATTCTTATGAATATCTTAAATGATTTTTCTGCTGAAAAAGAAGAGTTAATAGAAGTAGAAACTCAGCTAGTTGAATCTGATCCTTTGTGTGAATCTTTTACACCGTTAGCTAGTGTAGAACCTGAACTTTTCAAAAAAGAAAAAGAAATAGCTCCACTTCTTGATTTTATGCTTGATTTTGAGGATGAACTTTTTGATGATTATGGAAATACCTCAAACTATCAAGTAATTATGAAACCTCAAAGGATATAAATCCAAAGTTTTAAATCATGTTCATCCTGATGAGGTAAAGTTCTTTAAAGAGACAACAAAGGAGTTAATCTTTGTTTTGAGTGATGAGTGGTTAGAAGAATCAGAACTTTCATTTGATCCTATTCGTTTAAATTCTTCCTCTATCACTCTTAAATGTCAAATTGATAAAGATCCTTTTGATGCTCTTTATAATCCTATTGTGAGTGTTAATATCATGTCTGCTATGTTTGCAAAAAGATTTTTGAAAGACATGCCATTAACCCCTACAACTAAAATGCTAAAAAGTTTTTCAGGCCACATTATTCCTAGCTCAGGAGTAATATGTTCCATTCCTATTTATGTTAGAGTCCAAATCCTGTTAAATTTCCACATCTTTGATGTTTGGGAATTTGACGTGTTGATAGGATTACCAATAGGGACACTTATTCAAGAAGGCCAAACAGGAAAACTAGACATTAGATTAGGAAAGAGTTTTAAGCTCTCTGTACCTATAATTCATTCTTTAAAAACCAAGGAAGAGCTGCCTCTTTTTCCAGATCCAATAGAGGAAATTAAAGCCATAAATTTTGAAGAATTAAATGAACCAGACTTAGAAGATGATGCCCAGTTCTTCATTAAAGAAGAGGATGAGGATCCCATCGATCCTGAACCTCTCGATGAATTACTAGAGCCACCTAAGCCCTCTATTCAACTTAAACCTTTGCCTTCTGGTTTTTAATATGTTTTTCTAAATAATGATCAAGATTCTCCAGTAATCATAAGTGATAAACTATCTCAAGAAGAATCTTTGCGCCCAATAACTATTTTAGAAAAGCATCATGCTGCTTTTGGATATTCACTCCAAGACCTTAAAGGCATTAGCCCTGTTCTTTGCACCCATCGCATCCCAACTAATCTAGAAATTGCACCATCTAGAGAGCCCCAATGTAGGCTTAATAATGCGATGAGGGAAGTTGTTAAGAAAGAGGTCTTAAATCTGTTGCATGCTGGGATCATTTATGATGTGCTGCACAGTGAGTGAGTAAGCCCTATTCAAGTTGTTCCTAAGAAAGGTGGTATGACCGTTGTTAGAAATGAATTAATTCCACAGAGAACTGTCACGGGTTGGCATATGTGCATAGACTATAGGAAATTAAATAAAGACACAAAGAAAGATCACTTTCCGCTACCCTTCATTGATGAAATGCTAGAGCGTTTGGCTAACCACTCGTTCTTTTGTTTTCTTGATGGTTACTCTGGATACCACCAAATTCCTATTTATCCTGATGATCAAAGCAAAACCACTTTTACATGTCCATATGGAACCTATGTCTATCGTAGAATGTCTTTTGGATTATGTAATGCTCCTGCTTCTTTTCAAAGATGCATGATGTCTATATTTTTTGATATGATTGAAGAAATCATGGAAGTTTTCATGGATGATTTTTCTGTTTATGGAAAAACTTTTGATGATTGCCTTGAAAATTTAGATAAGGTTTTGCAAAGATGTGAAGAAAAGCACTTAGTCCTTAATTGGGAAAAATATCATTTTATGGTTAGAGAAGGAATAGTGCTAGGACATTTAGTGTCTAAAAGAGGCATAGAGGTAGATAAGGCTAAAATTGAAGTTATTGAACAACTGCATCCACCTGTAAACATAAAAGGAATCTGAAGCTTTCTTGGTCATTGTGGTTTTTATCGTCGTTTTATAAAAGATTTTTCACATATTGCTAGACCACTGACTAGTCTCTTAGCTAAGGGATGCTCCTTTTGAATTTGATGAAGCATGCTTAAAATCTTTTAATATCCTTAAAGAAGCGCTCATCTCTGCACCAGTCATTCAACCCCCTAATTGGTCTTTACCTTTTGAAATTATGTGTGATGCTAGTGATTATGCTGTGGGGGCAGTTTTGGGACAAACTAAAGATAAAAAGCATCATGCAATTGCTTATGCTAGCAAAACAATGACAGGGGCACAACTTAATTATGCAACTACTGAAAAAGAGCTCCTTGCTGTTGTTTATGCTATAGATAAATTTAGATCTTACTTAGTTGGAGCAAAAGTAATTGTCTACACTGATCATGCTGCTTTAAAATATTTGCTCACTAAGAAAGATGCTAAACCTCGTTTAATAAGATGGATTCTTCTACTCCAAGAATTTGATTTGGAAATAAAGGATAGAAAAGGGAGTAGAAAATCTTGTTGCTGATCACTTGTCTAGAATATATTTTGAGAATTCGCATGAACTACCTATCAATGACTCGCTAAGGGACGACATGCTATTCAAGGTAAAAAAATCAGACCCTTGATACGCAAATATTGTCAACTTTATGGTTGCAGGTTATGTGCCACCAGGAGAAAATAAAAGAAGGCTTATATATGAAAGTCGTCTCCACATATGGGATCCACCATACCTCTTCAGAGTTTGCGCATATGGCTTGCTCAGAAGATGTGTACCGGCGGAGGAAGGCCTCCAAATCATTCAAAAATGCCATTCAGCACCATATGGAGGGCATTATGGGGTATTCCGCACACATGCAAAAATCTAGCAAAGCGGATTCTTTTGGCCAACCATGTATGAAGACACCAAAGATTTTATCAGGAGATGTGGATCATGTCAAAGGCATGGGAACATCAACTCAAGAGATGCCATGCCACTCACCAACAATCTCTAGGTAGAGCTCTTTGATGTCTAGGGAATTGATTACATGGGACCATTCGTGAAGTCAAGAAACTACGAGTACATCTTGGTGGCAGTGGACTATGTATCCAAGTGGGTAGAAGCCATGCCATGCAAGTCAGCTGATTCAAAACATTCTAGAAAGATGTTCGAAGAGATAATATTTCCAAGATTTGGAACTCCAAGGATGGTGATAAGTGATGGAGGAACACATTTCACGGATAAGAGGTCTCACTTATATCTTACAAGTCATGGGATCCGTCACAATGTCGCTACTCCATATCATCCTCAGACAAGTGGCCAAGCAGAAACATCAAATAAGCAGATCAAAAATATTCTACACAAGACAGTAGATAAAATGGGGAAAGTATGGAAAGATCGATTACCCGAAGCACTATGGGCCTACCGAACTGCATACAAGACACCCTTGGGCATGTCACCATACCACTTGGTATACGGAAAAACTTGCCATCTACCGGTAGAATTAGAGCTCAAGGCTCACTGGGATATCAAACGTTGGAATATGGATTTTGAAGCTACTGGAGAGAAAAGAAAAATGCAACTATCAGAGTTAGAAGAATGGAGAGAAAAAGCTTATCACAATTCAAAGATCTATAAAGAAAGAACCAAAAGATGGCATGACAAGAGGATCAAGAAGAAGAAGTTCGCACCCGGAGATAAGTATTACTTTTTAATTCCAGGGTTAAATTATTCGGATTCAGAAAGCTAAGAAGCAAGTGGGAAGGACCATTCACGGTGGTAAATACATCATCACATGGAGTGGTGACTCTACAATCACACGAAGGTATATTATTCAAGGTAAATGGTCACCGTCTCAAACTTTTTCTAGAACCTTCTAGACCACTTGAGGTAGTAGATGAAATTTACTTTAGTATTTTACCTTAAATGCAATTACCATTCTTTGTATCGAACTAAAATCGGAAAATTTACCTAACAAGATCTTCGCGGGCCATAGAGCCACACCATGGAAGGGCAAGCCTGGAGGCTGCTAGGTGGGGTCGGCCGGCCCTATAGGGTGCCTCCCGGCACCCCATCTCCCCCTCTCGGATAACTTCAAACCCCAGAGATCTTCCCTTTCCTTTCTCTACCTGATCGTGATAGTTTAAACGGAAGTTCTCTTTAGTTCGTACGAATGCATACCTAAATAGATTTTGAACCTGCCGCTGAACCCCACTATAAATATGTACCCATACCTCCTTCATTCTCATCCCATCAAAGCCTCCTCATCTCTCCAGTTAAACCCTCTAGCTCATAGTTCCCATGGCCGGCAAGGAGATGAACATCAATGGTGCCAACCGGGGCAAGAACGAGGACTCCCTAGCTCTTGTCCTTGCTCAGCCCAAGCCTCTTGCTACCGTTCCACCTAAGAAACTAGCCGAAGTACCTTCACGCCAGCACCATGAGCAAGCCTACCATGTTCAGAAATTACCTCCACCTCCAGCAAGATTGTTGATAGGAGAATCATCCCGAGGACCACAGATTGCTATCCCCCAGGGTACCAAGCTGCTACCCCCGACGGAGAATGAGAAGCTAAAGTCTATCAAGTACAACAAGTTCGGGGACGTTACTTGTGCAAAGTATACGTCGACCCATCCATCCTTTGAATGCATTCGCGCATCCTTGAGCCAAGTCCGCTACACCGAGCCCAGACCGGAACCAAAGAGATCTGCTCCTGCACTTGACAATGCACCTAAGCGTTCTAGAACTACCATCGCTATGCTAGAGGAGAGGATCAACTTGCTCTCCAATACCACCCGCTCTCTTCAGTCAGAGAGTACACTCAGAAACGCAACCATGACTATAATATATAAGCTCGTTGAGAGCAATATAAGGAAGATCAATGCGCTGGAGAGAAGCAATAGTCATCTCAGAACCTTAGTCCTACCAAAGCACAATAATAATAATGCTTAGTTATCCACGTAATAGGGCACACCTTAGTTAAATTTATCATTTTCAAGTTAAAGTGTGTTAGTTAAATTTTATTTCCAGTCTTTAAATTCAGTTGTTAAGAGTGTTTGCTTAATAATGAATAAAGTGCCCTATTGATTTCAATGTCTTTACTGTCAACCCTACTCTCTATATTTTTGGTATGTGTGTTTTGTCTCCACATGTTGCGCAAAAAGATTATAGAAAAGAAACAAGTGTGGGAGAGACACACTACGACCACAAAATAAAACTAGCTCAAGAAGTTACTACAATTCAGAGAAAGAATTAAATAGAGATTGCACCCGACAAAGCGGAACCGGCATCCCCCGTCCCACTTCATCCACGATCAGGTTTGAGTTATCCACTTTACAAATCGTATTCTTTCTATTACTTTGCTCTAAATTGAAGTCCACTTGCAAAATATTTGAATTGCTAAAAAGATAATTTAATTCATGGCTTAAGAATAAACTTACATAATACTTTTCCCGCAAGTCATGTTTCAATTCAATAATATATATATATATATATATATATATATATATATATATATATATTACTTAAGATGATTTGAGACTAAGATATAGTAAGATGTGAGAACTTGATTCATGATATCTTGTCTCTGGAGCATTTATTCTTTAAATTCAAAAACCTTTGAAAGATTGCAAGTTGAGTACTTTGCTATGCCCCTATGATCAGAATTTAAATTTGAATAAAATAATGATTTTACTTCATATGTTGAATCATCCTCATCAGAAGAGTTGTATGATGCTTATGCAAAAATATGTGAAAATAATCCATGCCAAAAAGATGCATGGCAGAAAAAATAGAGGGAATTAAAAATGGACAAAAGTCCGAAGCACCCGTAGGAGGAATTAAAAAGGGACAAAAGTCTGACGTACCTCTGAAAAAAAGAAAGAGAGAAGCACATACTTCTTAGAAGGAGAGGATGACAACATTGGAAGAATTAATAAAAGAAGAATAATTACAACTAAAGTATTCTGATCTAAGGAAATAGAAGGGTATTCTCTTACATATTTTGCAGGATTTCTTTCAAAAATTCTACAAACTCTCGAGAGACTTGATTGAAAGAAGAAGGTAATCTATTCGAGATATTCTATTCTCCAATCACTTAAGAACCATAAAGTACATTTCTTTTCAATGACTTGGGAAAGTCTTATGATAAAGTTTATCCTTAAGTTATGTCTTAAATTTTATATTCCTTAACCATCCTTTTTCTCGAGACGAGTAAAAGCCTAAGTGTGGGAGTGCTTGTTGACGGTCGTTAGCGTCAATTTTTAATGCAATTATAGATAGAATAAATGGATCAATCAAATATAAAATGTAGAAATATAGGGCTTTATCTAATAAATTCCACGAGTTTTGGTGTTTCATTATTTTCTAGGGATTATTCCAGAAAAGAGGATAAAAGAGAAGTAAATCAGAAAAGATATCAAATAAATCCCGTGGAGAGACATCTGCCAAAATACTCACGGAGGATCCCGTAGACACTAGAGCGAATCGGGGCCCCAGACCCCACAAGGTGGGGCCAGGCGGCACCCCTTGGGCCCACTTGGCCGCCGTCTTCTAGAAGCTTCCTCCACCGCTTTTGAAGATTAATCTGAGCCCTACCTTAAGTCGGATTGATCCAACAACTGACGTGTATCCCTTTGGGCTATAAATAGAGGCCTATACCCCCCTGGAGGCAAGCCAGATCAGAAGCTTAAGAGTTGAAACCATAATTCCTATCTAGTAGATCTAGGCCAGCAATTCAATAGAGATTAGATCCACGTAGATCTCGCTCTATTTAGAGATTAGAGATTTAGAGTTGGAGAGTAGAGTTGTGGAGGAGTTCCGATCTGTCGGTTCTTCTTTCATCGTTGTATTCTTTGGGATCAGATTCCTCTCGCATAGGATCTATATTCTAAGATACCCTGGTATTCGACTTCTTATTCAAGTAAGCATTTACTCTTATTGTTCTTTATGTTTGCAATTCTTCGGAGTGCTTTAATCTTGGTCATTACTTGATTAAAGTAGTAATACCTAGTGTAGGCGTGGTGCCTAGGATAAGTTTTCTTGCATTTTTCCCCTGATTTTCTGGATAACGGTAGCTCGCGTAGGTGACTCTTATAGATACGTTGATTCCTCTGTAGTCCATTTCCCGTAATAGGTTTGGCAAATATATAGGTGCTTAGTAGGAGAGAACTCTGTTTTTTGCTCTTATATAAGTCATCGTCCATAAAGATCATAATAGATAAAGCTTACTACGTGACCAGAACTAGAAAGTCTTTGGTTCTTTCTCCTCTTATCAATAGTTATCTATACTTGATTGTGAAACGGGTTAAGTTAATATAGACTTAGTCATCCTCATACACCGTTCCTTTGGTTTCGATATTTAAAACTGGGTTATCTCGGTGAAGTGCTACATTGTTGTTTATCTGTGCGCTTGCGGATAATTAATTTACTCGTGTGCTCTAAGAAACATCAACACAAAACTTGCAATACTATGTCATTCTAGTCCCTAGACTCATAAATCGACCGTTTAGGTCCACAAACTTGTTCATCTATGTTATTTCGGTCTCTAAACTTGCAAATGTACCATTTGAGTCCTCAAACTTATTCAATTGTGTCATTTTTGTAACGATCTCGATTTTCCTCGAAGGGAAAATCCACAGATGCGAATTATAACATGATAGTCTCGAAGATCATCCCATCGCATTATCAAATTACAGTCAATAAACAATGTCATACACGAATTCTGAATTAAAGAGTACATTAAGAAGTCTAATTTATTTATTACATCGCCTCTTGGGCGGAATCACACGAGCACGCAAGCAGAAAGAACAACGAAGGGAAGCATAGATCTTCAGCATCTCTGACTTGAGCGCAGCACGAAACCCTACTCCTTCGGGTCAACGTCCTCGAACTCGTCCTCCGGCTCGTCACCTGAATTCAAAATCTTTCGGTACGATTTGTACTGGCCACTGGCTCCCACCCTATGCTTTGCGTATTGCTTTGTGGAAAGTGGTATGAAGGGGGTAGAGAAAAGAACCTATCTCTGGCTGTAGGTTTTCCTATGCAGGTTTGTTAAGTAATTAAATAGTAATAAGTTGTATATCAAGTTTTAACACATTTCTCACACACATCCATCCCATCCACACACATCTCACCACACACTCTCACACTCTCTAGGCGGCAAGGCAACTCCCTCTCATCCTTGCCTCAGCAGCTCACAGCCGGATCCTACAAAACCCAGGGGGGAGAAAAGAAGGGACTCATCTCTCTAAAGCAAGCGAGGCGTAGGTCACAAGATGTCCATAACCGAGGACACGGCTATACGCATAGATCGATCAACTCTGCAGAGTGTGTACACCTGTACCCACAAGATCGCCATCATCGACGTTGCGCAACGCCTAGGCCCATAACGGGCTGTCTCCTGATCCAGAACGACCCCATTCTGCCACTCAGCCCTGGGGCTCCCCGGCGCACCGGCAAATTGAGACTGGGAGACGCAGCACCTGGCCAACGTGGTACTGCACATCTAGGATGGTGTGGTCCCCACGACGGCACCACCCACCCTTACAACCTAACAACTTGGCAGTAATGGTATCGCCCAAACCGATCAACATCCGCACCCCACCCATTCAGGGACGAGTGGTGTGCACGAATAAAGCTCATGGTTCCGATTCCCTTGCTATTCTAGATCCGAGGTGTGATCAGACAGGTCGTCTCCTCCAGCTAGGGTCCTCCCCCGTGCCATCACAGCACCTCTATCCCGGGGCTCGCCCCGGGATCTCCTCAAAACACATGTACCCGCCACAGGTACCCCTCGTGGGGATGCCCAAGTCACACCCCCGGCAAGACTCGTCCCCCGGACTCGTCGTAGAACTTGTCCGATCGACTTGACCCTCACCACACATCCAAGACACATGCCAAGATCTTCCCAGCTATTACCATAACATTTTAGTGGCACACCGTGCCTAAATCCACGCACAAGCAAGTCCTCTAATCATCATCAAGGTAAAGCATGAATAGAGCATGTGACATGGTAAATATAAGCGGTGTCTAGCCTATAAGCAGGTGTGCAAGGGAAAGGTTGCGACAAGGTAATGGCTTTGCAAACAATCTACCATGCAACCTATTTAGAGCAATTGCATAAAGTAAAGCGCTGGCAATCTACTCATTAACATGATATGTCTAATAGGTGCTACGATTGTGGGTGGGACGTGGCACCTGTCCAGTCGTCACCGGCGTCCTCTGTGTAGTCCGGGTCCTCCTCCTCAGTTGTCGGCTCCTCCAGGTCTAAATCGTAACAAGATCCGAGACTTAGACAATTGTACGGATAATCACAAAGATGCAAATAGAGAACAAAAAGACCCGAATACACTCAAACACAAGCCTATGACCTAGGGTTTGATTTTAGAAGAAATTGGACACCGAGCTTGTATTTTTCCGAAATCATATGCATTTTCTAGGAATTTTTATAAGTTCAAAACATCACTTTTTAAAGGGAAAAGGGGTAGAAAAAGGAAATTTGGGCTGGCTGATGCTAACAAGCGGCTGCTGGGCTTCCATAGGGCTTTGGCCTACTGGGCTTGGCCTTCCGGCTGGGGTTTTGGGGAAGGCGCGGCGCGAGGGGGGCTCGGCCTTATAAAGCCGAGTCGGCCATGGCGATCGGCGGACGGCAGGATGCGACGCGAATTCAAATGAAGGGCGGATAGGGGGTCTCGGCTAGGGTTTTGGGGGAGCGGGGAAGCTCCGGTTGCCGCGGTTCGCTCCAATTCGAACGGCGCGGCGGTCAAAAGGGGCTCTGCGGCGGCATCACGGCCTGCGCTGGCGTCGGTGGCGTCAACAGGCTTGGCGTCGAGCGGGGGCGGTTGCGAGGGGAAGCGCGAAGTGCGGCGCGTCCGCGACGCCCTGGGACTGCTAGGTGGGGCGCGCTGGCGCGAGGAAGGACGCGGGCATGAGCGGCTCCGGCACGGGGCTCTACCCTGCTCTGCTTCGGCCGGTAAAAAGCAGAGAGCGGGGAAAAATAAAGGTGGGGGGAAAGGGATGAAACATGGGTCCCCATGGCCCACCTGTTAGCCAGCTTCTGAGGCCAGAAAGGTGCCGGTGGAGACTGGGCCTGCGCGTTGCGGGCCGCGGCTGCTACTACTGGGCCGCGCGGGGCGAGCTGGGCTGCGCGCTAGCTTGCTAGGTCGGCTGGCCTGGTCGGCAGGCTGGGCTGGTTCTGCTGCCAGCTAGGCTGGTTGGCTATTAGACCAAGCCCTCTTCCTCTTCCCTTTTCCTTTTAATTTTCCAAAACAAGGTTCATTAAGGTTTGATTAGCAACACAAAAACCCAAGGAAGCAACTCAGGGTCAAGTTAACTAACTGATATGCAACTACGACTAACTTTAATGGGATCTACTTTTGCAACTTGGTAAGGTTTCTTATCATGCAAACACCAAACATGGGCTATGCAAGGAAAATTTTAAAAAGCTCAGATTTTTGTGTGTTTTGAAAACTCGGGTTGTTACAGTCCTTCCCCCTCATTGGAATCTCGTCTCGAGATTTAAAGCGAGACGTACCTTTCGAAGAGGTAGGGGTACAACAACTGGAGCTCGGACTCCTTCTCCCAAGTGGCTTCATGTTCAGTGTGGTTGCTCCACTGAACCTTGCACATGGGTATTGTGGTGCTTCTGGTTTCCTTGGTGGCTCTGTCAAGAATCAGAACCGGGTGTTCCTTGTACTCTAGGGTGTCTTGCAAATCGAGAACCTCTGAGGAGATATGCTCACTGGGTAGCTTCAAGCACTTACGTAGCTGAGATACGTGGAACACTGGGTGCACTCCCGCGAGTTCTTCGGGAGCTCCACCTTGTAGGCCAACTTGTCAACTCTATCACAGATGTGGTAAGGTCCCACATACCTTGGTGCTAGCTTCCCTTTCACGTGCAAGCGGGAAGTGCTCTGAAGTCGTGACACTTTGAGATACACGAAGTCCCCCACTTTGAACTCTAAGTCTCTCCTTCTTTTATCAGCATAGCTCTTCTATCGACTCTGTGCGATCTTTAGGTTTTCTCGCACCTGAGCGACTCCTTCTTCGGCATCCTTGATCTTTGCAGGGCCAAAGAAAGATCTTTCTCCAGGTTCAGACCACATCAACAGGGTTCTGCAAGGTCTCCCATACAGGACCTCGAACGGAGACATCTTGAGACTAGCCTAGAAACTGTTGTTGTAAGAGAACTCTGCGTGAGGTAAGCATTTCTCCCAATCCGAGCCATACTTCAAGACACCAGCTCAGAGCATGTCCTCCAGGATCTGGTTCACCCTTTCTGTCTGACCATCAGTCTGCGGATGATATGTCGTGCTATAGTCCAGATGGGTACCAATAGCCTTGTGGAGTGATTTCTAGAACCGAGATACGAACTGGGTGCCTCGATCGGACATGATACGGCTTGGTGCCCCATGGAGTCAAAGGATGTTCTCGATATAGAGATCTGCCAACTTATCAAACGAGTAGTTGGTCTTGACTGCCACAAAGTGTGCTACCCATTGGAGTTATGCCCTTTTGGGGATCTTGGTAGACCGACTATGAAGTCCATGGATATACTATCCCACTTCCAGATAGGAACTTCCAAGGGCTTCAAAAGTCCGGCGGGTCTCTGATGCTCGGCTTTGACTTGATTACAGATGTCGCATGGAGCCACATGGCCTGCAATCTCGGCTTTCATGCCTTTCCACCAGAAATGCTTCTTCAAGTCAGCATACATCTTGACACCCCCTGGTTGGATATAGTACTTGGAGTCATGTGCCTCAAACAAGATCTCATCACGCAAGGCTTGGTTGGTGGGCACACAGATCCTCTCCTTGTACCAGATGGTTCCCTGATCATCCTCCCTGAACTCCGGGCATTTGCCTAGCCCCATCAGATCCCTGATTTCCCGCATTTCCAGGCATTTCTGCTATTGCTTGCGTATCTGATCCGTGGAATTGTACTGGATGCGAAGCTCGTGTAGCAGGTCCGAGGGTATTATCTCAAGATGGAGACCCTCCAATTCCCGGTTCAGCTCTAGAGGTAGGGCACTGGTGATCATGGTGTGGCAGTAGCTCTTGCGACTTAGGGCATCAGCGACTACGTTGGCTTTCCTAGGCTGGTAAAGTATCTCCAAATCGTAGTCCTTGATCAGCTCAACCCATCTTCGCTGCCTCATGTTCAGATCCTCCTGAGTGAAGAAGTACTTTAGGCTCTTGTGATCTGTATAGATCTCGCACTTGTTCCCAATCAGGTAGTGCCTCCAAATCTTCAGAGCATGCACAACAACTACAAGCTCGAGATTGTGGGTCGGGTACCGTTGCTCATGCTCTTTTAGCCGACGAGAGGCATATGCGATAACCCTTCCATGTTGCATCAGGACACAACCTAAGTCTTGCCTCGAAGCATCACAATACACGACGAAGGCTTGCCCAATGTCAGGTAGTGCTAGCACTGGAGTGGTAGTGAGCTTCGTTTTGAGTGTTTGGAAACTCTCTTCGCACTCGGGCGTCCACTCAAACTCATTGGTCTTCTTCAACAGATTGGTCATGGGCTTAGCTATCTTGGAAAAGTTCTCAATGAACCAACGGTAATAACCCGCCAATCCCAAGAAACTCCTGATATCAGACACACTGTGGGGTTGTTCCCACTCCTTCACAGCCTCAATCTTGGCCAGGTCAACTACAACTCCCTCAACGGTAAGTACGTGACCCAAGAATGCGACTTCTTCAAGCCAAAACTCGCACTTACTGAACTTGGCATAAAGTTGGTTTTGCCTTAGCTTCTCGAGCACAGCTCTGAGGTGTAGCTCATGCTCCTCTGCGGTGGCTGAATAGAATAGAATGTCATCAATGAACACCACCACGAACTTGTCAAGCTCGTTCATGAACACCTTGTTCATCATATTCATGAAGTATGAGGGGGGCATTTGTGAGACCGAAAGACACCACAGTGAACTCATATTGCCCATACCTTGTGACAAAGGCCATCTTAGGAATGTCCTCATTCTTGATCTTCATCTGATGGTATCCAGAACAAAGGTCAATCTTGGAGAAGAACTTAGCATTCCTCAGCTGGTCCAACAAGTCATCTATCCGAGGCAAAGGATACTTGTTCTTGACTGTGACCGCATTCAGGTTCCGATAGTCGATACACATCCTCATGGAACCATCCTTCTTCTTCACAAACAACACAGGGGAACCCCAAGGGGAAGCACTTGGCCTGATGTAACCCTTCTCTGCCAGCTCTTCCAGCTGCTTCTTCAACTCTCCCAACTCATCTACCGACATGCGATAGGGCCTCTTAGCAATAGGGCCCGTGCCTGGCAGGAGGTCGATCATGAACTCGACATCCCGATCTGGAGGCATTCCCGGCAACTCCTCAGGAAACATATCCGGGTACTCACATACCACTGGCACTTCCTCCAACTCCTTGGCTTCAAGGGTACACAACCTAGAGACAGTTTTCCCCTTGCTGGGCTCACATCGAACCACTTGTCCACTCGGGTGCGTGATCATCACATACCTGGGTGAGCATGATATCACTCCCTTGTGTTGAGTCAACCAATCCATTCCCAGGATAACATCCAATCCTTCAGAGGGTAGTAAGGTAAGATCAGCTAGAAAGGTGTGTCCCTCAATGGTAATGCTCACATCCTTGCATCTATGGGTGCATCTGATGTTTCCCAAAGGTGAGTGAGTGTCTATGGGTACCTGACGAGGGGTGACTAGGGGACCATACTCCCATACAAACTTAGTAGAGATATATGAACAAGTAGCTCCTGAATCAAACAACACGGATGCCTTAGCACCGAACATACCGTACACCACGTCGGTAGTTGCTTGAGCGTCCTTAGCTGCCAGGTGTGCGAGGCGGCCACGGGTAGGTCCAGTAGCTCCCTTGTAAGGGGTGCCTTGAGCCTGCCTCACAGGGGCCGGTGTCGGTGGAGCGGTCGTCTTGTTGGGGCAGTGGGCGATCCTATGACCTGGGATGCCACAGCCGAAGCAAGTAAAGGGTGCACTGCCTGTAGCGGTGGGCGCAGGCGCCTTCCACATGCTGGTGTCTGCCACGACGCGGCTCAGCGGAGGGCGAGCCGGAGCAGGGTGGTGGTAGTTGGCGGTGTGGGTACCACCTCCACGGCTCGAGCCACGCACAGCTCCCTGAGGAAGACGGGGGCTGCCCACTCACTCGTGGCCTCTAGTGGGCCGAGGAGCGAGACGTAGCCACTGCACTGCGCTTCTTCTCCTTGAAGAACACGTCAGCCTCCAAACGGTCCTTCTCAATCTCCAGCATCTTGTCGATCATCTCCCTCAAGGTGTAACTGGGGTTACCCGAGAGAGCCTGCTTGAGACGGGGGTTCAGTCCCTTGCAGAAGTAGTACATCTTCTTCTTCTCAGTGTCGCTCTCAGAGGGGGCATACTGCATCAAGCGGGTGAAGCGGTTCATGTACTCGTGAATCCTCTCAGAGCCCTGAGAGATGTTGCGGAACTCCTCCGCCTTGGCCTCCATAGCACCATCAGGAATATGGTACTCACGGAAAGCCTCAGTGAACTCCTCCCAGGAGATGTGAGCAGGGTCGGGGTGAGAGTCATTGAAACTGTCCCACCAAGGGCGTGCTGCGCCAGTGAGCTGGTGAGCTGCAACCCCAATGCACTCCTCGTCGGAGCAAGTGGTAAGGTCCAGCTTCTTCTCGATCTCTCGCAACCAGTCCTCGGCGGCAATGGGATCGCTGTCAGTGCCGTCGAAGGTAGGCGACCTCAGCTTGAGGAACCCTTCTAGCTTCCTCTGGAAGTCGTTCTGGAAGCCTCCATTGCGCCTCAGCAGGTTCTCAGCAAGGGCCTCCATGATGCGAGTCTGGCGATCCATCACCTCCGTCAGAACCGGGGGAGGTGGTGGTGGTGGGTCTGCTCAAGCTGGAGCATCCTCAGCAGGTGGAGGGGAAGGTGGTGGTGGTGGCAGTGGAAGGTTCTCCTCAGGTGGTGGGGTAGGGACGCGGGGCGCCTCCTCATTGAGCATGAGGGGGATAGCTCCCATACGTCCATGACCACAACCACGACCGCGAGCGCAACCACGTGCGGCCGGTGCGGGGGAAGGGGAACGGTGACCCAAACGTTCAGAATGGCGAGTCGACATCCTTCTGCAAGACATAAGGGTTAGGCGATCGTGCATCGATTATTATTTAGTTAAAGTAATTAACTACTCATACACTCAAACAAAGAACCATAACAACCATAAAATGCTATAACAAGCAAGCATCCATTACATGAGTTCATTACATGGCGACATCCCTAGTAGCTACACCAGAAGATTCGCGAGAACGCTCTACATGCAGGTAGGCTCCAAAAGGTGGACAATCTAATCTACTCTCTGAGTGAGTCATGTCTCACGGTCACGCAGGACCAACTCAGCTCTACTGCTCCTACATTATTCATGACCCATGACTGAACTAGACTGAGTAGCTGATCAAGTTGCTATCGATGGAGGGGGACTGTGGCTGGTCCATCGCCGTGATCTGCTCAGGGGTCTTGTGGAGACGCGAGACGTACTCCCTGGCGTAGAGAAGCTCCTCCGTCTGCGGTGGGTCGGGGTACCCGTCCGTGGGACACGCCATCAGGTTGAGGTGGGTAGGTGGAAGAATGAACTCCCCCTTGCGGATCTCCTTGCGGTACCTCGCCGGCAGCAATGCCTGTAGCTCCTCGATCTCCTTGACGCGCCTAGCGTCAGAGTCCACCCATGCCTGCAGTGCCCTGTCCAGCTTCTCCTTGATGAACTCGGTAAGCTTCATGGAGGCGATCAGGTGCTCCATGTTGTACGCGGCATTGCAGCGCACCTGCATCAACTCCTACTGTGCTAGGTTGCACTGGGCCTGCAGCCTCATCTGGCCGAACGCGAACCTCATTTCCTTCTAGCAGCTGGCCAAGGCAACATTCTTGTCATCGAGGACCCTCTGGAGCTCAAACACCTTGCTGTCCAGGTAGTCGTTCCTCAGCCCGAGATCGCCTGCCTTGTTCTGCAGATCCTTGATCTCCCTCTCGTACGCCTTAGCATGGAATGCGAAAGCGCACTCACAACGTCCGAGCTCCTGGTGAAGCTCATGGATCGTCTTCTGTAGATCCTTCCTCTTCTGCGCCTCCTTCAGGAATTCCTTGTCCGCCTCGAAGAGCATGTTGCGGTAGATGTGGTTCTTGTGCTCCACCTCAAGAATGTACCGATCCTGGTACATGATGTACCGCCCCGACATAAGGACACAAGGGTCCACCTCGGTGGCAACAGCACGGTCGGCGTTGGTGAGCTGCCCCCAAGCGCGCTTGGAGAGGTCCAAGGCACGTGGCAGAAGGCGGAAGCGGCCGTCCTTGAGGCGCTCGTACGCAGCACGCATCACATGGCGGAGTGCCGTGTGGGAAACGGACTGCACACAGGCGTCGATGGAGGTCTTCACCTCCATCTCGGTGAAGGCCTGCAGCTTCGGCACCGTCTCACTCGCGGGGACCGTGAGGGGATCACCACGTGGCCCTCCAGACCACCGTCCGGCGAGGGCTTGCCCTGGCAAGTGTACACGAGGCTCTCCGCGGCAACGCCCAACTCAGCAAGCACCTCACGAAGGACGAGGGCGAAGCCCCGTGGGCGGTCCCGTCGATCACGACCTCAGCGGAGTCGTAGTACAAGGGGCCGAGAGGCTGGTGCTGGGAAGGGCCCTCCATCTGCATAGATGTCAAGGTTGGGTTAGAAGACAGTTTATAAAAGGTAAGCCATGCATAAAAAGATGCAGGGTCGGCAATTTAACCAAAAAGAAATTTCTTTTTAATGTGTTATGGTCTGTCCAAACCTAAGGGTTTCGTCCTAGGGTCAACCAGGCTCTGATACCAACTATAACGATCTCGATTTTCCTCGAAGGAAAAATCCACAGATGCGAATTATAACACGATAGTCTCGAAGATCATCCCATCGCATTATCAAATTACAATCGATAAACAATGTCATACACGAATTCTGAATTAAAGAGTAAATTAAGAAGTCTAATTTATTTATTACATCGCCTCCTGGGCGGAATCACACGAGCACGCAGTAGAAAGAACAGCGAAGGGAAGCGTAGATCTTCAGCATCTCCGACTTGAACGCAGCAGAAACCCTACTCCTCCGGGTCGACGTCCTCTGTGTTACGCTTGATCGTCGTAGAAGATCGTGCTCTATTATGCAGGTTCATGGTGAAGGCCGTGCTCACTATTTCGCCATCTTGCCAACCTCTGGTCTGTTGCCAGAGTTTTGTACGCCCTTGGCGAGTATTGATGTTGATGAGCCGGGTGGGTCTAATCGTTCTGAGGATGTTGATGATGAGGGCCTTGTCGGCGAAGGGCTTCCCGGTCTTGGAGCGACTATTGCGGATCCGGAGCCTCTGAGGTCGGAGCCCTGGGCTGCGGATCCCTCGGGACTTGGTGGTGGACTGGCTTCTTCGAGAGGTCCCGAGGTACCTTCCAGTTTTGCCATGGGAATTGATGATGATGACGTCCCGCTGGCTTTTACCCATCGTTCGAAGAGGAGGAGGCAGGCTTCTGTCGTCATTGAAGATGATTTTATGGAGCTATCTCCCTCGCAGAAGGGTATTGCTGACGATGAAGATTTTGATTCTGGTTGAGGCGTCTTGAGTGGTGTGGAGGTGAGTCGTCAGCTTCTTCTTTTGTTGATTGGCCGCCTGCTAACCCTTGCTTTTTAGGCGTTGCTAAAAGCTAGTCAGGAACGCAAGCTCCGTGTCCTATTTTTGGAGAAATCTTTACGAGAGTCTCATGCAGAGACGCATCAGTTAGAGGAGGCTCTTGTGGAGAAGGAGCGAGACAACTTGAATCTACGCGATCAGCTTTCACTTGCGAAGAAAGGTTGGCTTCTGGTGATCTATGGAGTACCTGGTGTTGTTGCTTCAGTGTTTACACCCTTTAGTGTTTGTATAATTGGCGAACGAAGCTGTTGCCGGGCGCCATCAACTTTGGAGTCTCATCGAAGAGGTCGGGTCGGTGATGGCATGTGTGGATGATGTTGCCTTTGTCTCCGCTCCTCCATCGGATGAGTCTATTGCTGATGTTTTCTCGAGGGCGCGAGGGTTCTCTGGGCGCTTCAAGTCGTTTGTGGTACTGGCGGCACAGGAGACTCTATCTCATGGACTTTCGATGTTGTGATCGCATTATCCGCGAGTCAGCTGTCACGGAACCGCCCAACATATAAGAGCACTAGTGCAATGGTCATCATTTCTGATGACTCTTTCACACTAGAGCCCATATAAGCCCGGTAGTCCTAGAAATCTTGAAGGATCTCAAACCACAATGAGTAACAACCCAAGATCGAACACTAGATTCAGTAACCGCACATCCACAGTGATAAGTTCGAAACGAAATAATATTACAACAGAGTTTAAAATAGTGTTATTACAACACCAGGTTTAGATCAAAGTAGCGGAAGTCATTGTTTCACAAACACCCGTTGCGAACTGTTTAGAATAAATATAGTGCCAGGCTTAGTACAGCCCCATCAAAAGCAACAAGGAGAGACATCAGAATCCACCATTGCCCATGGTCTTCACTCATCATCACATGCAGGGTACAGGCATGCCTGACAATAGCCAGAATACACCATACCATCTGCAACAAGGGTAAAGAAACCCTGAGTACTCAATTGTACTCAGCCAGGCTTACCCGACAGAGAGATAGATATATAACCATAGACACTTCAAGGATTATACAAGGCTTTATCAAGTGGATCTCATGAGATAGCATAAATTTGCATAAAAGAGCATCCTAATTACTCATGTATTCTCATCATTAGAAAAATAGCATTTAGCAGTAGATTGAGTAACATTAATCGGATCTCATTAGCACCTGTACTAGAGAAATCACTGAGTTATCAAACAATAATAACCATATTGTGCTTGGCATCAAAACCATATAACCATCTTTTGGTTACTTATTAGAGTTCAGGTTTCTACAGTGGGAGGAAGATCTTTCAAGTTTCTCACTGACGGGGAGAGACCGCGATTTGAATCGAATTCCTATCTAGCTGGAGGTTTATTCCTCAATCACACCCAAGTATGCCTGTCGACACACTTATGCGGGTCACCTTCAATATAGCTCGGGTAGCCGCGGGGTCCCAATTACAGGCATGAGTAGTGACTCATGGTAGCCAGGTCGATCAAGTAGTGCCTGCCCACGGTCCCGGCCAGGTACCTCAGGTCACTCTTGCCCACGGTCTATTACTCCACTCACGGTCTTCATGACCCAAGTAGGAGGGAAGCCCAGCCTGAACATACAGAGTTAGGCTTCGCAGTCGAAACAAGTTATTCGGCCAGCTATGAAGAAGGCATGCATTCAATCTCGGCAGATGTCCAACCACGATCCAGTGCCTAGCGACACAGGCGGAGAGAACCCGCTCACAAGACCTCCAAGTCAAGTGGCTCACAACACCTTGTCCGCCCGGTCTCGATTTATTACTTCCACATGATTATTTTCCACGATAGCAAGCTATAGTCAACCGTGACCAGCACCTATTTTTGTGGGGGGTGAAAGACCACCCACGCTACCGGTCTAAGCATGGCTAAGCAGAGGTTTCGATCCTGGGCCTACAAGGTTTCTTTTGAGTGGACAAGGAGATATAATGCAGCAAAGGGTTTCATCTCAACTCCTATGACTTAATGCACAGACAGGTGGTTGTATTGTAAGTAAAATACTTTGAATAGAATAAGAGAGGTGCATAATGCTCCGGGGCTTGCCTTTCACGAAGGTAGAGGGAAGGTGGTTAGGGCACTCAGGAAGGTCAGGACCCTGTTCTCCTTCTTTTGGAGCTTCTGGAGCTTGCAACTCCAGTGGAACTCCTCCTTCGATCTCCCCGAACTCTAGCAAGGTCACTCCCTCCGGCGATCCTGGATGCATGTATACATGTATGATGATCCAAGATATATGACAAGTCATATATTAGAAATGAGACATGTCTAATGCACATGAATGAATGCTCATGATGAATGTTTCATGCAACATTTTATTTCATTGACCGAATATATGCAAATCTCTTTGGTTGTAGAGAGATTAACACTTACCCTTCTTTTGCAACCTGTAATAGAGCTTCTCCTCTGAGGTAAGCTCTCTTACAGATATGGTTACTATTGTGATGCTTTAATTAAGTGATTGCTCTAGATCAGGTGCAAATCTAGACTTGGTAAGCTTTGCTAATCTTGATGCTCAAATCTTGACAAAAATCTTGAAAGATAGGACTCAAGGTAGTAATGCTCTTTTATGCAAAAATTATGCTATCCTGTCAACTCCACTATATAAGCCTTGCATATCCTTGAGTCTTTTATTTATCTCCTGTCGGGTAAGTCTAGCTGAGTACATTCGAGTAGTCAGGGTTTATCCCACCCTGTTGCAGGTGAAGGGCATCGTCCTGCTGATGGAGTGGTTAACCACCGGTGGGCTCGGTGATTCTATAGTTACTTCTTATCTATATGCTGTTGTTGGAGGATGTCACTTTAAGCTAGCAATGTATTTCAACTTATGTTACTATACTCATTTCAAAGCTATGTTGTTTCATTAAACAGTTTTTGAACTCAAACGTGTATTATTATTTCTGAGCTTATTTGTAATATTTTTTCCGCTGCAAAACTCTGTGTAAGTGATTGGTGTTTACTTAATCAAGCGATCTGGGATAGGTTTGTTCATTTACCGGGGTCCTTCGGCATACTCGGCGGACTACTGAACTGGTATAAGTGAGAGTATGTGCATGTCAACGTGATAAACGGGGACAGTCGTACTTGATCTTATGTTAGTTGGGCGGTTCCGTGATAGCAGTCTTCAAAGGGCGCGGAGCGGTTATGCAGCTGGCACCTCAAAATCGGATGCCAGTCGCTTGGAGGGGGAAGCCGACGTGGTAGCTAAGGATTTGCTTCGTGACATGGAGTTTTTTGGTACGAAGTAGCTGTTGTTGTATGTGATACAAGGTTGGGACGGACGTGTAAGTGAAATGTATCAAAGCTTTGTTTATCCGGGCGGTGAGCTTTTATTTCACTTGTATGTCCTTTCATGCCTACTGAGTCGTGAGCTGTAGCGAATGAAACATTCTGCTTTGGGTCTCAAATGGTCCAGGTCATAGGGCTAGCGCCACTGCACGTGTAGGATGCATAAGGACTCCCAAGGAGGCACGCTACTGGCAATCCGCGGCGCAGAGGGCGAACAGCTCATGCACGCTTTGGATGATACCAGAGACATGGCCCTTTTCCAAGAGGCTCAATCGTGGCGTGACAAGGGCCTGTGGAGACCGTTCCTACAGATGTTGAGCGCAAAGCCATGCTGCTTGTAGAGTCATCGACTGTTCCATGGCCGTATACAGATTCTGGGCGCATAACCTCATGGCTCCCGACCCAAATGATACCGCCCGGTTGTTGGGGAAAAATCAGTTGGGAGCTCTGTCAACGTGGTCGTAACGATTAGGGTAGCTACTTCTATTCGCTATGACTCGTTGACAGACCAGCTTCAGGGGCTTTCTGGTTATGGCCAGGCTATTTGGAGAACGCCGCGATGCGTTTGGAGAGGTCGTCAAACATTGTGGGAGTGTTTTGGAGAAGTCGTCGAACGCCGTATACGTTTTGTAGGGGTCATCGGGCGCTGTGGTCGCTAAGCAGATGACAAAAAGGAAGAATGTATATGGGCGGAATCGTCGAACTTTATTGATATGGATAGGAGAAATTATACAAATTTTCAAGCGTAGAAACGTCTGAGGTGTTCTATGCTCCATGAGTTAGGTACATCGATGCCTTCCTAGTCGGCGAGCCGGTAAGACCCTGGTCAGGTTACTTCTTTGACAATGTAGGGGCCTTCCCAATGTGAAGAAACTTTGTGCATGCCTTCCGTCTTGAGCTTTCTCTTGAGTACGAGGTCTCCAACGGTGAATGATCTGTTATTGACATTGCGGTTGTAGTATTGTCGAACGCCTTCTAGGGACTTGGTCGTGCGTATGCACGAAGTTAGCCTCTGTTCTTCTAGTCGGTGAACGCGCGGTTTGCCTCGTCGTTCCATTCGAACTTCTGTCCGCCCTTCAAGAGTCTAAAGAATGGGAGTCAATTTTCTCCCAAACGGGAGATGAAGCGGTTGAGGGCAGCCATGCACCCGACAAGTTTTTGTACGTCCTTGGCGTTAGATGAAGGCTTCATTTGAAGAATTGCGGTGGTTTTTTCCGGATTGGCTCGAATGCCAGACTGGCTGACGATGTTGCCAAGCAAATTCCCTGATGATGCTCTGAAGATGCACTTCTTTGGGTTTAACTTCCACCTGAATTCATTGAGGGACGCGAAGGTTGCCTCAATGTCGGCGATCAATGTCTCTACGGAGTGTGTTTTTATGACTACATCGTCTACGTAGGCCTCGACTTTTCCTGGAATGAGCTCTTTCAAGCACTCTTGTATGGCACGTTGGTACGTGGCGCTGACATTTTTTAACCCAAAGGACATTGTCGTGTAACAGTACGCACCGAAAGGCGTTATGAACGATGTTTTGATTTGATCCTCGACCTTCAGGGCTATTTGGTGGTAACCGGAGTAACAGTCGAGGAAGGAGAGGAGTTCGCATCCCGTAGTAGAGTCAAAAACTTCATCAATTCGCGGGAGAGGGAAAGGGTCGAGGGGCAATGCTTGTTGAGACTCGTATAATCAACACACATTCTCCCTTCATTATTCTTTTTTCTTACAAGCACCGGATTGGCAAGCCAATCTGGATGAATTACTTCTTTAATGAACCCCGCGACCAGGAGCCGGGTTATTTCGGCTTTGATGGCTTCCTTGCGGTCCGGTGCGAACCTTCTAAGCTTTTGGCGAGTCGGTTTGGCTCCCTCGACCAAGTTCAACGATGTGCTCGGCGCGGTCCCGAGGGACGCCTGGCATATCGGTCGGTTTCCAGGCGAAGATGTTGATGTTGTGCCGCAGGAAGCTGACAAGCGCGCTTTCTTGTTCAGGGGTGAGGTCGGCGCCGATCACAGCGGTCTTCTCGGGGTCATCGTCGACCAGGGCCACAGTCTTTGTTTCCTTGGACTTCTTCGAGGCACGTGTAATTGGGGGTTCTGGGATGTCGAAATCCCCTGCGTGAGGCTTGGCCGCATCGGACAGGCAAATCTGGGTGCTATGTAGGTGTTCGCGACTGGTCGCATCGTCGATCGCCTCTTGTTCACACTCGTAGGCGACTTGTAGATCAGAGTGGATGCTGATGACGCCCCGTGGTGTCGGCATCTTGAGCACTAAATATGTATAGTGCGGTATCGCCATGAGCTTTGAGAGTGCAGGCCATCCGAGGATGGCATCATACGGAGTATCAATGTCGGCGACCACGAAGTCAACAGGCTCCTCGCGGGTTAATCGGTCGGACTCAAACCGCACTGAGAGAGGGATTTGTCTGGACGGTGTCGACTTTTCGCCAGGGATGATGCCGTGAAGGAAGAAACTCATAGGTCGGAGACTGCTTTCTCGATACTCAAACCGCTGGAGCGTGCTCGGAAATATGACATTGAAGGAACTGCCGTCGTCGACAAGTATCTTCTTGAAGAAACCGGTTGAGATAGCTGCACTGACGATCAGGGGGAAGCAACCAGGGTAGTGATGACGTACCTGGTGGTCGTCCCTCGAGAAGTCGATCCGCTGCTTTGTCCAATCTAGAGAAGGCACATGAACACTGTTGCAATTATAAAAGGACCGGCGACGCTTACCGTTACCACCTGGGTGCCCGCCGAATAAGGGGAAGATGCGCGCGGCCTTCATGAAGCCGGTAATCGGAGTCTCCGTCAGGTCTCCCTTTGCTGGACTGCTATCCGGTTGCTTTGGGTCTGTCTTGCTCTGGAAGGCCTCCTTGAGGGCGAGGCACTCCCGCATAGTGTGTTTTCCCTGTCCGTGAAGAGGGCAGGGACCGTCGAGGATCTCTTTGTACCCGTTACCGCGCCGGCGCTTTCGCCCGGTGCCGTGGCTGACGAGGTCGGGAGTCGGGTGTTGTAGTGGTGCTTCAGAGTTGATCTTTCGTGTGGCCAATGTGCGTGAACGAAGTCGGCGGCGGGCAGTGCTGATGAGGCTGATGCATTCGGCGAGGTCTTCGTCAACCTGGTCGACCGCACTCACACGGTCGTCATGAGTAGTACGATCAGAGGCGCTTTGAGCCGTCTTGGTGATCGGGTCTTCGATTGGAGGAGAGTTCAGCGCGAGGAGCTGCGGCGATTTCAACGTTTCAGAGACGGAGACGGTGCCATGGATGGTCCAGATCATAGATCTAATTTTGAGGGTGGCGCCGTCTGCGGGGATGACCATGGATCCGGGGAAGGTAGCCGCTTGATGAGCCATGGGGTCGATGCACACACCCCCTACCTGGTGCGCCAACTATCGAAGAAATATGCGTCGCAGTCTACCTAGGGGGTATCCTACGGTAGTAGATTGTAGGCGGAGGTGTGGCGACAGCGATCAAGCGTAACACAGAGAGCATAGACACGACGATTTATATAGGTTTAGGCCGGCAAGTCGCCGTAATATCCTACGTCCTGTGTTTTGGTGGCTGGATTGATCTTGTGTATTAGGTTACAAGATCTGTAGATGATCTAAGAGAGGTTGTGAGAGAGTTTTTGAGGGGGGTCCCTGCTCGCCTTATATAGCCGGGGAGCAGGGTTACAATTTCTATATCCTAACAGATTACGATTGGTTCCCTATGGCAAGGGATCCGAGTCTATCTACTAGAATCTTCCTTGGCGAGCAAGTCTTCTTCGGAGTCCTTGGCGAGCACGGCGGGCTGGCCGCGTGCCGCAAGGCCTCGTGGGCTGGGTCGTCTCCTGGTCGGTAGTCCCATAAGGTCCTTGGGGATATGCCGAGGTTATATCCCCAACAGGCTCGTCACCTGAATCCAAAATCTTTCAGTACGATTTGTACTGGCCACTGGCTCCCACCCTATGCTTTGCGTATTGCTTTGTGGAAAGTGGTATGCAAGGGGGTAGAGAAAAGAACCTATCTCTGGCTATAGGTTTTCCTATGCAGGTTTGTTAAGTAATTAAATAGTAATAAGTTGTATATCAAGTTTTAACACATTTCTCACACACATCCATCCCATCCACACAATCTCACCACACACTCTCACACTCTCTAGGCGGCAAGGCGACTCCCTCTTGTCCTTGCCTCAGCGGCTCAACGCCAGATCCTACAAAACCCAGGGGGGAAAGAAGGGACTCATCTCTCTAAAGCAAGCGAGGCCTAGGCCGATAACGGGCTGTCTCCTGATCCAGAACGACCCCATTCTGCCACTCAGCCCTGGGGCTCCCCGGTGCACCGGCAAACTAAGACTGGGAGACGCAGCACCTGGCCAACGTGGTACTACGCATCTAGGATGGTGCGGTCCCCATGATGGCACCACCCACCCTTATCACCTAACAACCTGGCAGTAATGGCATCGCCCAAACCGATCAACATCCGCACCCCGCCCATTCAGGGACGAGTGGTGTGCACGAATAAAGCTCATGGTTCCGATTCCCTTGCTATTCCAGATCCTAGGTGTGATTAGACAGGTCGTCTCCTCCAGCTGGGGTCCTCCCCCGTGCCATCGCAGCACCTCTATCCCGGGGCTCGCCCCGGGATCTCCTCAAAACACATGTACCCGCCACAGGTACCCCTCGTGGGGATGCCTAGGTCGCACCCCCGGCAAGACTCGTCCCCCGGACTCGTCGTAAAACCTGTCCGATCGACTCGACCCTCACCACACACCCAAGACACACGCCAAGATCTCCCCAGTTGTTACCATAACATTTTAGTGGCACACCGTGCCTAAATCCACGCACAAGCAAGTCCTCTAATCATCGTCAAGGTAAAACATGAATAGAGCATGTGACATGGTAAATATAAGCGGTGTCTAGCCTATAAGCGGGTGTGCAGGGGAAAGGTTGCGACAAGGTATTGGCTTTGCAAACAATATACCATGCAACCTATTCAGAGGAATTGCATAAAGTAAAGCGCTAGCTATTTACTCAGTAACATGATATGTCTAATAGGTGCTACGATGGTGGGTGGGACGTGGCACCTGTCCAGTCGTCACCGGCGTCCTCTATGTAGTCTGGGTCCTCCTCGTCAGCGATCAGCTACTCCGGGTCTGAATCCGCATCACAACCACAACTTAGACAATTCTACGGATAATCACAAAGAAGCAAATAGAGAACGAAAAGACCCGAATACACTCAAACACAAGCCTTGGATGAATTTCCTAAGAATTTTCCAAGTTTCAAAACATCAATTTTAAAGGAAAAAGGGGAATTTGGGCTGGCTGGCTGCTGCAAGCGGCTGCTGGGCTTCCAAGGGGCTCTGGCCTGCTTACTGCTAGGTCGCGCCGGCTCTGAGGCCCGAAGGCGCACGGCCCACTTCCTCCCTCCACTCAAACTCCCTTCCTTTCACCTCCTTTGGGTCGGCTGGACACCCAAGCCCATTTCCTCTCTCTCCCTCCTTTCGGCCTGTGGAGCACCCAGGGCGGCCCGCTGGTCCACGGTGGACTCCTCCCCTTCTCGCCTACCTCCCGTCCACGATGATCCGCGCGCACACCCGGTGGATGTCCTCGGCCGCTCCCACTCTCTCCCTCGGTACTGCGCTTGGAGCGGACATAGGCGCGCACGCATGCGCACACGCGCGCGGGGGCGCTCGGCTCCCCTTCTCTTCGCCTCTGCTCTCTGGCTAGCAGGCTCGCGCGGCTGGGCTCCTGCAACGGCGGCGAGGCTCTGCAGTTTGCTGTTGCGGTGGCGCGGGTGGTGCGCATCTAGGATGGTGCGGTCCCCACGACGGAACCACCCACCCTTATCACCTAACAAATTGGCAGTAATGGCATCGCCCAAACCGATCAACATCCTCACCCCGCCCATACAGGGACGAGTGGTGTGCACGAATAAAGCTCATGGTTCCGATTCCCTTGCTATTCCAGATCCTAGGTTTGATTAGATAGGTTGTCTCCTCTAGCTAGGGTCCTCCCCCGTGCCATCACAGCACCTCTATCCCGGGGCTCGCCCCAGGATCTCCTCAGAACACATGTACCCGCCACAGGTACCTCTCGTGGGGATGCCCAGGTCGCACCCCCAAAAAGACTCGTCCCCCGAACTCGTCGTAGAACCGGTCCGATCGACTCGACCCTCACCACACACCCAAGACACACGCCAAGATCTTCCCAGCTATCGCCGTAACATTTTAGTGGCACACCGTGCCTAAATCCACACACAAGCAAGTCCTCTAATCATCATCAAGGTAAAGCATGAATAGAGCATGTGACATGATAAATATAAGCGGTGTCTAGCCTATAAGCGGGTGTGCAGGGGAAAGGTTGCGAAAAGGTAATGGCTTTGCAAACAATCTACCATGCAACCTATTCAGAGCAATTGCATAAAGTAAAGCGCTAGCAATCTACTCAGTAACATGATATGTCTAATAGGTGCTACGATGGTGGGTGGGACGTGGCACCTGTCCAGTCATCGTCGGCGTCCTCTATGTAGTCTGGGTCCTCCTCCTCAGCTGTCCACTCCTCCGGGTCTAAATCGTAACAAGATCCGAGACTTAGACAATTCTACGGATAATCACAAAGATGCAAATAGAGAACGAAGAGATCCGAATACACTCAAACACAAGCCTATGACCTAGGGTTTGATTTTAGAAGAAATTGGACACTGAGCTTGTATTTTTCCGAAATCATATGCCTTTTCTAGGAATTTTTATAAGTTCAAAACATCACTTTTTAAAGGGAAAAAGGGTAGAAAAAGGAAATTTGGGCTGGCTGATGCTAACAAGCGGCTGCTGGGCTTCCATAGGGCTTTGGCCTGCTGGGCTTGGCCTTCTCCTGCTGGGGTTTTGGGGAAGGCGCGGTGCGAGGGGGGCTCGACCTTATAAAGTCGAGTCGGCCATGGCGATCGGCGGACGGCAGGATGCGACGCGAATTCGAATGAAGGGCGGATAGGGGGTCTCGGCTAGGGTTTTCGCGGAGCGGGGCAGCTCCGATTGCTGCGGTGCGCTCCAATTCGAACGGCGCGACGGTCAAAAGGGGCTCTGCGGTGGTGTCACGACCTGCGCTGGCGTCGGCGGCGTCAGCAAGCTTGGCGCCGAGCGGGACCGGTTGCGAGGGGAAGCGCGAAGTGCGACACGTCCGCGATGCGCTGGGACTGCCAGGTGGGGCGCGCTAGCGCGAGGAAGGGCACGGGCAGGAGCGGCTCTGGCGCGGGGCTCTGCCCTGCTATGCTTCGGCCGGGAAAAGCAGAGGAGCGGGGAAAAAGAAAGGTGGGGGAAAGGGGATGACACATGGGTCCCCATGGCCCACCTATCAGCCAGCTTGTGAGGGGGGAAAAGGCGCCGGTGGAGACTGGGCCGGCGCGCTGCGGGCCGCGGCTGCTGCTGCTGCTGGGCCGCGCGGGGTGAGCTGGGCTGCGCGCTAGCTTGCTGGGTCGGCTGGCCTGGTTCTGCTGCTAGCTGGGTTGGTTGGCTATTAGACCAAGCCCTCTTCCTCTTCCCTTTTCCTTTTAATTTTCCAAAACAAGGTTCATTAAGGTTTGATTAGCAACACAAATACCCAAGGAAGCAACTCAGGGTTAAGTTAATTAACATGATATGCAACTACAACTAACTTTAATGAGATTTATTTGTGCAACTAGGTAAGGTTTCTTATCATGCAAACACCAAACATGGGCTATGCAAGGAAAATTTTAAAAAGCTCAGATTTTTGTGTGTTTTGAAAACTCGGGTTGTTACAATTTTAGGGTTCAAACAGGGCTATCTAACAATTTAATATAAAAAAATAATTTATAACTTTTTCATATGAACTCGAATGAAGACAAACTTTATATAAACATTACTACATCTTTTGATGCAATCTATAAGATTTTAGTTGAAAATTGTTTAAGTTAAATTGTTTAAGATATTGAAATGGTCTAGTTAAAACTGTTTTCAAAATCTATAAACTTTTAAAAATAAATTTGGGATAACAAATGATTTCAAAAAAACTTTTCAACTACAAAGTTGTAGATCATATTGATAACTATAACTTTCGTATAGACTATTTCAATATCCAAAATTATTTGATAATTTCAAATTTTAAATTTCAAAATTTATAAACTTATAATAATATTTAGGGACTCTAAAAGTTTTATTTTAAAAACTTTTAACTACAAAGTTTTAGATCGTGTTGAGAGCTACAATTTTGATATAACGTTTGTCTTCATTCGAGTTCATATAAAGAAGTTATGAATTATTTTTTGATATCAAATTTTTAGATTATGTTTGAACTCAAATTAGACTGAAAAACCAAGTTTAGTGACTTAATGACACGACTCAATAAGTTTAAGGATCTAAATGGTCAATTTACAAGTTTAAGAACCAGAATGACATAACCGAACAAGTTAATGGACCGAGATAATATAGATGAATAAGTTTAAAGTTCAAGAACCAGAATGACGCAGCGGGACTGACCAAATCGTTTTCTAAAGATAAATTTAGTTATTATTAAAGAAAAATCATGTCCCTTTAAATCTAGTAGCTCTCTATCCTAGGAACGTATCATGTGTAAACTATAACTTCGTGAAAACCCATGCAAACCATGGCAAAAAAATTATCTAAATTCATAAAAAATTAACACATGTAGATGATATGATAATACATAACCTTGTAAAATATCTTGTCCAAACTCGACTACGTTTGTTAGATATAAAAATAACAAATTTCTAACAAATCCTCTAGACATCTTTCTGGCTTGAAATTTCTTATTTTTATATCTCACAAATGAAGTCGAGTTTGCATAAAATATTTTACAAAATTGGGTATCATCATATCATCTACATGTGTGATTTTTTTGGTGAATTTAGATGAATTTTTGGCCATGATTTATACGGGGTTTCACGAAGGTTGTGGTTTGCACCTGATACATTGTCTACCTTATGCGCTCTCTAATTTTGGATATTCTATTTTATTAGCTATATGTCCTATTCATTTTATAGAGTATGTTGAAGTATTATAATATTATCTATTTTAAAGAATAAATAAATTACTAAATTTAACTAGTCTTTTTGGCTATATATCTTGAAGATGCTTTAGCTATCTATACCTAATAATAAAGAGGCAAAAGTTCTCTCTTATTTTTTTGTACGACCTTCTCTAACTAACTCTATGAATGTAATATAGTGTTTGGTTAGGAGTTAAGGTGGGGTGGGATGATCTCATCTCTGATTCATGGGATGGGATGACTCTGTTTTCTGTTTAGTTCAGCAGGGACGGGACCAATCCGTTTTCTATTTGGTTTGGAGACATTAAAAGTGGGATAAGTGAATGACAGGTGGGGCTCATTTATCAATTTATTTTATTTTTTATTTTTCTCGTTTTCATTTTCTCTCCTTATCTATTCTGTCCGGAGCTTCTTCACCGCGACTCCTCCGTGCGTCGCACAGCACGACCGATGCCGGCGACTAGCAGCAAGGCTGGGCCGGAGGTCGCCCGCCGGTCCTCTCCTCTTCCCTACGACGCCGACAATCAGCGCAGGGCAGAGCCTCGTCCGCGCACTTGCCTGCAGCGGGTCGAGGCGGAGCTCGCTCGCGAGGAGGCGTGTCGGAGTAGAGGCCACGTGCTCACCGGCGGCCGAGCGGCGTGGAACTCACCCATGGCGACGGCGGGTCAGGGCGGAGCTCACTCGCGCGGAGGCGGTCGGAGCGGATCCCACGCGCTCGCCGACGGCGGGGCGGGGCGGGGCGAAACTCACACCCGCGGCGGCGATGAGCCAGATCTCGGCCACACACTCGCCGACGCGAGGGCTTCCGGCTAAATCTCCCCTGCACGTTGCCGGACCGAGCTCCCCGTGCGCTCGCTCCACTCTCCAGCACGGCTCCTGTGTCGGTCCTCTTTCCTCTCCTTCGCATCGGCGCACCTCCAGTCGCTCGTCCCACCTGGGACGTACCCCGTCCGTGAAATTTTGGGGGACGGGGTCACCCCGCATCTGAGGCGAATATTCGCATTGGGTACATCCTCGTTCCACTCCACCTCCCAACCAAACAGCGCCGGTTTTGGGTCATCCCGTTCCATCCCACTTGGTCATCCCAACCAAACACATGGTAAATGTCTCTATTCGTTTGTCTATAGTATGACCTTCTCTAACTAACCCCGTGAATGTAAATATCTTTATTCGTTTGTCTACAATAGCCCTCCTATTTTTATATATAAGGATTAAATACAAGTATAGTTAACAATCTTACTCTAATCCAAATAGAATACCTCAGAATAAGATGAATAGAAATTCTAATCCTAATCCTATTTTAAATCGTAAAAAGGCAAGATGAGAGATCTATTTCCAATTCTATGTATATAACTCATGTTCATACAAGTTTGAATAGCTCTTGTCTACCATAATATGGAGTTCAATTCTAAAACCTATTGGGTCATGTATGTGACATGGACTGGAAACAACCAGCTTCCCATACGATTCTTATTCCGACATGATCTATGATGGAATACATCCGAGTAAGATGAATAGGGATTGTAAGTCTATTTCTAATTTTATATAGTGTTCATACAAGTTTGATCAGCTTTTTGTCTAGCACGACAGTTTTCTAATATAAATTAATGGAACCTAAAGAGAAAATAATATAGTAATAAAAAGAATAGCAATAGACTCCGTCATAGACGTCATAGACTCCTCTAGTTTGTAAAAAAAAATGACACATATTATAGAGAAAAATAGAAATAAAAAATAAATAGCAATAGACTTCATTATAGACTCCTCTAATTTGAGTCTCTAAAAAAATCATGTATTTAACTTGAAAATAACAATACAATGAGTTGCTAACGAAAAAAATAGGTTAAAAGAGATATAAAAAACATAAAATATAAATAAATATGTAATACTCTTGTCTGCATTTTTAATTAATGTTCGTTATGTTGAAAAAAAAATAGCCGTCCATTTCCGTTCTCAAATCGCACTCGACAGAAACCGAACTCAACCGTCCCACAGGAACGCCGCATCCTTGCCGACGCCGGAGAAACCGAAGCTCCCAGTTCGCCGTCGGAGCCCCAGCACAGCCGCCTGCCGACGCTATGGGGAGCGCGGACCTGGTGCTCAAGCTGGCGTGCGAGGGCTGCGGCAACACGTCGGATCTCTACGGCACGGGGTGCAAGCACACCACTCTCTGCAGCGACTGCGGGAAGTCCATGGCACGCACCCGTGCCCGCTGCCTCGTCTGCTCGGCGCCCATCACCAGGCTCATCCGGGTACGGATCCGTTCCTCCGCTTTATTATTCTTTACCTGCTCGCGCATGCCGGCGTCGAGACGGCGTTCAGTGGCGCGACGCCGCGGCAGCTACCTTTGCGCGCGCGATCTAGGGTTCGGTTGTGCCGATGGCCTGTACTAGTTCGGGGTTGAGACATTGGGATGTTGGAAGAGTCTTGATAACCAATGAGCTGAACTATGTTGACCTTTGTGTTGGTTTTGGAAATATAATTGGGGTTGTGGATTGGGTGGGTACTGGTATCAATTTATTGGCTACTGTTGTTCTTGTGATATAGATGTAATCATATATGGCTTAGATGATTGCTGATTCAGTATAACGTTTGTTCGGGACTCTGGAGTGGCAACCAATACCATAGTTCATGCAAGAGTAGGTGTTACTAGATGGCACTGGCTGCCTGGGATTTTTTTTTTCCTGTGTATCATTGTGTTAGGTAGAAGAAAAGAGAGAGTCATACATAGACCCAACCCGCCCGCCCCACCCCCCCACCCACCCACACACACTACTACTACTACTACATGGATACTGAATCGCTGGTTGAAGCAAATGGACTGCCTGACAGCTAAGCAGTCCTTTAGACTGCTCCAGCAGTGAGCAGGGAGATCCCCTTGGCTCCTGCAGGCTCCACCAATCAGCCTCTTCCCTTGCCAAAGCCAGTACCATATTAACATTTGGGGTTGCACCATTCAAAACGCAATCATTTCTATGCCGCCAAGTGCTCTAGGCTCCCATAATGACCAGAGAATTCAGACCCTTCCTCAAATCTCCACTAGCAGTATTATCATCTTTCTCCACTAATCATCGAAGGATTGGTCAGTATGTTGTGGAGCAAGTGATGCAAAATCAAAATGCAACACGAGGGAGAACCAAAAATCTCACAGCCCACAAGAGGATGTTGAATATTTTCCACCCCTTGATCACATAGAACTATAGAAGGCACTGTTCTGGATGAGGGAGACCCCTCCTTGCCAACTGTCCACTGTCCAACATCTGTTGTGAGCAACTAGTCCCATGAAAAATCTACATTTGGGGGGTACCTAGGATTTCCAGATTCTCTCATAAGGTTCAAAGGAGATTGCTCCCTGAAATAGGGTATCATAAGCGCTCTTTGCTGTATATTGCCCTGAAGAAGATAATCTCGAGATATGCTTATCAGGAATATTCTCATTCAACTCCACAGAATTTATGACGTCCCAAAGGTCTAGGTACTAAATCAAGGCTGTCATACAGATTTCACCCTATATGTCCTCTATCCATTTCTCCAAAGTAAGGGCCTCCAACACAGTACGCTTGATCTTCTTTTAGGAACCAGTGCAAAGACCAGAGGTGCTAATGTCTTGAATTCCCTTGCCATCCAGCCATTTGTCCTTCCAAAAAAGCACATAAGTTCCGCTTCCCACTTCTATTATCGCTGCCACAGAGATGGGGCCAGCTACCTCTTTACTGACTTGGATAGGCAGATTTGCCCAAGGTTTGCTGGGTGCACTCCGCTTAAGCCATGGCCATCTTGCTTTTAAGGCAATGCCCAGAGACTTTAGATCTGCTATCCCAAGACCACTCAGTTCCCAGGAGTGTCACACTGTAGGCCAGGCAATGAGGCAGTGACTATGCTTCTTTTGGGCCCTTCTATAAGAATGCCCTTCTGATCTTATCTATGGCTTTTATAGCCCAAGGTGGAAGATCTGTTGTCATCAGATCTGCCTTCCATCGAGGTAGCTGATCTGCAACTCTGTCAATGATGGGTTGGACAAGCTCCTTGGTCAGTTTTTTGATGGTCAATGGTAGGCCCAAATACTTGCAAGGAAAATCCAGCACTTCACAAGGCAACAAATTCTGAATGAGAGCCAGTTTTTCCTCAGCACAATGGATAGGCAGCACATTACCTTTTTGGACATTGGTCTTGAGGCCTGATGCTTCCCCAAATAATTTCAGTAGCTGTAATGAAAAATTAGTGTCTGCCGCAATAGGCTGGAGGAAAAGGGCTACATTGTTAGCATATAAGGAGATTCTGTGTCCTCCGTAATCCTGGATAAGGCCTGTAGCAGACCACCTTCAGAAGCCCTTCTGAACATCCAATTTAACACATCCACAACGAGAATGAAGAGCATAGGAGATAGAGGGTCTCCCTGTCTCAGTCCCCTTCTATGCTTACATTCTCCTGGGATGCCATCGAGGACCTGGGTGGATGAAGTTGTTAAGAGATCACAAATTCTGTCTGGGAGTTATTATGGAAGATCAACACTTGCTTGTTGAACTAAGGCCAATATAACTTGGTGGATGTGATGATTTACTCACTGAAATAAAGAAGAACTTATAGTTTTACAAAGGTTGGCCTTCAGTGGATCACAGTTTTTTAAAAACACTGCATAGTTGAGATTTGGTGTAATGACAGTACAAACATGTGTGATTCTAAATCCATATTCTACTAGTACAGATAGTGCGACCAAAAACAGTGGTTGCTGGTTCAATAAGCTCTAAGCTCTTCCATCTGATGAAGGATCTGAAAGATTATTGCTAGAGCACATGGCGATTAAATTAATGTTTCTTTTAATTTTAAGAATCTACTGCATTGGATAAGTGACACCTTTTCTGCCCCTTGGAAATGAACTAAGCTAAACAAAAGAATAAAACACTATGTGCAATCAGATTTGGTCACGAAAGAGCATGCATGACCTTTTGGAGGTAGCATGTGGGGACAGATGGAGGAAGGAACCAGTGGCATGAGAAAAATGGATATATCACTCAAAAATGACATTTATGGTAATGGTAATGTACTGTAACGATTGAACAAAATTTTGAGGTGACATCAGCCAGTTTATGTTCATACAGTTTATTTGGGACTTTCAGAAAATACTAACTAGATGGTATGAGTTACATTCCTAATATATTTTATTTAGATCATTTGCAGGGAAAAATAGATTAACTGGAGACTAGAATATTGATCTATTGTGGCAATGAAGTAGTGCACCAGGGAATCTAACATTCCTAAAGAATACTATAGTATTGGAATTTACTTCGCAACAAAGTAATATATCTCTTTATTTCTGATGGTATAAATGACTAGTGGTGTTTAAGTTATATTAGTTGTCAAACAAGCTTCAGAATGGTAAACCATTTAAAAAATAACTTCATTATTTGTTCATGTAAGACAAACTCGAGTTGGTAGAAAAAAACATACCAAACTTTTTGGTCTGTTCTAGTGAAGTGATCCCTTTGACATGCCACCAATGCTGGTGATGACAATTCAATCAGACTGACTGGCTTTGTTTGTGTCTGCAAGTTTGGAATCTGTCTGCCTCTTTATGTTTTGTCTACAAGGCACGCTACCTAAGGACATGTTAGATTAAGGTGGTGTTTGGAAGCACCCAACTAAAATTTAGCTAGCTAAAATTTTAGAGCTAAACTTTAGCTAGCTAAAAGTTCTTCTATCTAAACTTTAGCTGGGTGTTTGGATGCGCTAGCTAATAGACTCAGCTAAACTTTAGCTAGCTTTAGCTAGGTTGAAGTAGCTAAACTCAGCTAAAATTTAGCTAGAGTTTTAGCTAGGCTGTTTGGATACATGACAGCTAAAATTAGCTAGCTAAAGTTTAGTTGTTGCTTCCAAACACCCCCTAAAGCTCATTCTAGGTTCACAATTTGAAAGTGCTTTATGATGAATGATTCAATGCTTTGGCATGGTTTCAAAGGTGAGATGAGTGCTGGGTCCACATGGACGCCTAGGCGGCACCTAGGCGACAACACGCCACTGTTTCCCAAGGCGAGTGGGCTACGCCTGGATGCCTAGGTGACGCCTTTGAAACAGGGTGCTGTGGTTTATCTCTCAGAAGGATTGTTTTCTTTTATGCATTGCAGAAATTCTGTATGTTTGGCATTTTTAGGTTTGATATTGGATGAATTTGTTCATCTGTCCATATCAATCATTCTTTGGCAGGAATATAATGTACGAGCTAATTCTGTTACGGATAAGACATACTCCATTGGAAGATTTGTCACTGGTTTACCTCCTTTCTCGAAGAAGAAGAATGCTGAGAACAAGTGGTCTCTTCATAAAGAGGGTCTACAAGGACGTCAGATAACTGAGAATATGCGGGTATGTATTTGTATTTATTTTTCTTATATTTTATATAACTGAAGCAGTTTAAGTTCCAAAAATTGAAAAATCAAGCAATTGCATTTGAGTATTGTTTTAGTTTCTAGTGAAAAGTTTTAGCCATATGTTACATTCTCCACCTGTTTTTAGGTGATTATTCAATATTTCTCTTTAGTTTATTTAATTATGTGCTTGCTAGAATAAACCCTACCATCAGTGCTTGGTTACTTTTATAACTTTCCGTTGTCATCACTGACAACATATTGGAGGGTCGACTATTGGGAGACTGATGGAGATGCTCTACCCTTATATTTTATATAACTGAAAGTTCCAAAAATATAAAAATCAAGCAATTGCATTTGAGTCTTGTTTTAGTTTCTTGTGAAAAGTTTTAGCTATATGTTACATTCTCAACCTGTTTTTAGGTAATTATTCGATATTCCTCTTTAGTTTATTTAATTATGTCCTTGCTAGAATAAACCCTTTACCATCAGTGCTTGGTTACTTTTATAACTTTGCGTTGTCATCACTGACAACATATTGGAGGGTCGACTATTGGGAGACTGATGGAGATGCTCTACCCTAAGCCAGTCTAGGCCAGTAGTAAGCAATGCAATGTGTAGTTCTTTGGTTGCCTAATCTATGTTGCTTGCACAGGTATGCTAGATAGTAGGGAAGGTGAGGTCTTTGTTTAGTTGCCTGGTCATGAATCACAGGTGCAAATCAGATACAAGAAAGGGGAGAAGGATTGACAACCACGGTGAGGAGTGTGTGAAGGACATGAACAAGGAGCCATACGGGATGCTCATTTCCGCTAACTGCCGATATCCCGTGGGACAACAAACACTGGAATGGAGGAACCCAAGGGGTGATGAGAGCGAGAGCAGAGTGAATGGAGAGAGGTGCGTCGCAAATGGGGATGGGAGACAATCCGAACCATCGGCAGGGGGTAGTCAGTGACCGTGGGATGCACAGTCTGGCAGGCTCCCACTTTTACACTAGACGGGCAAGGCCTAAGCAAAGTTCAGCTAGGCGCTAGGCGGAATCTTGGCGCTGACCCTCTGCCTAGCGCCTAGTCGGGAGTACTCGCGCCTAGGCGTTCCTAGGCGTTTTAGACCGGCGGTGGCGAGTCGAGAATGAGCAGGGGAGGAGTGGAGAAGCTTGGCGCTAGGGACGACCAAATGAGCCGCGGGGGAGGTTTCGCGACGCTAACAAACCGCGCCAAAATCGGCGGGCCTGCGCTCGTGACGCCTCTCGCGCGCCTACGCGCCGCCTAGCACCGCGATGTGCGCCTACGGCCCTAGTCGTGGCGACATGCCTCGCTCAGCGCCTAGTCGCGGCGACAGGCCTCGCCCAGCGCCTAGTCGCGCGTAGTCGCCGAGTAGTCGCCGCCTAGCTGAACTTTGGGCCTAAGAACACTAGCTGATTCCTGCATGTTACCTAAGCCAGGCCACGGGGCCTCCAATGCACAGTGCAAGCCTGGCTTAGTAGCTGGGCCAGGGAACCAAACAAGTGACCCTTGCACTATCTAAGCCTGCATAAGCCGTAAGCCACCCTACCAAAACAGTTTTTATGGACTGATAGGATGCCTAGTAGCATGTTTGGGTGCCTTTGGCTGGCCAGGCTGGGGTTATGCAACAGTGTAGTAGATACCATGTTCTAAGAATGGTGAGGTTACCTCCACCAATTGAATAGTGTCCAGACTTCATTACAATATGCTGCAAACACACTTATATAAACTTCCAAATAAAAAAGGCAATGACCATGGCTTGAAATATGATTATGACATCTTTCCAAGACCAAACACCAATGTTTCTTATGTTCATATCTTGAATATCTGGCTTCTCTTCAATCTCTAGTTTCTCTTGTCCATTTTTTTCACTCTTTCCACCATAGAAGGCTTCCAAAGCTTGTGCTTTTGTGTTGTATTTTTTGTGCAAGTCACCTGGGTAGCCTATGACTTGAGCATGGCACTTCCTAGGTGGAGTAGATTCCAGATTTCCACTACATATCATGTCATTGCTGCCTAAACACTCAAGAAACTTTAGGACTGCTATGGAACACTCAAACAATGGAGACTACAATAGTTATGTTCACAATCAAGCAATTATTGGCTATTGTGTTGTCTGGTGATGACGAGCCAGCTGCAGGTAAGACCTGAACGGCTGGCAGCGCACCGGAGTCCAGGGAGCAGTGGTGACCCAAGGGGCACTGCTCCCTAGAAGAAGAGCTTGCTGTGCGGAGTCGCCAGGAGTGCCTGCAGGTAGAAAACATGATGGCGCTGGGGGAGCCATCACAGGGTCAGTGGAATCCAAAAACGCAAAATCCTGGGGTGAAGGACGACCAGGATCCTCGGAGAACGGGAAGGACGTCTCATCAAAGACCAAATGCCGAGAGATGATGATCTGGTTGAGGCAACAGTAGCCTTGTGATGAGGTGAATACTCGAGGAAGACACAAGGAAACTCGAGGTGCAGGTTTGTGGGGAGTAGTGGCGGAGAGATTGGGGTAGCAGCGACACCCAAAGACACGAAGGTGATCATAGGAGGGCAGCGAGCCGTAGAGGACCATGTGGAGGTGGAGACGGTGAGTGTCTTAGTAGGAAGAATGTTAAGGAGGGGTGGTGGTGGTGGAAAGAGCCTCAACCCAATAGGCTGGTGGACACTAGCCTGAAACAGGAGAGAGCAAACAACATTATTGATGGTACGAATAATGCGTTCAGCTTTACCATTCCGGAGCTAGACGCCGTGGGAGAGGAAGAAAGCGCGGGAAGTATGATTGTCGAACTCGTGTCCATTATCGCACTGAATAGTGAATACCCTGAATGGTGACACCAAACTGCGTAGCCACATAGGCAAAGAAATTAGACAGGGTAGGAAAAGTGTAAGACTTTAGCCAAAGCGGAAAAGTCCAGAGATAGTGCGAAAAATCATCAAGTATGACAAGATAGTACTTGCAACCAGAGACACTAGGTATAGGTGATGTCCATAAATCGCAATGTACTAGCTGAAAAACATGGGAGGAAACGCATGAAAGGGTAAACGAGTATGACGACCCAACTGGCAAGCATGACACAATGTTTGACTAGAACTATTATTACATGGAAATATGGAATAGCGGATGACTGTGCTAGCTTATTCAAAACTTCTTTTCTAAGATGACCAAGACGCTGGTGCCAAAGTGAAGGACCTGGTAGTGGTGAGGAGAGATGATGCAGATTCTGGGAACTGTGTGACACCTGACAACTCCACAGAACAATTGTTTTGAGGTAAACTGGCGTATTGAAACAAGGTGCTTAATGAGGGCAGGTGAAAAGAGGACATTATTAAGATGAAGATTATGGGGAAAAGCTATGACGCCAGTGGAGGTAACTGGAAGAAGATTACCATTACTGACAACAATTTGGGATGTAGATGAAGTATGTGGAGGGGAAGGTGCATTGATGAAGTCATGTGGTTGGTGGCGTCAAAGTCGAAGTACCAGTTGCTTGATGGAGGTTGCTGGCGGCGAGATTGGAAGCGTCCCAGCCGGGAGGCGCGATGGCTGGGCTGTACAGACTAGACGGAGGGAGTGCCTACTGTTGGATGCTGGGGGTGGTATTAGAGATATGTATAGCTATCTGTATTGTACCGTAGGTCACCCCCCCTAATAGGGTGTGTGGTGTTTCCCTAAACCTATCTCTCTACATGGTATCAGCTGCCTCCTAGGCCCCTTCCGCTGCCCTAGCTCCTGCGTGCTGCCAGGAGAGCCCAAGCCGCGCCGCTCAGGCTGCCCTAGCCCCTGCCCGCTGCCACCAGGCTGCTCAGGTTGCCCTAGCCCCTGCACGCCTCCACCAGGCCCTACTGCTCTCCAGCCGCGCCAACCCCCCCTACCTCCTTCCTGCTGATCTGCACCATGTCAACAGAATCATCCACCACGTCGGCCTCCAGCCCCA